>VZSC01007893.1:322809-462704 GCA_013398225.1 Steatornis caripensis
GAGAGTGGCCTAGCAATTACATCCACCAGCTCCCTCAGCACGCGTGGGTGCATCCCATCGGGACCCATTAATTTGTGGGTGTTCAGTTTGCCTAGCTGCTCTCTAACCCAATCCTCATTGACCAAGGGCAAGTCTTCATTTTTCCATGCTTCCTCTCTTATCTCCAGAGTCTCCAGAATGCCTACCTACAGTTTAATATCTCTATGAGAGGACTCGGTTCTTGTAACTGAGCAGTACCACAAGCCTGTTCTATCTGCGCATTATTTTCTCAAAGGACCTTTCACTAAACTGTGTTCCCTCTTAGGCTCTTGTTTTTCACATTTGTAGTTTTTGGTAACTTTAGTGTAGCAACCTAGTACAGAGTCTGCAAAAATTTATTTGTGAAGGACCATGTACATGTATGACACTTAACATAGAACTATACATACACAGAAAAAAAAATAATGGTACACCTGAGCGAACCTGCTCAAAGTAAGTTTATGGGCTTACTGAAATAAGTGTAGCCCCAATTCTAGGATGATGGCTAAAATAATCTACTGGAGTTCATTACCAATTAAAATAATCTTTAACACATGTTCTCCTTGAGCCATGAAATCGTGCCACTCAAATCCATCTGTCAGGAGAAGCGTGTGTCCACGTACACAAAAATTTAGCTTTAATAACTCTACACAGACTCCCAGGCAGAAGCCAAGGCGCACACACGCCACCAATGCTCCAGATGTTCTGTTGGCCCCCTCCCCGTAGTTCCTTCTGGGAGATGGTTTAATTCAAATCAACTGTCCCAGAGACCGCAGGGCTAATACAGCAGCCCGGGAGCATCAGCCTCCACTCCCACGGTTTGGGGCGGGTGAGCTCGTGCAGATTTTGAGAGCAAAGCTGTGGTGGAGTAGCCTTGTATGATACCTACAGTTTGAGATGGTAACATGTCCTGGGTGGCAATCTGGATGAAAGCAACCTCAAGTGCACGAAAACACAAAGGGCTGGTTTGCTTATTTTTAACTGAATTCTAAGGCATTTTACGCACTGGTATGATTTGGCCTGCAGTTCAGCAAGGAGTTTCTGCAACCCTTGGTCTCTGGAGTCTGCAGAAGTTCACTTCAGATTTATTTTCAAACGTAAATTAACAGTCACACTCACACATTAGATTTATCCTTTTATTAAAGACAAAATTTAGACTTTTTGACAGATTATTTAGCTAGGAGTGAATTATGGATTGGATTCCAAGGCTCTGGAATTGCATATTAAATTTAACTGTGGTTTGAATGCAGTCCAGTCTATATGGATTTTTTCCTCTACAAGTAAGGCCTGAATGGAGAGTCTTAACAAGTGCAACAGGCCTTCCTCACATTAATTTCTAATTACTGCTGCATTGCTCTCCCCAAGTGTTTAAAGTAATTAAACTGAAAATGGAAGAGGCATAACAGAGATAAGACTTTACATGCCTCAATGAATCCTGATTTTTCAGAGCTTATTAACTTGTTTTTAACATTTACTGCACCTAAAAATGTTAACTGAGCACATTGCAACTTACTGTCTATTGAGTCATCCTTATTAAAGATGCAACAAAAAGTCACACAAGATGACTATATTCATTCTCTAAAGTGATAAGCTAATTAATGCAACTCATCAGGCGCTGCAAAGGATTTTCCTATCTTTTTGAAAAAAAATAAACCTGTGCATCCATTAAAGGCAGCATTTATATTTCCTTTATGATAAAAGGTCTTCAGACGTTTAAGTATTACATTTTCCATATGTCTTTTCTCTGTTCTAGCACACATGATGATGGCATCGTACTTGACAGTTGCTAATGCTATGCTGTGGACAACTCTGTCAGCAGTGCTGCATTCACAGATCATTGAGACGGTACACCAGGGAGATATAGGAATATGCTTTCTTTATAGTTCTGCTGTTTCTAGAGATCTATCTTTGGATGCTGCTTGAGGTGAGACACTACTCTAGAGAGAGCTTTGATCACAGACTTACATTTGCCCTTAGGAACATATCATATCCAATTTCATCAGCCACCATTCTCTGATCATAGCTATACTTCAAACTAAAAGATTAGATTGACAGCAAGAGTCCTAAATTTATACAGAATGAAGTAGTGTGGTGTGACATGGCCATGTATTCTATGGGACTTCTGTTCAACCTAATGTTACCTCACCAACCAAGCAGCCTTGAGATGCCAGCAGCAGCACTGAACAGCAATTTGAGTAAAACAGTAACATGGCCTTTTTAAAAAAATTGTGCTTTAGGAGTTCTAACATACATAGAAATGAAGTGACTTATATAAGATGGTTTATCAGAATTGTTAAATAGTAATTTGAAACACAAAGAATGTAGAACCCAAAGTCAACCAATTGATTAAGTAAACAAAAAAAAGAAAAAAATAATTGTCATTCTTCCTCCTGGGTATGCTAGGAGAGTGACTGATCTATTCTTCTATGAAAAGATATTCCTAGAGCTCAGATGACAAGAATAGTTGAAAAATTGCAGTAAAGGCCTATCACACAGACTATGCTAGACAACATGTAAAGTGGAAAGAGAGAAAGTCAGGCCTGTCAGCAACTGCTTTTCATCAGCTGCATCCAATACCATATCTACCAACTCAAACAAAACATAAAAATACTGACAGAAGACCCATCCCAGGGCAAGCAGTACAATGTGATGGTTTACCAGATAACTAGGAAATTCAAGTAAGCAATAAGAAGTACCCTTGCTCTTATCAAAGTTCATAGCAAAGTCAAGTTGATGTTAAAGAAGAAGAACTGAATTTGAAGGCAGGTGAGAACATCACTGGCAGCTTAGGGGCTTTTGTTTTGGTTTGGTTTTTTTATATGTATATTTTTATGTAGCAACAGTAATGCAACTTCCACTTGTGTGCCAGAATTTATTTGAAAAATCCTATCAAACCTGTCAATCATAGATTGGTTCAAATGGGCAAAAAGTGCTACTTACCCACTATTGATGTCATCAGTTCGGAGGCTTTTCCCAAGAATGTCCCCATCACTCATGTAGCCACCAACATCAACTTCAGAGGATATGTCCAAATCACCACCTCCTTTCTCACTCATGTCAATTTGTGAGATATTTCCAAGGCGAGAAACAGCCGCTCGGCGAAGCGGGGTGGTGTACATGAATCGAGAAGGGTCTGTGTGTATGAAGCGACTTGTGCTGCTACGAGGATAACCAGTGCCTAAGGATGGCGCGTCTCCTGCCTGCAGACGAGGACTGGCCTGCCCTAGCCTCCAAGTCACTGGGGTGGACCTGCTTGTCAAGCTTGGTATGCTTCTTCCATTCACCTCAGTTGTCACAGTGCTGTCAAAAGTTGTCTCCAATGTGCTGCCAAACAAAACGGAGAAGTCAGTGAACTGTGCTTTCTCTGTTCCTGAGAAATAAGGAAAAGCAAAGGCTGGAAGAATGAATATTTTTTAAAAAATTCTGTGTGTGTCTCTGCATGTGTACACGTCTGTTTATGTATACAATAACCTCTACTTATAAAATAACCTAAAATAAATTTTATAGGCTTCTAAGTAGGTGTATATGAAACAATAACCACCTTTGTGAATGAATGTATTGTAAAATATACGAAAGCCACATTTAAGTTGTTGAGGCAGTCTAGCAAACATTATGGTTAGCGTCATAGTCAATTTTCCCCTGCAAGTCTCTAATTCTTTTAGCAGCTAGCACTACTCTCCTACAGTCCAAATTTTTAGCAGCCCACAAAATACCATTATACCTGTGGCTTATCTGGGTCCCCCTAAGGCTGGACATAGTTTCTTCCAAATTCTGTCTCAGGTCTGCTATATTCTTTACAGTTCTCATTCTTCTTGTTTCAGGGTCTTCCCCTGGAAGAAACCAGAAAAGCCAGCACAAATTTTAGCGCACACAAGCACAAAAGGTTGAATAAAGTGCACACATGTACACACATCTGAGAATACACATATATGATTGTAAATAGGTCTGTCCCTTTAATCTTTTAAAAAATAAAACCTCATCCTTTCAGTAATAAAACACACATATGCTTATAAAGAACATGTGGTATGTAAAAAAACCTACTGAAAGGAGTCCTGATGAAATATCCCTGTTAGGGCTCAAATCTATTAATGAAACTCAGATTTACAGCATTGGGATTTTTATCCTCTGTAATCAAGGCATGATGCAGCCCCAGACCACTTGATACATTACACAGCCCCTTTTTCCTCCTTGACATTTTACTTCACTTGGTAGGAAACAAAACCACAGTAAATCTGTGTCTGGAACTGGGATGACTGTACAACAACTCTTCAGTACGCACTTAACATCCAGTCTATTTCAAAGCACTCTTTAAGTCAGGCACTTAATAAAGCATCTTTTCTGAACTGTAATGATATCCTGAAGGGGGAGATTACTCTTTATATGGGATAAAAAAAATATTATTCTTGGGATAAAAATCTGAGTACTCTATACACATGCATTACATATACAGTTATGGATTTTAACAGCCTTCAGGGATCCATTGTGACAAGCTAGTCTGGTATCTTGAATAGTGAAGTTCACAGAACTTCACCTGGAACATATTGAATCATGTTTACTTCAAATGATTAAAAAAACCCTCAACAAATAGATGGGGGAAAAAAAAGGTTATCTATTTTGTGTCACAAAAGGAAAATGTAATAAGCTTCAAAGCAACCTCCAAAGATCATAAATGAAGATACCGAAATGCATGTTTTCTAGCATATCCATATATCAATGAATTTTACCTCTTTTTTCTTTTATAGAATAAGAGAATTTCAAAAGAAAATCTGTGATAAATCACTGGTTTGTTCAAGGCTAGTATTCTGCTTCTGGCTGTGTCCTATATCTGTGGCTTGAAAGAAGGTTGGCAAGAAGCATCATTATTCTAGTTGTATGTACAATGCTGAACATGGAGCGCAAATAATTTCTTTTTGACTCTATCAATGATAATTTCATGTCATGCCTCACCATGTTAAGGTAATTTCACTCATCCTTCTGGAAATATTATCATCAATGAATGAATGAATGAAATCGCGCAACCACTAAAATTATCTCTAACTGTAGATTTCAGCATTCACAGAACAAGCACCCAGAACAAGTATTCAGCATCCAGAACAAGCTTTTAATCTAATCTTGGAATCCTCATGACATCAAGAAACTGTTTCATCTTTGAATATATCTAAGAGGAGAGAGTCTGGTGAACTTAAACCCAACATCACACAAAAATTAAGATCAGAAATCCAAGCAGAGGCAAAATACCATATAGCACTATGATATTTCACATTTGTAAAATGTAAAATACACATGCAGATACACATCTTCAAGATGCTGTATTTCTCATTCTGTTGCCATGTTTCCTCCTCCCAGGTTTGTGTGTGAGTTTATACAAGATATAAGTTCACCAATGGTGATGTATCTGAGGAAGCGCATGGTATGCCATCCAAGTGAGAGAGGCAGGAGAAAAGGCCAGTGGATGATGTTTGGCAAAAATAAAAAAAAAAAAAAGAAGAAAAAGAAAATATGGTATCCTTTGCAGAGGAGAAAAAATGGGGAAAAGGAAGGAGGACATCTTAATGTAGCATTTTCGAGAAAAGTTGCATAGGACAGAGAGCTGAGAAATATTCCACACGGGGCCAGAAACCATGAGAATTTTATAATTAACCAAGTATTCTGGAAAAGTACAGAAAAAAAAACCCTGAAAACAAAAGTCCTACAGGAAAAAATTCTACTGAGCGAAAAAGATCTCAACACATCTGTTTGAAGGCATGGGAAAACTATAGTCAGGTTGACTTGCAGCACAACTACAAATACGGGTTTAACATTGGTTTACAAAAAGAATTGGGTTAACAGATTCAGTGACATTTATTTCAAATATAAGGGAGAATCTGCAGAAGCAAACTGTATTTGAACAATGGTTCATGTAAGCTTCTTAATTTTGAGTTTTGACTAAAGAACGAAGCCTTTCAGTTCATCAACAAACCGAATAGCTATTGTATCCTGTTCTGCAGCCCAGGTGCTATCATCCAAACACTGCAGCTAGTAAAGAAAAATCCAAACTCCTGACATTAAATGGAAATAAGTTATTCTATACACATTCCATACACCTTTTATTTCTTCCCTGATAGGCAAGTGATGCGTGGTACTAGCCAATGTAGCCTGCAGTTGTGGCTCAATGTCAAGTTAACTTTGGCAGAAATGCCAGTTTGAGGTTTTCCCATCTACTCTGCCCCAGTTATGTCTTCGTCCTCTTTGCTGGAGCCAAGCAGTCCTTCAGGAACTGCTGTTTACTTCTTTGTTTTATTGCTCCAAATCAATTCTTCATTGGCTTCATGGTCAAAGAGTCTATAAATCCCTGGGTTGGCACTGTGGAACTGATGGTGAGGTCAACACTCAGAAAAGGTGGAGAAGAAGTGTGGATACAGGCCCAGTACTGCTGCCAAACTCTCCATCTTCTCAAGCCACGTCCCGAGGGCATGTCCATTCACAAAAATTTGCTCCACAAAATAAACTACCCGTGTGCATTTTTACACGGAATACCTTGCAGGAGGCAAATGTTCACACTCAGATTGAAATTATCACTACTCCTGTGTTTCAAGCTAGATGTGTTCAATCAAACACCTTGCTGATCAATGTGCTCACGGATCCCATGTACTGTTTTAAGAGGTTTCTGCACCATCCTGCAGATTCCCATGAGGCAAATGGGTTCATGCCAAGGCAAAGCTGGAGACCATTAATTAAGTCCTGTTAGATGGAACCTGCTGTTGAAAACCCAGACAGTTCCCAGGCAGACTGTCCGTGCCTGCCTTTAGGCAGTGGCCCATGCTAGGCTCAGTTCATCACTGTTGCTTTCCCTCCATTGCCAAATGCACTCAAATTCACTTCCAGGACCACATTATATTCCTGCCACAACACGTATATGGGGGAGACCCAGGACTTGTTTCCTGCCCTGCCTAAAAGTAGAGGTGAAACAGTAGCTTGGTATGACAATTTTCTGTCATGCAAAGCCAAATTCCAGGGTTTAAGCAGGCAGAATTAAAGGCAAAGCAATACTTTACCTTTGTATTTATTTGAGGAACTGAATATAATTCATATTTGCAGTGACTTTGCCCTTTCCTTCCTTGTTCATCCTTGTCAGTTGTCCTTTGCTGTATATTAACACTACAAATTCTTGCAGCAAAAATGATGACGACTGTCTTTTTAAATATATAGTACAGTAAATAGCATAACAAAGCCTTAAGGTATAATTGCAATACAAAACCCAGGTACATATATATGGCAAACTGTCAGAATATGTTTTCACAGAGAAGAATATTTCACTTTCTGACAAATTATACCATAAAAGTGGTGTTATTCTACCCTGGAAAGGTGAAAAGTTTGAGGTCTCATCTCTCAGAGACACAAAGGGTAATTTCTAAACCTTTCCACCATTTTTTTTCTAAAAAAGATACAACTGGAGTTTTATGATGTTAAAAGACTACATAGTAGTACATACAAAATCCTCATAACTCTATTAAGTGTTTTAAAAACAATTGTTCTTTTTTCTTTCCATCCTTCTTTTAAGGCCATAGGAACGGATTCATGCTGTACCATGGATGAACAAGTCAGAAAGTATAAACAGTTGAACATGATGACTGAGAAATTTTCTGCGCTGAGTGTAAGAAGATCCTCAGACCTAACTTGCATCTGGCATTACCTACATTTTCAGGACAGCACTGTGGCTCCCCATCTACATCAAGTCTCCTTCTGTACAGAGAACCAAAGGGATGGTGAATACGTGTTTCTTTCTGAAAGCTAGCTACACCATGCCTGCTAGAAGAGATGCTACGGTGCATATTGCAGCAGGATTGGGATATGCTGTATGGATTCAAAGGAAGCCCAGACTCCCGCAGGCACCTTGTTGCTTATTACTACAGCCCACCGCTGTCATAGAGTCTATCCATGTTTGCGTGACCTAACATATCAGAAATGCTCCCTGGCTCGTTATCTCAAGTGATTCTGGTTTGTAGGCTGAAGAAAAGTCATTCTATTTCATATATGAAAAGAGTGGGATAAGAAAGACTAGAAGCAGAGTTTCTGTCAAAATTCTGTTCCTCTTACAAGACAGTCTGATGTAAATATTTTACTGACCCCATGAAATATAATCTGCCCAAATCACTATAAACCTCATCACTTATGTTAATCACAAATATTCCAAAAGATTGTCCCCAAATTCTTGCCTATAAGCAGTGAACCATTACAGGTTCTCTCAACAAATTTCTAGAGAACACATTAATTTCTTCCATTGTGATAGATACGTACACAGGAAATCAAAATAAACATTTTACAGAAATCACTGATTACCTAGGTTAAATTTCAACATTCACATTTCTGAAGCTCACCCATAATTGTACATTTAATAACACTGTTCATAATCATTTCAGTACTTCCACACATGTAATTGCAGCCCAAAGCAAATACATGGGAGAATAATAATTCCATTAATTGTCTGTTTTTCATAAAAGGCTTTACAAATAATAAGCAGCTCCCCAGAGAATTGTCCACTCTTAGATATTAACTCCATTCACAAAGGAAAGTACCAGTTTTACTCTGCAGGTGGGGAAACTGAGGCTCACGAGAGGACAGGGATTTTGCTCAGTGACATGCAGCTAAAGAGGAGCAGGGGCAGGTGGAGAGCTCAGCTTCTTTTGCTAACAAGCCTCTAATCTCTGGAAGAAGCCCCTTTTAGCTCACTGGTATAGTCTAATGATAAAAGGTATGCATAGAAAGAGAATTCTTGTTTCTTTGTTATTCTGAGATGATAGCTTTTTACATTACACACAGAGCAAAAATTTTATCCTGAATGTTTAAACACAATCAGGACTGAAATATCCACCAGCAAAGAGCCTCCAGGCTAGACACATGCTACATAACCTTGGAAAAGCAAGCAGCCACTTCAGCCATTTGACTGGCTGAAGAACAAAGCTTTGGAAATGAATGCTTTGAGCACTCTTATAAAGGACTGAGAGATGAAAAGTAAAGCCAGTAACACAGAAGCCTTTTGAAGCACCTAAGGCTGTAGACTTCAAATGCTTACTGGCATGCACTGATATAACCAAACTGGTTATTTAAACTAAACTCAAACCCTGGCACTCCCAATTTCACATATGTGGATGTAATTATCAGCAGGGAGAAAGGGGGAAGCAATACTGGAGGGATAGTTTGTAGGTAGGTCATACATTTGCTGTCTAATTCAGACCTTGGATTCAAGATTTAAACTTTAAATTCATGAGAACAAGTGTCACTAAAATTAAATTATTTATGAGTAAACTAACAGCACTTAAATGTTTCACCTTATTTTTTCAAACAGATAGGTAAACCGTGCTAAGTCATTCACATGCTGTTGCTGCCCATGCACCCATCCAAAGTGATTTAGACATTTGTCTTCATTTCATACAGTCTTTACAGGTAAGAGTAAGCAAACAAGGAAGAAATGTCTAGACCCTGTTTTTGCATACTATTGCAAATAAACCCAGTTCTGTCTCATGAAATCACTGTCAAGGTCTGCTCCATGTAGATATGTGCTAACACTTGGGTCTCCTCCTGCCCTGCCTGATGTCAGGCCAAAGATAACTTACCTAAAATATCAGTATAAAGAACCTGTTCTAGGTCCCCCAGCATTGTTATTATGACATCTTCATCCAGATGTGCGGTCCCTTCACGCAAGCAGCCTTCCTCCTCCTCCTCTGCCCAGTTCCTCCTGGGGAAACGGGATGCATTTTCATCATCTGATTTTCCCCTTTCCTCATTGTCAATCTTGAAGCCTTCATCTGTGTGCCGGTCTCCCGACCTCCTGGACGTCCTGCTTCCAGCAGGTGGTAGCGCCTGAAACGCTTGGGGTGCGGTGAGGCTGGGGTGGCAGACAGAGTGCACTGACTGCGAGAGTGCCTTGGAAAGGGAGCCTCTGCTCCCAGCTTCTGCCTCCTGCCGATGGTAACTCTGGCTGGACTTGGAGGCGTTTCCAAACCAGTTCTCCCTGTATGAGTATCGCCTCTTCTCCCCTTCGCTGATGAGTGTGAGATTGGTTAGAGACTTCTGCTTCTGCAGACGAACACATCCTCTCCCAACCTCCTTGCCTTTAAACACTGACAGTTCAGCAGATCGCTGCATCTTTCCGGCTGGGGCTTCACGTCAGTTAGATTTCATATTTCTGAGATGGATAGCAGCTCAATTCTCCTGAAAGGTCTGGGAGGTGATCCCTCCAGCACCACACGCTGCACATCCCAGGGAGCACATACTTGCACTCGCAATGAAAAGCACAGCTCGAACATGCAGTGTACGTACTGTAAATGACTAGACAGGCACAGTCATTTTCTTTAAAATTACGCTGCTGTCTCTGCTAAGCCACTTCTCTCCCGTCACATTAATCTGCAGTACTTACAGTCATTTTCACTTGGATTTCTCTCAAGCAGAAGAGAGTTGATCAAACACTCTGCTCCAGCACAGAAGTAATCCCAAAAGCCAACTGTGTTTTCCCCTCTCCATCCAATCACCGGTCTCGTCAAAGCGGTGGGCCTGCATCTCTGTCTACAGCTGCTGCCTTCTGAAATCCAAAGTAGGCACAAGTGCTGTCTCGGGCTTTCCTCCCCCCCTCAGCAGATCATGACTGATCCCAGTGCACGGCTCTTCACTTTAGACGGGCTGACACAGAACTGCAAGTACAGCCTCCACGTCAGAGCTCAATAAAGAGCCAAAATTAACCACTGAAGCAAAGCTCTGCACAAGCTTCCTTACATTTTAGTATTCAACCTGCATTCCCAGATATATGGCTCTTCTCTGCTACTGCAGTGAATGCTGCTGGCTGCCATGGCAGCAAACATCCCGGTGAATTAAACTGGAGACACAGAAGCCTCTGCCCAGTTTACAGTGCCACAGGTTTCAAGACACAGCTTCACCTGAATGGGATGCTACAGTAACAGATCTAGCTCACAGTCAAATCCTATTTTTCTCCCTGAAAGGTAAGGATGACAAACTATTTCTTCCATATTATTGCTACTCACTGTGCAGGAAGCTAAAAGCAGATTTGCAAATGGACCTTCAGTCTTGCGATTTCTGCTCTAAATTAAAAAAATAACTTAAGATCATAAAGAAGCTAAAAGATGGAAGACAACAGTACCTACCCAGTAAAGTGATTTATAAAAGGGAGTATTTCATGTATTTCTCCTTAAATTACACCTTGGTTGCATCTCTGTGAGATTCAGAGGCTAGTATGGAATTAAAAAGCTGTAATAAAGTCATTGTTTCACAGTCTTCTGGAGAAAACCTATTAATGGAATAGCAATTTTTTTGTAAGGCAACTCAGTATCATGTCTGAACTGAGTTCACCAGTTCTAAATGTTGTTTTTAAATACATTATCAAGAGAAAAAGAAGACATGTTTAAACGTATACTTTTTCTCACAAAGATATTAGTCCCAGAAATAATAGATAGAGGAACAAAGAACCGGCTGAATTTCATTCTATATTTTTTAGATACAAACTTCTAGGTGCTATTAATTTCATAAAATATGTAGAAATCTGCAAATAAGAAAATTGCTGTATAACACTATAACGCTTTTGTCAGCGTGAAAATACGTTCATCTCAAATCCCTACCTGAGCAACCTTAACAGGGAAGTAACCTTTAAAAATGCCATCCTAAGAATTACAGTGTTTGTAGTTTACTTGTATGAATAAACAGGTGTTAACAGAAGCCTCAGTGTACTTCTTGCTTTTTGCTGGCTCAGTTTACAATTTTTAAAGATGTGTAACGAAAAAAATACATGGAGAAACTTCCAAGAAATTTTAAAGGATGGGTACATTTTTTCCTAGGCAACTCTCATAAACACAGACCTAATCTAGAAAAAAATTCAGTAGTCTCAAGCAATAATTGTTTTCCATTTTAAATCACTGGCACGCTCCTCGAAAGACAGAGCCCACAACAAGAGGAGGCACCGCTCCCACTCCCCACCTAGCCCACAAAGTCAAAGTCAGAGGCAAGAAGAATGCTCTGTCAGCCTGAGTGCAAAATTGTCCCAAATATTAAATGCCTGCCACTTCTTCAGCACGGAAACAAAAGGTTAAGACCTAGATGGTTGCACTGTATTTACTCCCAGGATCTACCAGTTGTAGTGGCATATGGGCTCTTACAAGGTTTTTACGACTGTGCTGGTGCCATCCTGCAGCAGAGCCCGGCGTGCCGGTGTGGATGCTGACGTCACGCTGGTGTCGATGCTGACGTCATGCCAGCTGAGGAAGCAGAGCTCCAGGACTGCCCACGTGCTCCCGCACCGGTACACGCTGCCGGTGCTGTGCAGCCGTAACTACCTGTTTGGCACATCTGAGGAAGCCGTTCATGTTGTTAGGAAGTCTTCACAGGGTTGTATTTACAACCGGGCATTCGCAAAATGAAGTGCAGTCTCACCCTTTTCAAACTCAGTGGTTTTAAATAATGGTTTTAAAACCTCAATTTATACTGAAAACACTACAGTATTCTCAGTTGTTATGTTTCAAATGATTTGGCCCCACGTAGCACTGTGGTGCAGTGGAATCAAGGGAACAGGATCTTTCCTACTGTATACAGCAAGGCTGAATCTCTACCCAATACTCCAAGTAAATGAATGGAAACTTCCTTACCTGCTCTTTCATGCCCAAACAGCTACAGTCAGTGGCTTGTCTCTGTGGTCAGCTGTAGGCAGGTATGGATCTGCTCTGGCTCCTCACCACGCTCATGGCGTGCATGCCAGGTCATATGTAGCAGTCGTTAACTGCGGTGCTGTACCTGCCCTCAGTAAGCCCTGCGGACAGGGCGTGCTCCCTTGTGGTAAGCATTGCTCTGCTAGAGAAGCAAAGCATGGTGCGGCTGCTCAGCTCTGAGCATGAATAGACCAGACACAAGACTCCCAGAATTGGCCAGGCATATTTAGTCCTTTTTCCAGATGGGAGCAGAAAAACTTACAGCAGGGGTTTAAATGTCTTCACCCAATGAGCCACGTCAAACATCATGTAGAGTGTTGGCAATAGGTGCCCCACCGCTCCAGGCTGTAAGGGTCTCTGGTAGGGGTATTGCCGGGTCCTGGGCAACCCAATGGGTCTCAGTGTCTCTGCTGACCTGTTTCTTCTCCTGCCTGAGCTATTCCTTGCAGCCCAGCTCCAGCAGGACACAGGTCATGGACCATCATCCAGGTATGGGACTGACACCTGAGATGTAGGAGCCACCTGAGGGTAGCTGGCAGCTCCAGCATCCACCTGTCTCACTTCCTTTTGTACATACATTAAAAATATGAGTCAAGTGCTGGGATATGGAGGTCCTGAGGCTAATCACACAACCTTCATTCAGCCTTGTACAAACACCATACTACTGCCCTTAATTACAAGTTTATATGAGCTTTTCTCCCATTAGTCCCACTGCCTCACTTGGTAGACAGATCATCGTGATCATCCTCAGATACAACAGACACATACGTACATCTTGGACCTACTGCTCAGCACAAAGAACACTCAATTTATCCTTCTGTTTTACCACATTACCCTGTAGGGCATAATTCGACAAAACATAAAATTCCAGTGTGGAAAATGCTCAGATTTATTTATCGAAAAACACTTCTGTAAAGGCCATCCCTACATCTCAAATGTATGAAATACAGCAACAAGCAAATTCGGCTTTCTAAACTAAGCAGGGAGTACAGGAGACCAGAGGAGAGCAAATGCCATGACAGAGCATTATTCCCAAATAACTTGCAGTTCAATGTATTCCCCATCCACCACCCAGGAATATGCTTAAATCAAGAACAGCACAGGGAACTTCCCCAACCCATCATAGTCAGTGTAACGTATGACCTTATTTTTACTGTCTCTTTCATAAAAGGAATTAAAAAAAATGATTTTAAGAACTAATAATCTAGGGACAAATTTTGCTGTCAGATAAGACTTTCTTTGAAGTCTCAGTGCATAGTTTGGAGCCTTTCAAATGAATTATTTAACAGATCTTCAAATGCAGAAGATTATGAATCTCTTCAGCCAAGCTTACTTGAAAAAAAAATATTGTAAACTATTTCCACACCTATTAATTAACTATTTCTTTCAGAGACCAAAAAAGAAGCACAATAAACATAAAAGCTTGAAAATTGAGTGGGTTTATGCTAATCCTGCCATTGATACTGGCCTGTAACTCTTAAAATTACTATTTCTGCTTCATCCCTCAGAATTTTTAATAGTCAATATTTGTAAATTCATGAATAATTATTTAATCAAACACTTTGCATTAAGCTCTTTGCACATGTAAATACTTGTTAAAGCCAAACACTATCACTGATTTCATAAACTAATAGTTTGTAGTTAATGACGTTTACAACGGATTATTAAATAATTAACTTACTGACATCTTCCTCCAATAAATTTGCAGCAGACTGATAAAAGTCACAGCTGCTACACGTAGGAATACTGGGTAAGAAAGTCTGAGCAACTTGTTCCTAGTCATATCACGAAAAACAAGAGCCAAACTGGATTACTTTATTAGCCTTTCTTTTAATTTTTGTTTTAAAATCCTGTCTATAAAGTTATACTCCAGTTTTTGCAGAAACATAGATGCTGAGTGGTCTTGTTGAGGCAACTGGTGCAAGACAGAATGCTTGTACATGACTGCAGAACTGGTCCTTATTTAGGACTATCAAATTTCTGCCTGGGATTTCCTGGTCAAAAGTCTACACATCTGTGTGCCACATGTGCAACGAGTCTACCACGTGCAGAACACACCAAAACCACTGCACAAGTGACTCGTGTCTATAAGTGGGACTCATGCAGTGTGTGTCTGGGTATCACCGGCACCGTGCATGCAGATGGGATCGAAGGTGTGCAGGAAGCCGTACACCTATTGCACATGAGCTATACCGCTGATCTGCATGTGCACTGTGGAAACATCTGGGACTGCTCTGGCTGAGCTGTGGAATATTCAGACGGGGGGAAAAAGAACAAAAAAAAAGTCTGAAGCACTTCAGATCACATCTGAAACAAATTCCTAGGAGAGACAGAGGAACAGTGTAGAAACTCAGATTCACAGTAGCTCTACCAAGAGGCAGAATTGGCTTTAGGCATAAGCCATGTGGGAAATTACCCAGGGCAGCAGAGTTATGGGGACAAGCTGACAACAAAGAGGTTGTTCAGTTTATCAGGGCAGTGCTTTTGGGTCCATATCTACACCAGCCTCACCATCTCCCTCACTTGCCAGCGCCACCCGCCTCTCACAGCTGTGAAAACCAAGTTTCCTAGTAGTGGGCAGGAAATAAACAGCTCACACTATGGCTTTGCCCCATCCTTTCATCAGCTCTGAGCCAGAAGACAGGAGAGTTTTTAAAGGTAATCAACTCCCTTTGAAACCGGGAGGAAGACACAGCGGAGAAGAACTGGAAGCTTCCCCTGCAGCTTCTCATTTTCACTCTCTCCTTCCCATCATCAATGTTGAGACAGTGGCCAAGGGATGTGAACAGCCTTGCTGGGAGCAAAAAACAGCCACCACCATCGGCCACTAGAGCAAGGGAATCACCTTGGGTTTAGTATCCTTATAACAGCTCAGGAAGAATGGTGCCTGAACAACCACTCCTAAATCTTTTAAAAATTATGTTGTTCCCATCCAAGTTTTGCCTATATTGTGTGGAAGTGTTACCACGCTCACAGCATTAGTTTAAGATTGATTGGCTGATTTCGCCCTGAAGGGGATTAGGAGCTCTGATGTGATCTGCTTGGCTGCTTATGGGAGCAGCAATCTTCAGCCAAGAGACAATAACAAACAAGAGTGTGTAAATATTCTGGAAGTAGAGAAGCAGTTTATATAATGATATGGATGGAGATATCTTAGTCCTGAGCATTTTAGACTTAGTTGCAAAAATTTTGCACTGTAAAAATAATAAAGTCTAATGAAGCAGAAACATAACGCAGGTGGGGCAGCAATTATGAACCCGCTCCTACAAGCTGTTTAGCTGTTTCCACAGATGCTCAGTCCCTTGCAAGATCCTTATTGATCCTTATTGCCTACCAATATATTGTGCTAGTGTGTTTGGTACCAAGTTGCAAAAGAAGCTTGAGATAATATAAAGAAGATGCCCATCAATCGCAGCAGTGGAAGATTTCAGGAAAATGTGAATATCGGAGTGAAAGAAACACTGTATTCATCTCTTAACACCCTGGATATAAGTGACCAGATCAAGGAAATAACCCTTGTTTATCTCCTTGCTACTACTGGTATAATCCCTTGATCATACCGAAATAAAGATGCTCCTAAGTAACAAAATTTCATTGTCCTTTCTCATGGCTACTCCATCATGGAATACTCCTCTGAACAGCCACCACACGAGTCTTTTCCATGCAGGTTCACCAGTGACAGAATCACCAATGATCTGGTGATAATTCAACCACGTAGACAATTATTTATTCAGTAAATGGAATACTTGATCCACTCATTCTTTTTGCTGCTAACGGCCAATGATGGGTGACACACATCTGTTTTCCTCCTATACAACATTTTATCTGTGGTTCTGCTTTGTTGCCTGTTTTGTCAGTGAACTGCTAATGCCAGAGTCTGAATAATCAGATTAGAAACATCTCTGATGTCTAGCGCCCTTCATGCCATTTTCTTCTTTTTGATGCTTTTCCATCTCTATTCAGAATGGTAAAAGGCCAGCAGACATGATATCCCCTTTCAGTACCTTTTCAGGTACTGAATCAATATTATTTTTATTTAGCATCTATCCCGGTTTGACCCAATGCAGTCTTCCATCCCATAGACATCATGCTCAGTATAAAGCTGAGGGAGCACAAGGGTCACCCCCTCTTCTTTTATGACCAGGGGCCTGAGGGCACTGATGGGCTTTAACACCTCTAAACCGCCTCACCTGGTGCTTCCACCAACACCCATGGCCTGGGATCCTATTTCAGCCCAGCATAGGGGTGTCAGTAAATTCCTGGTGATGTTGCAGGATCCTGCTCTCCAGCTCTGCCCAGCTCCTTGCTCAAGTGTCGGAGGAGGACTCTGCCCAATTCTTCTGCCTTTGATCCTGATCTGTGCGTTCCTGAATCCAGTTCCTGCCTGCTGCTGAGTACAGTCTGGGACTTTCCCGGGGTGTGCCCCACAGCGTTGGGGTGACTTATTTGTCATCGGGGAGGGGGGAGCTTGATATCAGTTTTGTATGGATTTTGTATGTATTTCATCATCATTCTTTCTATTATTATTATTTCCAAGGGACTGAGACAAACCAGGGCAAAACCTCAACTTCAGTGTGAGTCAGCTAAACACCAAGGAAGTCCCACAAAGCTTGGGCATCTGATTTCTCTTCTGGTGGAGAGATAATTCTAGACTGATGTGTCAAATGAATGCTTTAAGTGAGTTACATCCTGTGTAAGAAGGATCACATGACTCATTATAAATCCATGTGAAAGCTCAAAATTTGGCGCAAAGCGGCAAAACTACAGGTGAATCCAGCGGGACGGGATTTTGCCTTTTATTCTCATAAAAATGATGAGAGTAAGAACACTAAGAAAAAAAAAAAATCAAAAGAACAAGAAGAAAAAAACCAAACCCCCAAACCCCAACAAAACAGCTCTGGTGAAGAGTCCCTTTGAAAGTACTCCCACACAACCCTGCAGTGCAATTCCATCCTGATGAGAAAGTCAACTGTGACACACTTTACTTTTTTGCATCCATAGGCAGAACTACGGCCAGATTCTGGGCTGATGGAAATCAGCATGGCTCTGCTGACTTCAAAGGGATTATTCCAATATGATTAAAAAGAAATCCTCTCACGTTTGTAACCATTAGGTTACAAAAGACTTTACTCCAGGTTTACAAGGAGTTCCAGAACACAACCTTTAGCAGCTTAGCTGTAGCAGCAGCCTAAAAGTCAGTAAGTATATAGTAAGTAAATAGTAAGGAGTTGTTTGTTTTCTGAATATAGATTTATTTATAACAGCAAAATATATCTTCTGTAACTCGTGTCTCAGTTCTGATATGATTTGATGATCTTAAATGTAACACATTCTGCAAGTGCAAAACATTCTGAAGTTGACTTTCCACCACTCCACTTGGAACGTTCAGTATGACTAAAAAATAATAATTACTTGAAATCCCAGTTTGTGAAAGCCCAGTTTCTGTGAAATGATGAAGAGGATATTTGAACAGAAGGAGCCAGTTCAGATAAGAGAACTGTGCATTTGAAGCACTAACTGTGCATGACCCAAATTTTCTGCATATTTAATAGCACTCATGAATAGAGTTCAGAAGTATTATTTCAGCCCATTGCAAAGCTCCTGGTAAGAAACGGATGTAAACAAAGAAGTTCACAGGCTTCTCCTGACTTATTGTTACTCACCAGATATCTCCTCTAGGCACTGTTTGGCGGTCTTACTGAATGACAAATCCATTTTAGTAGGACTGGTGCAGGAGTCAGCAGGTGGTAAAGAGGTACTGTCGTTTTCTGAGAGAGTTCTGAAATCAAACAAGAAGATTGATTATTATTATCTGTCATTCATGTATGTACGGAAGCAAATGTTCCTTGCAGCTCCATCTAGAATCTTACCACTATATGGTGAAAATACCATGAATGTCACATTCTTACTGTGTTAGGTTGACTCCAGCTACACAAATTTGCAAGCAACTAGGAACCCTCTCTGTCTCCCTCTTCAAGAAAAGAATTAACGCTGAGGTAATGCTGGGAAATGTGGAGCCATTTTGTTTCCTTACTTTTTCTCTGCAAGAGGTGTCAACCAGATACAGGCAGAATCCATTTAAATGTATTAAGTCACATTCCTGCACATATATAAGGGAATTGAAAACTTGTAATTGCTGAAATATTAAGCAAGAAAGGCCATGTGGGAAGAAGCTTATGCAAGGCTGGAATGGAAATCTGGTCCAGATACTTCAATCTATGAGCAGCTTCTTTTGATAATGCCCCTTATATAACTCTGGGGAAATGGGATAATAAAAGTTTTTCCATTAGCTTGCTAACAAATAGCCCGTATTTCCTGGGATGGTGTATTTCTGTGGATATCATTGATAAGTTGTAATGGATATCCTTTGTTGAATACAGTTATTTGCTACTGCATAATGGTAAATAGCAAAAATACACAAGCACAGGGATTATAATACAAAATAGATCACACAATTATTGTCTCTTCTTAAGGAAGAGACAATAGCATCTAGCTATTAGCATCTAGCTTACATAGGAACTGTTGAACCACAATGCCATTAAATAGCAACCTGTACCACGTTTGTATACAGTAAAATAATACATCTAAAGACATACTAGCCACTGTTTGAAATTAAAGGGAAAGAAATCTTCACTTAGAGCTTAAGTTCTGCCAGCTTTCCTGACGTGAATAGCACACTCAGTCTTTCGTAAAAGACTAGCGAAATTCTAATTCTAAAATGTTACATTTATAGCTCAATTCTCAAAATTCCCCATAAAGTGTTTCCAGTGACCAACTAAACTGTAAACACAAAAATTTAACTGTACAATGAATGTCTATTTTATAAGTGTAACTGATAAAATCAAGAACATATCTCTTAAAATAATTTTATGGCAACTCATTTTATGAAATAACTTTCCAGTTAACATTTTCTTTAGAGTTACTTACTGAATAGATTCGTTCAGTAATTCACGACAGTAACTGAGGAAGCAGGTATATGCACGTACAACGACACAAGTACTGTTGCGGTGGAATCTGTTGATTAGAATCATTTAACTCTGACTCTACTTACACAGAAATAGAAATGCAAATGACTTCTTATCTGATGCACTATTTTTCTTATCAATTTCTGTGCTTTTGGGATGCTTGAAGTGGACAACTGCTCTAAAAAAACCTATTTTTGGTTCTTGTCTACTATTTCTCTGTCACACACTACTGGAAATACAAGCTCAGCACATGCTGCAAGGTTGACTATATCCTACTGACCTTGAATGTAGTTTTACATTTGGTGCTTGAGGACAGCGTCCTAAGTGACAAAAATCCCAATCTATCCCTCCTCAATGAACACACCTCAAATTTCCGCCGTCCCGTGTGTTTTCCCATATTGTTTCAAATCATCCAAACAAGCCACTTTGAAAGGTCATGAATGCTCACGAGCACTCTTGTCTGTGTTCGTTTGTTAGTGCTGAAACTTAGTGCTGGATCAGCCCAGCGCAAACTATCAATCAGCCCAAAACCACATCTCAGAAAAAGGCACTTATAATAACGACAAGGGTAATTGATGTGGTCTGAACTCTTCTTGTTCAACTCAAATCACAGAGCTGCCGGGGCTGGAGCCAGAGAGAGGCTGGAGTTAGTTAACAGGAGCACTGGAAAACAGTAGGCTTCTTTCGATCTTGTAGGAAGAGCACACTGCTAGTGGGTGCAGATCAAGAATTCCCAGCATTCTCCACAAAATGTATATGGAGTTCACATCAGTCCGTCTCTAGTTAGAAACAAAAAGGATCCTTTTCACCTGTTCTCCTTCTGATCCTACGGCATCACATTCCTGATTGATTGTGCAATTATTCAACCAGCAAGCACTGCATCAACCAAGTAGGGTAATGCAAACCCTTCCCTGAGTGACCAAGAGCCTGTAAGCTATCTTCTAAGAGAGGACAGAAAGGAACCATTCCTGTTTATTTGGACATCTATCATCAGAAAAGTATTAAGTGGTCTGGACCCCTACCGGAGACCAATACCCAACACCTTCATTGATGGGGATATGTCAATGGGGATAGGTAAACACAGAACTTCAATGATCTGGATTGCCCTCTGGTAGAGACTATCAGCTGTACGGTCAACAGGGATGAATACATAACTCATTATTAACTGTATGGAAACACATATGTTTACGTTAAAAGGACTGGATCTCCATACAAGAGTACAAACAAGCAATGAGTGAACTACAGTAGCTAAGTAAACTTTAGTATGACGAATGAATCTGCTTATTTAAAATAAAAATTAATACAAGTTTTCACTTGTTCGCAGCTTCATTTGCCCAGGTCACATCACACCCTCCAGAGATAGACCGAACACTTTTTCATTATTCAGTGTTCTGTTGGCTTTTTTTCCATTGTCAAAAACCTGAGGCAGCTGTAACAAGCAAGAGAAGCTGAAAAACACTGTGAGAAGGAATACTTCCAAAGATTTCCATTCTAAACTTTAGAGTCTGATTGGTGGGATTAATTGCAGCACAAAATCCAGGTTTTGGGACATAAAATGGCATTAGAATCTAAGCCTTAAAGTAAAAACACTGAATAACAAATGTCATATAACACCAATAATTTAAAAATGTTTGATTTAATTTGTAGAAAGAAAACCATGGAAACACAAACCAAATGTAAATATGATGTGGTTTTCTTAAGTTTATAGGCAGCCTGAAATAATAGATCCAAGAAGCATGAAATGTCCCTTTTATCTTACTTGAAACTTGGAAGTTTACATATAATGTAAAATAAATGTTGTTTGTTATCAAAACAAATAACCTGCTGTACAGACTTCATTCAGCGTTTTTATGTTCAATTTGGTAAAAACATCAATGATTCTAATTATCTGAGGCAACAACAGAAGTCCCACAGAGGACTACAGATTTTGCAGCCGCTAAAGTTCTGCTTACTTGAGAAAACTGGTTAGTTATTGTGGAAGTGATGGGCCAAAAGGTACCTGCCCAGCCCTCGGGCATCCATGATGCAGGCAGCCCAAGGAGGAACCTGGGAATGTGGCTCATCAATAGCTCTTCTTCGACCAGGTCTCCGCTGGTTTGCCTGCTGCCAGCACTTTCACAGCAGCCCTGTCTTTTGGTGCATGATGGCCAAGGTCCTGGGTTTTTTTCTGGAGCTGAGCTTAGCCCGGATGGGCTGAGAATGGTCTAGTGGTGAAAGATTTCTAAGTAAAACCACATAGGAGCCCCAGCTCTTGGGGAGTAAGGATGTCCCAGTACAGACTGAGTGCCTAAAACTTCAAGTTGCTTTTCTCTAGACCTATCACAGGGTGTGATACATTGGAAAAAGCATGCAGACACCTCTTTGCTTAGCTCAGCCATTTTAGTAGAAAAAGGAAGGTGAAATTGTGAGATTTGTCTTCCCCTGCACTTCAGGATTTTACTTCTTTCTCTGGGTCATATTAATCCTATAAATGACTCAAGTGATCTCTGCAGGACTGCAGCACAGATTAAGCTCCAGGCAAGCAAATAGCAAATTTAAAGATCTCATTGACCTTACACATTGGCTTTAATGAATGGCCCTCTATCCTCTACCTATTCCCTTAAACAAAATCTTTGAATCCTTGAATTTCTCTTGATATCAAGGAAACCGAAAATAAATTCAGTTTAGTCAAAGCAATCCCGTTGACATTTCGTCCATTGCTGTGCATCTACAGCACAGGTTAATTTAGGCAATCGTCATGAAAACAGCTCGATCTGTTTTCTATTTTAATCATGGCAATCAGAGAAAATATTTATTCCCAGCCCACTGAGTTATATTCTACCTATTTGTAAGAGCATCAAATTTCCTCAATGGGACAAATCCTGCTCTCAATCACTCCTGCACAAGCTCATTCATCTATGATTAAAATGAGCCTGGACAGGAGCAATTAAGAACAGAATTTGGAACACTACTTAAAAAGGTGTCTTTAGTGCAGTCAGTGTCACTTGCCATCTTTAATGGAATAGCTGACACAGATGAACACAGAAAACATCAAAGATTTGTTTGGGTTTACTTCACATTCCGAAAGATATCGGATGAATATGTTGGGGGTTTTTTCCCAACAACTCTCTGAGGTGCAGCTGTCTTGAATGTGTATCACTGTCAGTGCAACAGACTGGCAGGACCACATCTAGAATATGAGTGGTTTGATCGACCATGTTCAAGACGTGAATTAAATTGGGAACAGCAGCAGAGAAGGGCTACTAGGATGCTCATGGGGAAGAAGAAATCCTTCTGAACGGAAAGAAAAGAGACAATTTGGTTTACCCTTGCAAAAGAGAAGGAAGGGGATGGGATTATTCCCTCATATTTAAAAAGAGTGATCAAAAAGAGGGAGAACAACTTAAGTTAAAGGAGAATATTAACAAAGTAATAAATGGATGCAATCTCACAATGTGGGTTGTAAACAATTTCTAACAATGAGATGAGTGAGTTTGTGGTGGAATGTTCCCATTGGAGTAGTGGAGATTAAATAGTTTAAAATAAAGTCTAGGAATAACGCCACACTTGCTTGTACGGCAATTTAAAAGAATAACTTCAGATCTTAAACAGCAAGCAATTGAATTATCAAGCTACTGTTTTAACTCAGCATTAATCAAGTATGTGTTTTTAATGATTTCTTTGCTTATTGTCCTCCTTCCCATCTCTTAAGCCAACATCTCTACTGGAAACTTTCCTTGCACAGTTACTTGAAAATCAAGCATGAGAAAATGGGAGGATTTCTAAACACTGATTTTTTGTTACAAGCAAAACTGGTGGGTGGCAATGTTTAGCGCTTCCTACAATTGCAACATTTTGGTGGTGACTGTTATTTTATTTTCACAACAGTAATGTAAATAACGGAAATCAATAAAGCACTGCAGTGTAATTTTGAGTAATCACATTTTTAAAGAAAGAGTTGGAGTATGTTTAGCAACACAATCTATTATTAACAAACACAATTAACTGATAGAGTGTCTTTTAATGAAAACTTAATTTTAACTCCACAGTCAGTGACCAGAAGTAGCTTCTAGTCATTAAAACTGGGCATAAATACGGCTTCAACAAACCCTGCAGATACCGTGTTTGCAAGATCCTTGAAGAGTATTTTTATTTTTTCCCTAAGCCAGTATAAAACATCCTGAACAGGCAGCTGGAATTGAATTTCACTGTGCCTTCAAAGGTGCAACCGGATTATATCCTCCTTCCAATCTGTCACAGCTCTGCACTTCCCATGCACCCTTGAAGCTATGCTCTAATAACAGAATTGTTTCTATGACCATATAGGAAAGGAGATAGGAAGAAGATTTTAGTACCTGGTAACGTGTTTATTTATTATACTGATATTTCCTTTCTCTGCCTCTGTCTAGTGAACATTGCAGTCCTCACAGAATCATAAAGTAATTTAGATCAGAAAGATGTTCTAGGTGCCATCTGGTCCAATGACCTGCTCAAAGCATTTCTGGTTACATTAAGTTGCTCAGGGCCTTGTTTGGTTGGGTCTTGAACGTGTCTGAGGACAAAGCTTCCACAACATCTCTGGGCAGCCTGCTCCAGTATTTCACCACCCTCAAGGTAAAAATATTTTTTTCTACCTTTCAATCAGCATCTCCTGTGGGGTAACTTGCATCTACTACCTCTTATCCTTTCACCCTACATTTCAGAGAAGAATCTGACTCCATCATCTCTATACCAACCTATTAGGTAGCTAAAGTCACCTGTTCCTTATTCTTCAGGGACAAAAGGAGTGCCAAACTGGTTTTTGTAGTCCAGCATTAACACTGAAAGCCTATTTCTGCAAGGTCTCAATTCAGTGCTGAAACTTCTTCCGGATGTCGCTATCGTTAAACTACAAATTTAGCTGAAGAACTGAAATTTAAGTGATGCACAACACAGAAGTGCAGCTCAGGATGATGAGTGGTCTGCTAACTCTCTGCGGCAGTTTTTACACTTTCACCATTTCAGGCAATAAGCAGTTCCTGAGCACCGCAGCCCCTTGGATTTGGACACTTGAGATTCTATATCCCAGCCATGAAAAAGAGACCCACAAAGCTCTGACGGTGGTTACTGGAGGAGTCAATAAAATAAGACTGAACTGCAGTACATGCGTTCAGTTACAACCCAACATTCTCCTATTGAAATATTCCTTTAGTGTTTGAGCAAATCCACAGCAAATGTTAATTGGCAACATATCGCATACTTGTTGTAGTGTTATGATGATTTACATCGACTAAGGATTTGCCCCGTGGAGTGAGGTGACATTTGAGTTACTCTTGGGACTATTAGTTATGTTTCCCATTTTGTGGAAAAAGTGCAAACTTACTTATACAATTTGTGTCATAAAAAATAAAGCAATGATTGCACGCACAACAGGCTCTTCTCTGCAAGAAAATGTTGGGAATTACAAATTATGTTACACTTTTGAGCAATTCATAGGAAAGCTAAGAACTTCAAATAATGAGCAATTAACTTAGCAATTAATCTTGCTAAGATTTTAGGAGAAAGATTCAGATTTTTTTTTTCATTAATGACTCTTTTTTTTCCTTTTTCGCTGTAACCTCGTAAGCACTAAACTTCTGTGTTATTCTTCTCCATCTGAAATTTAAACACCACTAGGAAGAGAACTAAATTCTATGGTCAATTTCAATACGAGTCCAAGGCACTCTGGCAGACAGCACAATTTCCATCTTCCTCCAATCCTGTCTATGTAGAAGAATGTGTAATTTAAAGTAGCAGCTGGTATACTTTAAACAATTATACAGTCTCTTACACCTTCTTTTAGGTTTTTTTTTTCTGCCGTATCTCTCTTACCAAGCTTTATGGCAGCTAAATTACATCTGCTTCAGCCTTTCTTTTATCAGCTGGACGCTGCAGCCAGCTTCAGAGTGGACACATAAGTGGGTGTAAATAACATGTTCACAATTGCATTTGAAAATACATAATTACTTGCTGAGGGGGATGGAAGAATTTAAATTATACCCGTTTAGATTATCTCAAATGCAACTCTGACTATTGCTTCTAATCTCTAAAGAGAAGTAATAATCCCATATGAATTTCCATGCCACGGTGTTTAAGAGGCATAAAAATACAAAGTGGTAACAGATAGGACGAAGCACTAAGAGTGCAAAGCTCAGTAGTTAAATATATCATGTCAGAACCTCCCAGTGAAACAGTATTTTCTATCCACTCTCCATTAATAAAAATACTCCTTGAAAACATGAGTGTTGATAACTGTTATAGCATTGCATTCTGTGTTTAAGCAAAATACATGCTGGCCTCAAAGAAACTTTTTGGAATACTTTCTTTTACTCACAAATCTTCATTAATATCCTCTTGGGTAACAATCAAATATTACACAATGCATGATATCTGCAGGTATCAGCAACAAACCAGAAGAAGCACTAGCTCGTCCTTGTGTTAACAGCCTAAACTCATCGTAGTAGCATATTGCAGTATTCTGCAAGATTCTGTATAAACTTCACTGCAGTGTTACTAAATTATATTGCGACTTTTTACAAGGACTGCAGAACAAATGTACAGAGCCTAGATATTCCTTCTAGCTGTAAAAAACTCAGTCCAAATGGTAGCTATCATATATTAACTAATTGATCTATACAGCTGTTCTAGTAACTAAAAAGTGCACCTGAAAATTCTGTGTACACATTGTGGTGACTGCTCAGGAAACGGTTATGTTTAAGAGCAAGAAAGTGTAAACAGAGTACCCCAGCTTCACACACACTTCTACTTGCCACATGTCCGCAAAAATAAATATGCTGACTTGGGAAATGTGGATATTTTATCCTTGGTTACATTTATATTCTTCTATGAAATCAATGTGTACTGTTACAATGCCCTTGAGAATTGTAAGGAATGTAGTTACTGTGTATTTTTGGGTCAGATTCTGCTCTCCATTACAGAGATATGCATTGGAGTAACTTCATCAAAGTCAGTCTATTATGCTGGGCTTATGGCGTTCTGGGATCAGACCCTGGCTCTGAGAATTTTATTTTCATGAGAGATTTAACTTCAAATACAGTCTCCTTTGCTGATTGTTTGAAGTAAACAGTTGATTATTAATACGAAATTTTGCTGGAAGATGAATGCTTCTATCGTCCTTTAAAATTCAAAATACACTCTGCTTCATGAGGAAGCTTAGAAGAACGGTATCTCCACCATGCAATGAAATGGCATCAGTATGCGGTAAAACTGCCGTTAAATAGCACATGCATCTGAAGGCAAAGCATAGCTTCTTTTCCTCTTCCCTTATTTATGCACCCTAATGTGTATGTAGGCCATCCTATGTACCATGACACAAACCATGTGTACCACCGAGGTTATTCCAGGTAGTTATAAAGAAACATGTATATTAAGCAAATTCGGTGACATTTTTAATTGAAACTCAAGAGGCTACTCGCTGCATATTAGAATAAACACAACCTATATTACATCTCCCCCCACCATACGATTTTCTGAACTGCTTTTGTTCTGAATTAACTTAAACAGTTTATCACTCATCCAGATTGGTTTTGAAGCTATGTTTAGTTGTGTGCAATGATATATATCCTCCCTCAGAGCCTGCTTCAGCACCTCTTTAATCTTTAGCCAAGATTATCTACAGTGCTACTCACTACCAAAAACTGCCAGTATATTTTGCTTAATAATGTATTTGTCATTTTATCAGATGTTAAATTTACTCACAACTGTAGCTAAAGCCCTCCAACAACTGACATCTGAAATCGTTACTCAAACCAGCCTGCCAGTCCTTCTACACTTACGCTGTCTTCTGAGCTGTACAACAACGAAATCTTCCAGCTTCTCTTCAGTTGCTCTATCATATATCAAAATAAATTCAGACAAAGGTTGATACATTTAACTGTTCATTCCTCTATGCCACAGCCTTGGCCTTCAGAAGAGTTTGTGTCACCTGCAAAAATTAGCTGCCCCCATGGAGTTAATCTTTACTACCTAGTTCATGTCTAAAACTAAACAAGCAAAGAACCTGCAAACAGCAACCTTTTCTCTCTACTCAAAACGTTACATATAGTTTTCCCTCTAATATCCTACTAGTACTGTTACATACTTTGAAAACATCAGCAGTTTATTTTAGGATTTTTTAAGAGAACAGTGTACTTTAAGCAAATATTATTGAATATCAGCAAATAAATGTTGAAGTTCTTCAATTGCAAACAAGAATATTCACACTAGAAGTCTGACTCAGACGTGACCTTTCAAAAGCAGCACAGGGACTGTATCATGTGATTTGTATTTCTAATCAAAACATCCTGAATTTTAAATGGCAAATATTTGCAGTAAATTGCCTTTATGCAAGGTGGAGACTCAGACTTCTCAGAAAAAATTGTTCATACAGTAACATTAATTAAAAAATAATATTAGGAAAACATGCGTGATGCTGTCACAGAAACTGGGACATAAAAAAGGTAACAGCGTGATGTGCCATTGGTCTGACCGTTTTAGTTCTCTTTAGTTCTCTAAATGGTTACTCAAACCTAATTCCTCTCCATGGCCTTACCTATAAATGAATGGAGCTACTGTGGCAGTGTTGGGGTGGCTGTATTGCTGTTGCTGAGGAAGCTGGACGACACCATTTCCCGTGCCTTGGCTGCTGCTTGCAGCCATCGAGGCCGACAGAGCCGCGGAGGACCCCGGGGTGAGAGCTGTGCTTGATTCTTTCCCTTCAGAAGAAGCAAGACCAGAGGAAGGAGAAGGCTTCTCGCTAAACTGAGATTTTGGTGTTGATTGGGACTGGTTTCCTTTTGTAGTCCTCAGTTTCTCAACCTCCTTACTTCCCGTGCACACGGATGAAGCACTCTGCTTTGCTGTTGGCACCTTCGATCCAGGTTTGGGGATCCCGCTAGAAGATGGTATTAAACTTTCCTTTTTGGCTGCTGTGGTCTTGCTTCCCTTTGGGATTAAGCTTGCAATTTTTGAGCTCTTCTTTGTGGATGTTTCAGCGACCTGGTCCTTCTCTTCCTTGACTGTTTTCTCGGTGCAAACTTTGTTTTTGTCCCTGTTCTTTTCCTCTTTGTCCTTTGGCTGTAGCAAAGACTTTTTATTGCTGAGATTTTTGCTTCCAGCTTTTGGAGGGGTTAACTTCGGTGATACTTTAGGACTGCTACTTGTGGAGCCACCGCTGTTCACCCCACCGCTTAAGACATCCATTTCACCACACTCTGAAAAGGTATCATCCTCTCTCCCGCTGTCACTGGGTCCTGAGCTCAGCGACAAAGGAGGTCTCAGAGCAGTCCTAGCATTAACCAGCTTGAATTTTTCCAGCATAGATTTTTGTCCAGATGAAGGGAGCTTCATGCCTTCGGAAGGGGGTGGCTTGAGCCTGTCTGAAGATGGAGTAGGGGAGGTTGCGGGACTAGGCTGCTTCACAGACAGCATGGTAGAGGTCGCACTGTGTTTGACATTCATGGATTTGCTGCGCCAAGGCTTGCTGGCACTTGGAGAGGGTATGGCAGAGACCTGCTGCTGCCCAGTGCTGGTGGGATGCTGTGCATTTCCATTCATGCCTGCAGATGGTTGAGGGCCTTTTGGTGAATCTGCTTAAAAAACAGAAGGAAACATAACGATACAATTATTCTCGCATCTCCTGCTTGAAGGTGATGTTATACTCCTCTGGCATTAAAAACAGATACATGTGATCTATAATAAACATAACGTACATGTGCATGGAACATGAAGGATGCTAATCAAAAATGCCTTTCCCCCCCGCCACCATCGTGGTGTTGTGCAATACTTCTGTGAACTCAAGAGAGCCGTGCAAACGCCTTCCTTGTAACCATTTCATTATGCAAATTAAACCTTCCAATTTAAAGATTTTATATTTAATAAGTCACAATGAAATTCTTCCAATCAGTTGTTAATAATAAACCACTGAGATATGAAAGAAAAAAGAGTGCTACAATATTGGAAGATAAACAAAACCAGAAAAAGATGCTTTTGATGTTTATTGAAAGCAAAATATGTGCTAGAAAGCTGAGGTTTTGGGTAGGGGGAGGAGGACTGAGTAATACTGAAATTAAATGGATACCATCAATATTCATAAAAGCAAAAAATGACTGGCTACCGTAATTTTTAATGTTTTTAAGTGCAGTTAACAACCTTTAGTGGTTGACTTCAGGAGCTTATCCCAGTGCACTTTCGTAGGCAGAAAAAATCATATCAACAATTTCACCAGTGTCAGTATTCAAAAGTTACAGAGATGCGTAATCTACAGTGATACAGCAATGGTAGTTATTTGGGGCCTCTAAGCTCAGGTAGGTACAGAAGGCTTGCTTTTGTGCCTCTGGTACCATCACTACATTTACATCGTCCAGGAACTTCAGCGACTCTTCAGAACAAATGAGAACAAGACTCTTTCTGCAAGAATCAAACTATGCCAATTGACACAACCATGATTTTCAAAAAGTCATCTAGCCTTATTAAGCAAAACAGACCGATGCACAAAAGGGTTAAGCTCAGACTCCCAAGACATATCTGAGAATCTAAACCCTATTACTCTGGAGCACTACAGAAATGAAGTGGTAATGGCAATCCAATATATGGTACAAAGTTATTTTTGTAGATGACGTATTTTCTCGCAGTGTATCTATCTTGTCTTGCCATTCAGTCTTGGGACTACCAGTGAATTAGGCATAAACCTGCCTATAGCATATTAAATTCAGTACTACAGGAAAGCCTACGAAACATGCAACTCAAGTAGAGGTCATGGAATGGCAAACGAAGTGTGCTTGATGTGTTACATACACAGATGAAGCCAAAACCATGCCTTAGGGTCCCTCTGTCTGAATAATATAGTAGATTAGGACACTGAAGATATTTGTCCTTTCAGCACAGAGTTTGAAGTTATGCATCATTTTAATTTTTGTAGTCTCATCCCTAGAGCCCTAGTATGGATTAGACTACCCACTTGGAAGTCTGAAGGCCACTAATATAGATAGGAAAGAGAGAATTTTGAGAATCCTGAAAGAAGAGCTCTTTTTTCTTTAACAAAGAGAATGCAAACATAGCAAAGTCTACTCCTCTAAATAGCAAGTAAGGAATTCTAGTTTCAAAATAAAAAAAAAATCTGGACATAACTAATATGACAGACGTGTAACAGCTTTTACTTGCTTAACACTATTAACAACTATACCCCGGCAGGTAAAACGCCTCCACCTTCAATAGATGCTGTATAGTTATCCTCTGCCTAATTAGAATCATAGAATGGTTTGGGTTGGAAAGGACCTTAAAGACCATCTAGTTCCAAACCCCCTGCCGTGGGCAGGGACACCTTCCACCAGACCAGGTTGCTCAAAGCCCCATCCACCCCGGCAAGGAACACTTCCAGGGAGGGGGCATCCACAACTTCTCTGGGCAACCTGTCCCAGTGTCTCACCACCCTTGTCGTGAAGGATTTCTTCCTAAAATCTAATCTAAATCTACCCTCTCTCAGTTTAAATCCATTACCCCTCATGCTATCACTACATGCCCTTGTAAAAAGCCCTGCTCCAGCTCTCTTGCAGGCCCCCTTCAGGTACTGGGAGGCTGCTATGAGGTGTCCCCACAGCCTCCTGTTCTCCAGGCTGAACAACGCAATTCCCTCTGCCTGTTTGCATAGGAGAGGTTCTCCAGCCCCCTGATCATCTTCATGGCCTTCCTCTGGGCTTGCTCCAACAGGTCCATGTCCTTCTCATGTTGGAGGTCCCAGCACTGGACACAGTACTCCAGGTGGGGTCTCACGAGAGCAGAGGAGGAGAATCACCTCCCTTGACCTGCCTAGAGTTTTTTGTGCACTCCTCAGCCTGATATACAAACCCCACAGTGTTAAATGAGCTCAGTCTACCTTCACAGAAGGTTTCAAGCAGCTCTGCTACGTCCAGTCACTAGGCACAATAACGTTAACTGGTAAGGGTTCCCTCAAAGCATTTTTTAGGACAGGTGAGGTGATGGCTTATTCCCCAGCTCCAGGTAGCACCATGCGCATGGAGCAGCTTTAGTGGGCAGCTGCAGAGCTGATCCCTCCCTTGTGACCAAGGCAGTAATTGCGGCTGGGCTCCTACTATTTTCTGGTGAGCCTCACATCCTGGAAGAGAGCTTGGGGCCAAGAACAGATGTTGGAAATCACTGCAGCCCTCAGGCTTCCTTAATTTATACCAGGGATCGGCCCTGTGGCCGATAGCCCAGGACTGGGTGTGCACAAAGACATTCTTACACACATCTTGCCTTGCACTAAGCTTGCCTTAATTACACAGGAAGATTGGGGTCTTTAGCTATCCCAATAGTTTTGCAGAAGAACCATTCACCATAACAATATGCAAAGCGAATGCAGAATACGTGCAACAATCTGTGAACAGCGGGATGCCACTACACTCTGTTGCATTAATTCTGTTACATTTGCAGGGCTTCAGGCTATTAGTGTTACTTCAAAAACCCCCAGTGTTCTGATTAAAAAGAAGAATGTATGTCTTGCCATATTTCCTGCTATATAATATTAAACTCATTGGGGGGAAAAATTGTAACAAGAAGAGTATTTCTGTTTCATCAACAGCTTGTTATGCTACATATACTGCAAAAAAACACAGGTTCCTGAAATCACTGGTACTTATCTGATCCCTATGTCACAAACCATAAACAGCATCAAAAAAGTTACAGAGTTTTACCTTGCCTTTAATCTTCAATTTAAAGTGTATCCTTAATGTTCCTGCAAAGAATATGAACTGCACGCTCTCAATAAATATTGAGAGTCTGTCTGTATGTTTAAAGATGTGGAATAAAAAGATTTGCTTCCCCCTCCCAGCCTAAATACATTACTTGAAGCTGAACATCATTCATTGCTTTCTGCATGTTCAGTTGGGACTTAGTTTCAGCTGTTCATTATGTGAAATCTTTCCCCACCTGGTGGTGATTTTCAAACAGAGTGAATCCAACCTGTGACAAGGATTTCATATTTTTGTGAAATAAATTTTACAAGAAGGCAGTCTTCTGTTTAGGGCCTAATCCCCTTATTGCTGAAATGCATAATTGGGTTGTGGTGAAGACAATATTGCAATCTGCTTGAGAGCTCTGTGCTTCAGAGCCAAGCGCAGCCTGCGTTGGGAAAGCAGAGCGTGCAACATCCCCAGGTGTTCAGTGCAAAAAGAGAAATTGCTACCGGAACCCAGCAAGACCATGACACCCAAATGGACATTTTCAAGTCCAGGTTTCATAGGCTGTTGCACAAATAAAGGGCACGTGAGCGGTTAAACTTGGATCAAATATATAAGCAACCTCCTCTGTCTTCTCGTCTGTGACCTTAGCTGTGCTCTGTGCTGTTGGAGAAGGCAGGACCTCTGTGACAACAGCCCCCTCCGTTGCAGCACAGTCAAGTACTGATAATCTAGATATTTTGTAGCAGGCCGGAGCTCAGATTACAGTACCAAATTTTAGTCACTCACAATAAAAAAAATCAATAGAAAATGGAAGAGCTGCAAGGGATTGCTAAGGATGTTTGGAGGAATGGGAGGTCTATCTGGTGAGACTGAAACAATGCAGCTTGGTCAACGTTCCCTTTCCAGCTGTCATGAGAAAGCAGCTACCCCTTATCAGCACGGGAGGAGACCACCACCAGGGACACCTGGCAAAATACTGGCACCAGAAGAAACCTTTAACAAAGTAGCTATAGATGTACACACTGGCCACAGACGAATGAGGATTTGAATCATCAGACAACCGAGTTCCAGGACAGAGTTTCTCAGAGTTGGTGTGGGCAAACCAAAAAAAATACTGTTGAGACCAAGCTTGGACAATACACTAACACCATTTTATATTATTGAATTATATTGAAAAGCAGGCAATTAAACTCCGTGACATAAAGATCCTTATCAGTGTTCAGATACAGTGTTCCTAAGCTCTAAAGTGTAAATATTTTTTTTTTACATTTGTCTTGAATTAGAACATTATTTCTTTGATGGACTCAAAATGCCCTGGGTATACACCTTATTTGCACTGTGAATAATTACTTTATGAAAATAATTTCATTTTCATAGTTTTATTTTGTCTTTATTTTATTAAGTCAGAAGCAGATAGATGTGATGTGACCTGCAGAACAGATGTGTTCTTTAAAACCCATCCATAAGCTGCAAAGTCCAGCAAAAAAACCCCTCAAAACCAAAAAAAACTGATCAGCTCTCTAAAGCTCCACAGATGAGTTTCATTTCATGGCATGTTTATTGTTTCGGTGCATTCTGTGTTCCTGACTTAACTGCAGCTACATACATTTACCTGTGTCACAGCAAGCGGTTGGGTCTGAGGGTGGAAACTGAGCTGTACTCAATAAAGAGCAAACCCTGCATTCACTCAGGGGAGCTACGTTGCTTACTCTGTGAACTACTCTCTAAGCAATATTCAAAGGAGATAACATTAATGACATACTAAATACTGAAATACTAAATAAAAGGCCCATATCACATCTTATTTTGGATCATCTTCACGTCTCCTTTAACTCTGTCACTACATTCCCATTACCCACCATGAATGAGTTGGAAACTGTTATACAGCAATGGACTTCAAGTATTACACATAACTGGGTTTTAAAAAATCCCTTATACTGTATATCTTTTCCGAGGTTTCCTTATAGCACATACAGGAAGGTGTGCAGCAGAGAAAAATACATCAAAAGTGGTCTGTCCATGAAGAGGTCTGGAGGTCTCAACCTGTAATGACTATTTACCTAGCACAAGCTGTCTCTTTTTCTGCTGAGGGTGACAGAGCCCTGGCACAGGCTGCCCAGGGAGGCTGTGGAGTCTCCTTCTCTGGAGAGATTCAAAACCCGCCTGGATGCATTCCTGTGCAACCTGCTCTGGGGGCACCTGCTTTAGCAGGGGGGTTGGACCAGATGATCTCCAGAGGGCCCCTGCAACCCCTGCCATTCTGTGATTCTGTGATTCAGTTTATGAAACACTAACACAGAATTACAAGTTATTTACTATATGATCTATGTCTCAGAAGTTACAGTGTATGGACTCTATATCCATTCAACGGAAGCTGTTAAAGTTATCTTGCTCCAAGAATCTGCATTAGAAGTAAAATCTGAAATATAAGGTTTATTATGTGTGCCACACTGTAAGGAAAAATCAGTATTTCAATGTATAGTGATGCCTTTTTTTTTTAAGGAGGTGTTTGTTATTATTACTATTACAGCTGTGAGGGTTAAAGTTTGTTTCTAAACAATTTCTTGAAAGAAACTCAGGTCACAGAACATCCTCAAGTACTTAAAAAAAAATCTAAAGACTACTTGGAAATTTCATTGTAATATTCAAAAATTAGCCACTATAATAATTAAATCTAAAATTCAGCACGATTCAGGTTTTTTTTCTCTTTAGGCAAAGAAGTACCATGGTGAATTCAAATACAGGTTCTCATGTGTTCTTTTAGGGTATTATATAAAATATCACTTTCCTATCCTTGCACTCACAGCAGTAATTTTCTCTAACTTCTACTTTATACTCTAAAACAAGCTTGTATTCGGTTTATATTCTCATGTAAAATCAATGTTCTTCCATCCATTCTGCTGTTTTGAAGGAAAGAAAAACGAGGAGACAGAAACATCTCAAATATAGTACCCTAATTATGCAACACTGAATTTTCTATATCCTGCAAAATGAATGATTATACACAAATAAAGCCACCCCTTATTCACTTGCAAGTGATAACTTCACTAAAAATCTCACCAAGGTTCTCATTCTCTGCTGTAAAGAAATGGGAAAGTAAAGAAATCCATCATGCAAAAAGCCACATTAATGTGCAATGCAATGTGAACTTTAGCAGTCAAAAGACAGTTTCCAAGTAACGAGCTGAGAACATTAATATCTACAAGCATGTCTCACCTTGAATCATTCCACTCTCACATATTTCAGTAGTAAACTTATGTCAACATTGTGAAGCAATTCTAAAACCTGAACTGCTGTACGTACATACCTTCACTCAAGCAGCCCCATCTCCTACTTCACAACTTCACTATCGTATTTGTGAACTATACAGTGTCTGCTCAGTTTTCACTCTGATGTCTTTCTAGTTTTAGTCTGGATATCACACCATAAACAAATCCTTGACAAAATAAATCCCACTGTAGAACTATCTAAAACATTCAACCCTGATGGTGAAAATAAAGAAATAACTATGGAAAGGATGGTTTTATATCTTCAGATACAGCTAGGGGCAAAGCGTGTTCATCAGAATTTTGTGGAAAAAATCTGGATAGCTGCCTGTTGCTTGGATGAAGAACATTCACTGCATACTTGTTCCTCCCACAGACCCCAAGGATGCAAACGGGTACTATGTATATTGTATCCTTTTCAACGGTATTCTAACCCAGAGATATGAATAAAATGCTGTTTGTTACACAAAGGGAGAAAGAAGCGGGGGTAGCGGGTTGGATTAGTTACAAAACTCAGAAAGCTGAATTTTTACATTATTCTTTCTGAGATAAAGCCTGAAGAGGCACATTTTCCAGGAAAAGAGTGTCAGAGTGGGGCAAACGGAAGGACCCAGGGCGCTCAGTTTGTTTCCATAATGGAAGTTCATAATTAAAGGAGGCAACAAAACATGAATTCACATCCCTGCAAAATTTCATTATATCTGACTTCATTTTCAGTCCTCTATTCAGACTTATATACACACTAAGTAAGGTTCTGAAGGAATAGATGCATGTAATATTCTGATGCAAATGTAACATTCTGATTCTTCTCCATTAGAAACTGAGATGCAAAGTCCCCTGAAAATTATGGCAGTCTTCCTTTGGGTGTGAGTAGACTTGAATAAGGACCAAGATTACAGGCATCCAATACAGATTCACTTTTACTTCAGAAAAATCACCCAGTGATATTTCCATCAAAGAGAGATAAAACATAACACCTTGAAAGTTTTCGGTTCTGAACTTTAATCCCAACTCAATCACAAGTCCTGATTCAGAGCCCTATCTCCATAGGCCTTTCTTACCAAGTCTAAATATTACATTCACTTCTTTGACCCTTGTTGATGGGTTCTTTTGGTGATTGTTTTTTCCTCTTGTATATTATGTAGAGTACGCTTAGTAACTTTTAATCGCTTACCTTTTTCATTTCCATTTGCATATTGTGGAGGCTTGTTTTTGTCAATGCTATTAAAGCTCTGGCTTCTCCGATTTAAATTAGAAGCTCCCTGAACTTTGGTACTGCTGCCTGCAGCTGGCACCCTTGAGGGTCCTGGAAGCCTGGAATAGTATAACCAGAAGTCATTTTATGTAATGCAACATACAGAGGAAACAGTATGCAAATATCAGGTCAGAATTTAAAACCAACAAACTGAAAACAGTGATTTTAGGTAAGCAACAATGAACAAGAGGATTCAAATTAGTTAGACTCCACAAACGAAAATAAAAGCTTATCCTTATGCACACAAAAGGGAAAAAAGATGCTTTCTAGAGTGACAAGACATGTAAGAAGATGCTTTGCATTTGCCATTAACATTGCTAAAACAGATTCACCCTAACAAGCCATTAAAGTGAAATATCAACTTTTATTTAAATGTGTCGCTTTAACAGAAATTGATTAGAAAGCACAACAATAACTAGTTGAGAAATATTTCATATCTCTTACTCTAGTAAATGTTCCACAGCTGTATTTAGCATAAAAGCTGGCGTTTTAGTTGTCATCTCTGGTTATTTTTCAGAGGGCTATTGGCTAAAGCACTTCCACTTTATTATTTTAAAAGAAAAATATTGAAAATACATATTTTACCTAAATGCTACAGATGCACGCATACCTTTTAGACAGAAGTATATAACGGAGACTGTACAGTTCATTTGTTAGTATTTGCTGCCACCATCTGAACCGTACTGTGTGGCTGTCCTAAGGCGAAAAAATGTAGACTCTCTTGTCCCTGGTGTGTGTAAGCCTGTTTTCTGTCTGAATCCATTCTGATTCCTTAATAAATGCTTACTTCAAACTTTCTGCAGCATCTTTGTGGGCACCCTCACTAACTTCCAGTTTTGCTATCCGGTAGACAAAACGAAATGCTTGAATCAGCAAGAGGATTTTGCTGTATAATAAGAATATCTCAGTTCTGTTTCTCAGTTATTGGAATGATATGATGATTTTAATAGTGGCAACACAAATTGTACCAGAGTTATTGAATTCTGTTAGTTTCACTACACCAAGAAAGAGCAGCATCGGAAGGGAGAAAAAAAATCACGTTACAAAGAGTTACAAAACTTCAGATTTCTTCCAAGATTTCTTTTGTTTAATATACTGGTGTCACAGAAATGTTCAAATCATTTTATTTTCATTAGTGAACCTATGTAAACAGCTCCATGTACTCTTCCTTTACCAATTTAAGCCTCTGAGAGCTAATCCATTAGGTATTTTTATGGCTCATTCTGGCTGCCAGCCTGCCCTGCTAGTCTCTGTGCCGAGCCCAGAGCAGACTGTCTCTGCTCTGCAGCTGTACGCATGCTAACCTTTACCATGACCCATGAATTCGAGTGATCTTCTGTTCCCTGAAGAATGCACTAAAACAAACTGAAAAATCCATTTGCTCCTTCTCATTACCCTAATTTGACAGGCAGTAAGAGCCCTGAGATTGTTCGTCAAAGGTAATGAAAAAAGCAATGAGAAGGCATGTGCAACGCTGGAAACTCATCTGTTCTCTTAAAATATAAAATAGTTCTGCATATATTCTGCATGCCAGAATTTGAGAACTTGCCACAGTAAGCACATTATACATGAAGTCATTTGCTCTACACCCTTTCCAGTTTACTTCATTTGCTGTCTTTTTTAATTGAATACAGGTTTAAAATTGCTCTTGCAGAATCATGTTAAGCAGCTAAGGAAATGCAAAGAGGAGAATAACAAATAAGGGACAAGTCACATACCTCTGAACAGGCTTCGGAAACACTGCCACAGATTTAAAGTATTAGACAATAAGACTGTTAACCCCAACATGTTGAATGCGGACAAGACAGGAGCATCAGCAATAAGGAAAACGGAAGACCTACAAATGCAGGTGCAAAGCAACTGGATCGCGGTATAGCTCATTCCAAGCTATCACCAGCAACTCAATTGTGTTAGTGCGCTATACTGCAAAATGCAATCTTTATTGTAGATTATGCAATTTAGAGTTCATTGTTCTCACCAATGAACTGTACAGCAAAGGTATAATTAATGAGCGCATTAATTATCCCCCTCAAAAACCCCATAGAACCAAGATTTAGCTTTAGACCTCAGTTTCTTTCTTCTGCAATCATCTCCCTTGTAGATTTTAGTGCTCATGGAAGTGATAAACTGAAAGCACTGATGAAATCTGAAACAGGTCATCTCCTACACACAGCTCTGCCAAATTCACTGCCAAAACAAAGCATCTCATTAGTGGGGACTGTGTGCAGGCTACTCTTGATGGAGCAGAAGTCTTGAAGGTGGTTCTTTTTTTCAGCTCTGTTTTGCTTCTGCGTGAACTTGGCTCTGTGAACTCAACTTCTCACGTGGATTTGTGATACATGCAAAACATCTAGTGGGAATTGGGATGGACTCCCAAACTTCTTTTCACTCATAACTACAGTAAGGATTTGAGCCAGAGAGTAGAGAGCACTAAAATCACCAACTAATCCTTCACATCCAATATTTTACATGCAGGATATAAAGATGCAGGATACATAACATCCAGAAATATTACTAGTATACAGTACAAGTCAGCTCCTTCCAGTCCATACAAGGCTTTCCTGTGGCAAAGCTCATTGCTGCAAAGCTTGCACGCATAACATAAATACACATTATTTAATGTCTGCTTATGTCCAAAGGATAAAATATCAATGGGCATATACTTGCTTGAGTATCACTAACAAGCAATAAATTAGAGATGTTTAACTGACCTAGAAGTCTTTTTTTGACTGGTTGCAATTCCACTGTGATTAGACTGAGTTGCATATCTGGCTGTGAGACTGTATGAGAAGAAACAGAGAAATTGAATTAAAGAATTTCTTTGAACATGTATAGAAAGAACACACTTATCAGCAAACTATGAGTTAATGAATGCAAATTGAACATGGATAGACCACACAAATTAACTGGCAAAAATATGGAACAATGCAAACACGCAGATTTTTACGAGAGATGCAATGCACAGATTATGAAATAATGAATATTGTTATAGCTCGTCTCATTTGCTAGGAATTATTTTAGTAATATACAGTGTGGGCAAATTTCCAGTGATTGAATTACTGAAGTCTAGCTCATTTCACACAGAGTGCACCTCAAAACTTGGTGCCTTTTTTTTTTTTCCCATCCACGAAAAGTATTAAGTACAAATACACAGCTGCTAGTTTCTCCAGCAACCTGACCAGGTTCACAGTCTGGCAGCAAGGAACGAATTTGCTATACCAGATCCAACGTGGACTCAGAAAAACTTTTGCTAAGGAGAAGTGACCTTCCTTACAGTAGAGCTATGTGGAAGAAGCATCCCATCATAATATTCATTACTGTCACAGCAGCACAGGTCGTGTATGTGATGCATTACACAGGCAATGAGTCAGAGGCTTCATTAGGAAAGCCCTGACATGCTTAGACTTGTTAAATTCCATTGGAAAATGCACCTTTGTCTATTAAGGCATCCGAGCAGTATTTCTGCGACAGAAGACATGCTGTGCCACAGGGCTAAGAACTGTATATTCCCTTTGACGCTCAACGTGTCATTACTAAACAGCAAATCCATGCCTCTATTTCTTTAGACATTTGCATAGGGGATACGTCAAAATTAGGACCAAGGTAAGGCCTCCTGCCAGGTAATTTCAGTCACTATGAACAGGTGCATCCTTTGGGATCCACACAGCCTGAGGATATAGACAGGTGCGTAAGCCAGGTGCAATCACAACATTAAATTCCTTCCATTATTAAGGAAGTGACAGAGAACTGAGCAAGCAGAAACTCTGATAGTTACAGACGGCTTTTGTCTCCTCCAGTTCTGTGTCTTCCAGCAAGCCCTCTGAATAGCAGCAGAAACCACAGTGCTCTAGTCCCAGCTTTACAGACTGGCAGCACTTGTGAGAAACATCTGGAAAAGTGTTAAGCAATTTCTGCTAGTCCACTGAAGCAGATAGCTTGAGTATAGAGCGGATGGGAGAAGCCCTCAAGGGAGAATGGTCTTCCCATACCAGCACAGCAGTCCTGAAGAAGGGCAAGGGGAAGGCACAAACCAAGGGACAATGTGAGGCTTGAATGGGAATCATGATTATTGTTACTTTACCAAATTAAACCCCAATCAAGGGGCCTGTGCCTCTGTGACTGCCAATTACACCTGGCATATGTGCACATGATGAATATAAAAAAAGAGTACTTCAGTCTCAATTATAGTAGTATTATAATAATTATAGTTTATATATTTTATCTGTCTAGTCATTAGTACATGAAATTATATTTCACTTACAGCTACCTTTCTTAGTAATGTCTAAACTTATCATGTAAATGTGACATAGGATGTTTTGCTGAAGTTGCTAAATTTGTGCCCGGTATAATAGGTCATCTTTTGATAAGATTTTCCACCTGTGTTTTTTTCAACATATTAAAAATGAAGAAATCTAGAAATGGTTAGCTGGTTACCTACATAGACTAAACTAAGAAGTTTGTGAGAAAAATGGTATGTCAAATAAAACCTCAGTGCATTTATGTTGTAAAAGGTAAAATGATACACAATACAATCAACACGGACAGTGAGCTGGAAAAATAGAGTGAATAGGATGCATTGCCATGGCATATCGTAGCTTTTCTACCTCAAACAACACAATTCCAAAGTAACTGGAGAGATCAAATAACTTAATCTCAGTGATGTTGTTACTTGGGACTTTATCCACTAGCAAATTCATGAAACATCAGCTTACAGATTGCTTTTGAACTTTCCAGACAGGCTTGGAAGGCACTGATGGATGTGTCAATGTCATTACAGCATCATTTTCAATGTGACTGAGTAAATTTATTTTCCAAAGTAACCTCACAAGTGAAAGGGGAAAAGAGAACTTTAGCAGCTCATAAACCAGGTGCATCAAGTTCCTAATGACTTTGGGTTTTCCTTCTCAATTAGCGCTGGATGTGCTGGATCCATTAAAGTTTTGCACAGATGCCTGTTTCCCAACTGTTGGCCCCACTATTACAGATGTGAACTGCAACACATCTAAAGTCTAGCCATATTTCTAAATGTATAAAGAAATATTCACCTGCTGCCCTCCATCCTACCAAATGATTGTCTGCGAGTAACATCTAGCAGTTAGGAAAATAAACCTGTTTTTCTTAAAACAGTCATTTTTTATGCCTATAGATCCACACACGCAAAGGGTTAATAAATATGCGCCTGAATTAAAGCAGCATAGTAAAAGTTACTACAGCATTTAGGGCAAAGAAGGATTTATTTGTCAGAAGGTTGGAAAGGAGGATTTTTAAAGCCTCTAACTCTCAGCTCCCAAGATCCTTTCCACTGCCATAATACTCCCACCAGCAGTCTCCCCTGACATCGTCACAGATTCAACGCCCCAGAGGAGCCACAGCAGTCACCTACAAAGGTCAGCCATGGTGCATTGGCAGGAAGGGGACATACGAACTACAGGGGAGACCAAGCCTGACCACAGAGCCAGCAGGAAACCCCACCGCTCCTGGAGCTACAGCCCTGTCTTGCAGTCCTCGGGGCAACTGAAGTACTGGACCTGGGCCAGGAACAGTCCTTCTGGCCTCTGGCATCATGCTTAACTCACCCATTTGCCCTAATGCATAGGGGAAGAGAAGGCAGATGCTCCTGGTTAAGCAAATCCTGTTCAAAAGGTAAGAAAGATGGTACACATGCATCTCATCCCAAATTCTTAGAAATCATCTGGAGTCTTCAAACTGGATTCCAATAATGCCCCATATCTTCTCTTGCAAACCAGGGAAACACTAGCCAACACAGCAGATATAAAACGGTGACAACGGGTAATTTCTGTTGCTGCTGCCTTGGTGAAATGCCATGAGAAACTGCAATAAACACGCTGAGACTACCCAGAACGGCAGTTGAGCAGAGAGGAAGCTGGGGTAGTATTGAGAAGGAAGCTAGAGGGATGTTGGAGATTGTACTGACTCTGAGGTGCTGATGGGGAACATCACAGCTGTACTACAGCTGTGCTGGTTGCAGGAACCAGGACTCTGCATTGTGCCATGTGGTTATGCAGCAGTCGGTAGTCTTGGGTAGCTGTGCACCGTGTTCCACCGAGGCAGGGAATTGGTTGAGGACATGCAGTTGCAAGCAGGATAAAAGGGTTAAGTAGTCCTAAAAGGTGTAGGGGAACCTGGAAAATCAATATAAGCTACAGTACTAAAAGTTCTTAAATGCTCTCCCACTGCAAGTGAAGTGAAATATTCAACAGAAATGGGCAAATAAGAACAAAGAAGATGAAGAGGGAAGTGTCTTCTTGACATTTGACTAAACTGCCAGAAAGTCTGTCCTTCTGCTATACGAGCAGCACAGTATATCAGGAAAGAAGCTGCAACTTGAAAGTGTACATATCATGTAAAGGTGAAGGGTGGAGCGCCTATAAACCTGGATACAGAGCGTGAATCAAGCTGAAAATATTTTAACCTCCTTCTTCAAAAAGTAACCCATGCAGCGTCACCCTGAATATCATCTACTTTTTATTAACAATCTTTCGAAAGCTCAAAAGGATCATGTTACACCATACTGCCATTTTCCTATAATGTTAAGGGTCACATGGTGGTTCTAAAATGCCAGCTATGTGATCTGTTAAAATTAGACCAAAGGTAAAGGGGTTTGTAGTCTGTAATCAAAGTCTTTCTAGCATACTAGCATACTTGAATTTTAATATGTTGTTGATCTTATAAAGTGAATTTATATCATTACGGTGATTGCAGTCCAGAATTGTTCAACACTTTTCTATTAGAATGATGCCCTGATAAATAAAAACTAAGTTAAAAGGAATGAATTTAAATGGAAATATTTCCCCAGGAGAGCTTGATTGTGCTGTACATAATTTTTATTTATTTATTTATTTAACAATCTCCTTGGCTGCATACTTCTCACCAGCCTGCCTGGCAAAAAGCATGAGAGACAATATTCTAAGGTTCACCTGACTCCAAATCCCAATCCTGCCTGGAAAGACGCCACAGGAAACAAGAGTTCCCAGGCTCTTCGCCACACCAAACAGTCTGGGCAGCTAGAAGATCCCTGATTCCTCAAATGGACAGCCAAGGAAGACTGAGGACAAAACCAAAGAACCTGAATTTTCACAGAAACAATTTTTTCAGACTTTTTTTTTGCCCCTTTAGCTCAGTCCTGGTGAATTAATATATGCTTATATGTACATATATGTATCTATCTATCTACATGTATATATTCTAAAAAATGTTTATTTTTATATAAATGTTATATATGTATGTGAATTCTATAGCTATATTTATATTTTACAGATGTGTATTTCATATATATCTCTAATACAGAAACACACTTTTTTTTTCATTCACAAGAGGAAATGTCTGTGGCTCAGGCAGTTCTAGCTCATATCATGTCATCTGTTCTATATTAGGTGGACTTTTCTCCTTTTCGCTCTTTGAACTTCTGGCATCTTATACAAGAAATCTGTCTCCAACTGATTCAGGCTTGGAGGTAGAAGTAAAATTGTGTTTTCAATGTGTTCCTGTTGTTCGCAGTTCATAAACCAAAACTCAGATTACCCACTTTTGCATCAACATTTATGTTCTTGCAGAACACAAGGACTTGTAGTAAGAATGAGTTGTCCACCACAGTGACCGTATCTTCCCACTTTGGTCCCAGTATTTGTACTATAAGTATTTTGTGGAATTTAGTGAAAGAATATATGAAATCACAACCTTAAAGAAACAAAAAGGATGTCAACTAAGTAATGTGTGCTACTTAGCTACTACGCTTAACCTGACCTGTAACTCACCTTAAATAATGCAAACGATCTTTTAAAAAACACTATTTTTTCTGTAATAACAGCAAGTAATAACAGCGTGCTGCCAGAACTAGGACTATGCCCTGAGCAACCAACCGTACCCTTTAATGACCTTATCTCCATACCATTTATGATCTTGCACTAGAACAACATTATATCAGATGATCTGCACATTAATGTATGCCACTATACTGTTTCACAGTTTGATAGAATAAGACTGTAGCAAAGTTTTCTCCAAGAGAATGAAAAAGGGGGTGCCAGGCAGCCTGAGGCTGTCACTTTTTCAATCTGCATTCATTGTCTTTTGAACCCTTTCATAGACTTCCAGAAAATCCACACTCATCAATAGATCCTAAAGTATAGTTGGGATTGCTATAAACCTGCATCAATCCATGCATTACGTAAGGTGTTAAAGTGCATTTATGAGCATTCTGTTGAATCTCCCCATTGTCTCTAAAATAGTAAAGACCTACACAATTCAAAGAAATTACAAAACCTTCTATCACTATTTCAGCTATGTTCCCATAAGCATTTTCAAAAAAGCAGTTCAAAACACAAATACACATAGAAGTGATTTTCCTAAGTTGCTAATTTATCTCTCGTAAGTGTGATGAATTTTAAATATAACAAAAGTTCATTTTTTTAACTTTTATTTTAATCCATTTTCCATGGGCACTAACTGTTATAAACAGCACGGCCTGTGCTTCTTTGGAAGTGTATGGATTTGTAATTTTTTTTTTTTTTGGTCAATTGAGAGAGAAAGTTATCTTCTCCACAGCAGCTGCAAAGTGTACTGTTATTTCATTAATGATGTCTGCAAACCAACAATTTGTATAATATCACATTCGTTGCACATTCTGTGAAAATATTAACAGATGAAAGTTGATAAAAAGGACTGTCAGTAGCAAAGAAAGTAGCAGTACAAACATAAAACTATGACTGAGTCATACAATGCTATCAAGGTATCTATCATGGAATAAATAGGAATAAGGAAAGAACATTTTGCTTCAGAATGGGTAAGAAAATCAATCATGGGTAAAAAGAAAGAATGAAGACTGCAATAGTTCACTATGGCTGCCATTGAACTTTACATTTAATTAAGTTACACTTGCTACATACATGATATTATAGACAACCTCTAAAATTCACAAGACATCAGTATTCAATAGGTGGAAGACCTGGGAAACAAAAAATGCTTGGAAATAATTTCAGTAGAACTCATTTTCAGAGAATGAGAGGAATTAATGAATCTGTATGCAGAGTGAGGGTAGCGCAATAAAGAATGCCCAAAGGGAAAAATAACTATGTTATTAAGCTTCTTTTCCTTTGAAATTAAATATATAAAATGCTTCAAGGATGAATGGAACATTAAATTCTACATGATCTGGATTAGCAACAGTGAAAATTATGGCCAAAGTGCATGAAAACTGAAATATAAAAAATAATGAATGGCAAAGGAGACAAGTGCAAGACAATGGGAACATCTGAGATGCACATGATGAAAATCATCACTAAACCAAATTAAAACACTCTTTTGAAAACTGTAAGAACAGACAATGAGAAAGGATGACAGTCACATTTTGAAATGCAAACAGAACAAGAGGTAGAGAAAGAAATACCATTCTTGAGCAGATGGCAGAGGTAATTTATAAGCAGAAGAAATCAGTATAATTACGTGTCATGGGTTTCTGAAGAAAACATTCATACAAACATCAGGTATTTTGCAGCGAGGAAGAACTGTAGAATATACTAAATAACACACATAGGCAGGTATCAACCAGTAAAGGACAAGTTTTTCAGGATCCAGACCACAGAATTATGTAAGAAGCTAAGAGATATAAGCAGTTTCTGAGAAGTTGGGAGTGAAAAGTTTAAATAAGAGATGAAATGTTTAAAAAAAAAAACTTTAAAGCTATTGAGAGGCTATAAAATACTTTATAATTTACATCTTTACATTTTCTATCTATCTAGTACATGTTCTACTATCTTATAGCTATAGAAAGACTATTTGTTTTAGAAATTGAAAGTCCCTTTGAAAGCTGTTTTTTTTCCTTATGTTAAGCTTAAGAAATATTATTACTTATCTTCTTATTTAGACAGAATGGGATACAGGTGACTAGTATGCGAGAAATACTTCTCTGCTGTTGCTTTGTTCTACATACTCTGTATGAAGGTTGTTAGAAAGGTTAATCATTTGCCATCATCAAAAAGGAAACCTTTTCTGTATGGTAATTTCTAAGTCTCTCAAATGAAACAGAAGTATGTATTATGAAACTTCAAATAGTGCTGATGCATTCTTTTCATGCTGTTTCAAAATATAGCCAAAAATATCAAAATAATTGCTAATGAAACTGTGGCAGTAATATTAATATGTAGGATAGTACATTTTTTATATATATACACTATGGTAGTGTATTTTTTATATACTGCTCTGTCAGTATATTATAGTTGTAGACTAGAAAACTCCTGAAACTACAGTAATTCCCAGCATGTAATGACATTTACAGCAAATGTACAAATTAATTTCATAGTGGTGTGAGGTAAACAAATGGGATGTGCAAGAAGAGCCACTTCTTCTGATGACCTATATAGCGCTTATCATAGGAACAAGTCTCTAATTTATGCAACTCATCATTACTGAATATCATCTATTTGCTTAGGTACACAGTTAATGGACTTAATTGATATGCAGAGATACTATCTACTTGAGTTACTTGGACTTCAGGACAACGAAGATGAAAGAACTTCCTTCCTGAAGTTCCTTCCATTGGGAGCCGTGAAGATTACAATGATTGTGTCTTTGAGGAGTAGAACAAAATGGGGCCAAAGCTGATTTTCAAGAGAGAAAGATAGCTCAGTTAAGTAAAATTAAATCCCTAAGGTCCATTTGAAGGTCAGCTGCTGCAGATCCTGGTGCAATCACATCAAGCAATTCATTCTGCATCACCTCCCAGACACATAAAAACCCATGACATTAGGCTAATAGCAGTTTGTTTGCATAGACCCTTACTAGAAAACAGAGATCAGAAAGAAGAAATAAATCTTTTCCTAATTTTTACTCTTTGTGGCCATTAAATAACGATTTTGTAGTGGGAAAAGCAGGAACTACCTACCTGTTACCCTTCGTTAAAACCAAGTGACTAGCAACGGCAACAGCAAAGGACAGTGAAGAGACTTGGTTTATCGCTTCCCTTTCCATTAACCAAGGAAGACAGACAACTTTACATATTCCAATTTTTGGCCTATGTCAGTGCAATGCATTTGGTATAGACGGTTAAGGTTTTATTTTAAACTTCAAGAACATTGAAACAGAGACCTTTTTCTAAATTGAGAGTGGTGTAACCAAGATTGGCATACGGATTGCCAGTATTCTGGCATAGATCTATTTAATTTCATAATCATAACCACTACATTTGCATTACTGTATTTCACACAGCACAAGCTGTGTGTCCAATATGCTTCATTTTCTCCCTCGTACTTCTAAGCAGGAGGCAACATGAAACCCAGTTCATTGCAGTAGTTATATATGCAACCGCCTGTAGAAATTAGCTACCTAACTTTGTTTATGCGCCTAGGAAAACCAGGGTGCTCTTTAATATAACAAATTTAACAGAATCCATCTGGACCTCAAGCTGTGCTCATCATTCCTGTACGTGATAAAATAGTTTGTCCGTCTTGGGGAATTTTGCTGACAGCTTACTGAAACCAGTTACTGCCTAATCCATAAATGAGACAGAACTTCTTTCATCCACATGTGTTTTCTCTTAGTATCTGGGTGGTTGAAAGATCATCACTGCAGAAAGTTTAGATGTATTGCTGTGATAATGGAATCCACTAGCAAAGCAAAGCATAAAAATATAATGTAACCATTGTTGTCATCTATCTGTACTGACAGATATAAATAAGGCCACCAGCACTGCATTTTTAACTAAATCTCAAAGCAGCAAGAAAGTCCTAACTAAAGAGTGAAGTGCCTACCTCTGATTTTGAAGTATTCAACTCCCATAGTTAGTTCTACAAGAAGGAAATTTTAGGATAAAAATAAATCAGAAATCACGCCTAAACCATTCTCTTTCTTAGGTTACCATTTATTATTTATTGTAGATTTTTCCACTAATTGTCTAAATAATTTTAAGATTTTTTTTTTATACTTGGTATGAAATTATAATCTTCCATAAATAAAGCATATTCTTTGCAATTCTCTGTACAGATACAAACATGTACATACCAAACACAATTAATGTTATACAGTGCCTCAGAATGACAGCTTTATTTTTCAGGCATCTAACACAGTAGAAATATATAAGTCTTCAAGTAAAATAAAATACCCATAGGTACCAGAAGATAATTTCTACAATACACTTGAAAATTTACTCAAAGCAGGTTTGAAGACTTTTGCCATTATCGAATAAAGATGAATGTGCCATTCAGCTGTTCACTACTATATTCATTATCTGGTTTCTGCCATAATTATATGATGATTTTTCTTGTTCCTCTCAAAAACCTGAAAGAACTATTTCTATGTAATAAAGGACCACAGACCAAATTAATGGAAAATAACCTGTTATGTGCATTTGCTGAGTAATTTTTCTTGCATATACAACATGAGTAATTTGCTGCCTTAAGGTTTCTATATGTCAGCCCTTTCCACAATATAAAATACTAGAAAACAGAAAGCATTCAGAATTTTTAAAGGCATATACTGAACTGCAACAGCCTAACAAAGTAGAGCACAGCTGCATGACAAACATGCAATAATAAATTGCCTTAAAGATTAGCATCCACTATGAAAGGATAAATTGGCTCCTTTTATCATCACTACTTTAGAAAAGAAGTAAAACTGCTCTATTATTGATTGTAGTTAGATTATCTATTACTAGTTAATAGTTTCCTACGGAAAAAGTGAAGAATGTGACATTATTATACACCTTAGATTTTACCACTTTTCAATACATTTTGTACAATGAAAGAGGAAGGTTTAAGCATCTGTAGGAAACTACTTTTTGCCAAAAACACCTAATAGTTCCAAGTGTCCCATGGAGCAGCTATATGAGTTCCTTATGACTGTCTAGATCATGAACTCCTACCTTGTAAATCAGTCAGTCATGTTGGTTCCTTCTGTAATTAATTCTGAGACACAGTTGCTATGAAAACAATCATAGCATAGAAATCAGTCTTGGGAGTCATGTAAGCTATCTGTCCACATTTCAGACAGCAAAAGGTAGGTAAGAGGCAAGATGAATTCCACCAAAGGCATCTTTTCTTTTGAAATTTCGTATTTCAGCTTCTTTATAAACAGAAGCTTTCACTTACTCATTAACAGCTTAAAACTAAAAATTTTGAATTATTTTCCAAAATATTTGTTTTGATGAGGAAAAAAACCCCCTAAATTAAATTAAATGACTGCTATGAAAAGAAGGGTTCCTAAGTCCACCACAGAGAGTTCATATCAATGTATACTTGTATATGCCCACCTATTTGCGGAAAACCTGTTTGTCAAATGTAGCCATTTTTCTTAGAAGGGGACATATTATTTTATGCTAATTTCTTAATTCTTAATTTCTTAGTATTAAACTCCCCCTTATTTCTGTTTCTTTCTAAGTCCTCGAGTGCCTTGTTTTGCTAGCAGCTCAGAATACTAGACATATTTGTAGCAGAAGATAGAAATCTTTCATACAGAATAAAGCTTTTAGAAGTAGAGACCTTTCTTTATCCTTAAAACTTTTACCAAAAAATATGTGGATATAGAAAATCACATTCTGTCAGGCAGTACAAAAGCTTATGGTGACAAACACTGAACTTCTGTATATGTGAAAGCAAACAGAAGATTTCTTGTTTTCAGTTTACAAGTGGGAAATAAGAAAGATGGTATCAATCGCGGTGTAATAATTTTTTACATAGAAACATTTTGCTGTTGAAGCATAGCTATGAGTAGAAATTTAATCAAAGAATGACATTATTTTAGACTCCTGGCATTAAAATAGAAGGTTAAAAGCACACTGATGGAAGCAGAAATTTTGTTAAACCAGCCTTAGATGTCACTTTATGAAGGCGTGAATGCTGGGGTTCTACACATGGAATGATTGCCTTTCCTCATAATGAAGTATATTTAAACATAGTGAAGTAGAAGACGAGAAAAAGGTGCTGAAGGACCATGAGAACTTGGGGAATTATAATGAAAATATAACTTATAAAAAAAACTTCAACCCGTCTTTGCCTACCATTCCTGAGCAGACAAAAGGACTAGTGTGCAATCACCGTCTTCCAAATAGAAACAACTGCTTTGTGTCAAGTTTTTTTTGACAAACAGAATTTCTTGTGACAGTGGTGATGTATAAAAGAACACAGTAACTATTTTTTTTATTAAAAATTCACCATGAGTAGATCAGAAAAGGAGGAAATGTTTCAGTTCTTTTACTAAATTATAAACAGAAACAAATAACCAAAGGCATTTACATGAAGCTGGCTAAGCCCTTAATTCTACTGATTAAAGCAGTGAACACTTGTAGACCTATATTTAAAATGTCTTCCTTATGATGGGAAAAAACATTTAATTTCTGAATAACAAGATGTTATTGCCTCTTATGCAGTATTAAATATCCTTCAGAAAGCAGAAATTCAACTTCAGAAAATGTTGAGAGTGGTCAGATTCTTCTAGGATCACATAATAATTCCCTAGATTACATGTTAACAGTAAACTTCATAGAGAAAGCATTCAAAGACATTAATTTTCAGTGGCAGAGAAAAAAAATGCATTTCGAATTTCAATGCCAAAGGCAAACATAAGTGTATCTTAATTTTTGAATCAAATGAGGTAACTAAAATGCCATCAGCTATATTCTCCTATAAACATATCTTTACAACATCCTAGTTCCAAGACAAAAATTTCTGTTAGGCTGAAGTGTGAAGTTTTCTCAGCTGAAGAAATATGTTTATTATAAACATGAAACTGTAATTTAGATATGAATGGACTCAAGAATCAAAATTTCATTACCATAGTCTGATGCTTTTAATCCATCCTAGATCACTGAATTATCACACTCTAGACATACAACTGTTTAGTAAGTATGCAAAAAAAAATTAAACAAGCAAGTAATACATCAAACAAGTATTAAACCAAACAGATCAATATATAAAACTCTTCATTATAAACTAACTTTACATAGTCCTACATGTGAATGGCTTTTTTTTTAACTTTCCCAATAAAGTATATGTTGCTAATACTCTTTCGATTTAAGTAGACAACTTGTGTTTAAAGCTGACGTTTTGTCCGGTAAGTAACTACATTCTCAAAATATGTTTTCAGCTTCAGTCTGAAAGCAATGTAATTCAGCAACTAAGGACTCTGCTGAATGCTTTGCTTTCCGAAAACTAAATCATAAACTGACCACTTAAAAGAAACAACTACATTAAGGCCACTTCTTCTCCCTTTCAGAAAACAGTCAAGTAGAATTATGCAGAAAAACAGAATGTGAGGGGATGCAAAGAGTTCTTAACAAATGAAATTATTAGTCGTGCCTTTTCCCCACTAATTCCCCGCTATTTTGCTAATTATTTGAAATTGTTTGTTTAAATGTGGATGCTGGGTATGCAAGGAAAACATGAAAATAACTGGTATACTAACCTTATGGAGTGCTAAGTGTGTCTTATTGTGCAAAGGACAGTAGAATCAATAATAAAGTGAAAGAACGTCTTAAAACTACTTAAAATCTGAACTAAATTTAGTTGGGAATATTCTCTACTCTCACTCTAGCTTTACTCCCAAGAAATGCAAGCTTAATACCAAACACTTAAGATATTGGTTTCCTGTATCTATTGCAAAAGTAGCTAAGAAAAAAGAAAAAGCCATTCATTTTAAGTCTTTTGCAAGTAATCTATTTCTTCTGCAAAAACTTGTATTTTTTGATCAGACAAATAAAAAGCTTTTGCACCTAAGAAAATTAACTTTTTAACCTACCTCGACTGCATATCTTGGTGTGTTTTGGACTGGCTGATTTCAGCTGGAGGTGAAGGGACTTGCTGTTGTAGCTCCACCAAAGACTGGTAGTACTGTTGCTGATGATGTTGCTGCTGTTTGTACCGAGACAAACTGAAAAAAAGCCCTAAAATGGCTTTCAAATTTCCATTCCTTATTTCTGTTTAAAAAAAAAGGAAAAGAAAAAGAAGTGAAAACACCATGGTTTTAGACTTCAGTTTTTTAAGTTTTACAGCAAAACATAACTGTACATACCTATAGCTATACATGTTCATGCCTTGTGTTTCTTCATTTATCTTTAATATCAGGAACACATATCAGGTATCACTGATACTTTGTTGTTTGCTATAATCTTTGCTTACTTATGTGTCACTGCTGCAATAAACACATATCTCCATAATGTCCTCACGATGAGTAATATGTGCATGGTCATAAGGAAAAGTACACCAAACCTTAAATAATGTACATAATCTGAAATGAATATTCCTGCCTCAGTACGGTACAAGTATTCTCAGTAAGCAGAGAGTCATTCAGAAAAATCTGAATTCTTTCTGGCCTTAGGTACACATGCCTTCTACCTCATGGCTTTAAATTGCTCTTCATGCTTTTTGGGCAAATTCTGTGTGCCCTGGGAGTAAACAGCAACTTCTAGAAAAATCAAAAGGAGGAAATGGTAACAGTCTCGTGGGTGAGCACATATCAATTCACAGCAATTTGCAAGGAACATGAGAGAACGAGATTAATGGAAAACACCTATTAAAAAAGGTGACCATACAGTTCAAGATTACATCTTGGAGCTTCCCAACTACATGATTCTCTAGGTTTCTCTTTTACGCTGCTATTACTGGTTAATGAAGACTTCAAAACTACAGCTTTCATATGAGGCTAAAATAGTCACCCATACAAAATTCTGGTGAGCCACAGTAGCATCCTCATTTCTCCTATTCCTTTCTAAGTCTTTCCCCAGCCAGAGACGAAGGTTTTAAAAGGATAATGTTATTTTTTTGCTCATAAAGCATTTATGTGTGAAAAAAGAAGCCTCAGGAGGTTTTAAAGACATTTTCTGCAGCAGTTAGGTCTGTTCATAACCTCATTATTAATTTTCTTTGCCATTGAACTTCTGGTGAAAGGTTTGATCAGGTTTATAGCCTTGTAACCTAACATGCAACACTGCGATATTTCTGCCTTCCCTGCAAATCTAAGTATTGAGCTGTGTGTGGTACACAGCCTTTCTTAGCAGAAATTTATAAAAAACAACTGTTATATTAATGTCCTTTAAACCATACTAATTTTCTTTCAGTAGGATTAAGTGACACGTTAGTATGTACACTAACAGAGCAGCAAACGCTGGAGCCCTTATGCTTTCAACCTATTCCTCAGAAGCAAACACAATCCTGGACATTGGAATATACTTTGCAAACTGGAAATTTGCAAGTATCCATACTTTCTCATCTTCCCTATGAAGATGCTGCAGGGCCTTTGGTTCCCCACGATACCACCCGTGATATGCAGAAGAACTTTCTCAGAATCAGAAAGCTTTTTAAGTAACAATGACTTTTGCAGTCTTGTTGATTTCAAGGAAGATCACTGTCAAGGAACACAGAAAACTTATATTTAAAATTATCTTTAAAAAAAACCTAACAAAACCACACAACTATCCATCTTTAAGCTGCTCTGATTCTAAAAGATTTTCAGTACGTGATACTAGCTCAGTAATTCTTATGATTTTGCATCACTTAATGCTCTGAAAAAGAACTGTCTGTTAAATTCCACTCAATTTTTATCTTAAAAGTTTGCTCTTTTTGTGTTAAACCATATTTTTTACTACTTCTAAAGAAGAATGTTATAAATTTTGAGCATCTTTTCCTTTCCTACTTGAAAGTAGGACTTCAAGTTCGAAGTTAAAGTTGGAATATTTCTCTTAAAAAGAAAAAGTCCAGAAATTTATAATATGTACTAAACAATTACAGGGAAGAGGAGGAGAGAGTTTTTCTTTGCAGCAACCGGCTTAGTAGTTATCATTTGAGTTCTCCAGTAGAGATTCTGCAGTCAAGATTTGAAAATGACCTTTGTTCTAGAACTCCTTTTCTCAAGTCACAAAATGAGTTGGGAAACTGGTTGTCAAATCTTCAATCCTTGTCAACCTCAGGGTTTACTGTTCAGAAACTACCTGGTCTTTCATAAATGACCCAGTAGTAACAGGAGATATTTACTAAAGTTTATTGCAAGAAACAGACTTACAGCTTCTAAACATAATTGATAATGTGCTGACAAAATACTACGAAGGTAACTTGAAAATTTCATTTTAAAAAAATCTGATTTTTTCAATTTCTTCTGCTCAAGAGAAATTGTAATAGTCAGGATTGCACATGGTAAAAATGGTATATTTAAGCAAATCACACCTCTGTGATACTTTGAACTAGTATCATCATAAGCATATTAGCTGATTTACACCAGATTCATGACGAACTGCAAAACAGCAAAGCTACTTCTAATCTTACTGCAGAACTCAAGTTCTGCCTTATTAAAATTCTGTTTTAAAGAATAATGAATATTTTAAAAAACAGTCCTTGCATTTAACCCTATGTAGTATCATTGCTTCAGTAGTGTTTGAACTTAATGATACACAGTTGAAGCTTATATCCTATCAAAAATTATTTTCCGAAGCAAAACATAGGTATGAATAAAAGAATGTATTACAGAATGCACTCACATTTTATTTAACAAAGTACAGGAAAAAAGTGTCATGCACTGTGTCATGACATTAAACAATGAAGAGTATTCTCATGAAATAAATTAATGCTATTCACACATTAGGTTGCAATTTCATATGCAACTAAAAATAGGCTGCTCTAAAAAATTCAAGTTCTAAACAGCTTTAAGATGAACAGTAACATGTACGTGTTCAGTCTTTTCATGCATTAACATATCTACAGTATATACAGAGGTTCTTTTAAATCAGTTAAGGAGCTTTCCATAAGCAGACAAAGTGAGTAGATAGACAGTACATATTCTGGCTGTGTTACACTTCTGCTAAGCTACCAGAAAGCTGAAAAATGGTGAAAAATGAAAATTCTGAGTTAATTTTAAAATAAAACCGTGGTCAGCGTTCAAAATGTTTTCTCTGGATATCTTCTAAAATTCAATTGAAATTACCATCTCTGGAAAAGTACATTTTTCCTTCTAGCTTTTAGTTGTGCTACAAGGAAAACAAAAATATAGAGGTGCGTCTTGTTAATTCCTATTGCCTTCAGCCGACGTGGAAGTCAGAGCGATTTTAAAGGTTCACAGCTCCTTGCAGAACTGCTTAATTTGTTACAGCACAAATGTTTGTATACATTTTATTAATTTACAAGATAAAGTATCCACCTGACTTAATTTTACATTAATAATGCAAATATTACATACTAATTAAGACAATTGGTATTTTTAATGGTTTTGATTTTTGTATTTCTTAACTCATTTGTAACTGTCTTAAGCAATCACTTGACTAATACAGCAAAAAGGCCTATAATATAAGCAGCAAGACCATTCACTCTTCCACTTAATACATGACATCAAAGGAATACAATAATTTTCAGACTCATCCTGACAGCATTACTACTAATCTTCCCTGGGTTTACTCAACTGAGCAAGATTCTCATATTCATTTTTGTTGTTTTGAATCCCGTATATAAACAAGTTTAAAAGTATGCTTGGGAAACCCCATACCTATCTAATATTGTGGAAAATTTAAAAGGAAGTCTAAACTTCTCTCTAATTTGCTATCACTAATGTATATTTGCATGCTGTTCAAGACAGTTGGAGTCTGGTATTTAGGTGCAACTAATTTGTATTAAGAAAATTAGTTTTCAGGAAAAAAATCCTATTATTTCTTCTGATGATCTGTTTTGCTTACCTTCTGCAGAAAGACCTTGGACATTTACGCCTCTGGCTGCCAGAAAGCTAAGGCAGACATCAACATTCTCAATCTGCAATACGAACAGAAATAACAAGCAGCATAAGACTATTTGACAAAATGCAGAAATGCAGGAGGGAAAAAAAAAAAAACAGCTCAGGAATGAATACTTTACATTCATTGCATACTGCAGCTCTTTACCAAAGTTTAACAAGAATGATTACTGCTAATTGGGGAATTGATATAAAGCTTTCATTGTCCTCTTTGGTGCTTAAAAACAATTCATAAATGCCCGATCCAGAATGGCATGCTGGCAAATCAGCAACCCACCTACTTAACATAAAACTGGATTGATACGCTACAAACAAGCAGCAATGAAAGAGTTCATAGAGCATTAGACACTGAGTATATGTGTGGAGATGTGGGTGACTGAGTTAACTAAAAAATGTAAGCAACAACCTCCAACAAATGTGTTAGCAAAGGTATTCCCTTGGAATGATGTAGAATTCTGTGAAAATAATGTCACGGCAGTGGATTGTTCTCTACTTTTTTCCTTCAAAACTTAGGCTAAATAATTTTAATTTATTTAATGTTTATGCTTCTCGGAAGAGTGCTTGCTTGGTGAAGGACACAGCACTGACTTCTGTTGGTGGTTTAGAAGAAAACTACAGTTACCACAGAGAGCTTTAGATAAGAGAACATGTAGACTAACTGTAGATCAATAAAATGATAAAACGTTTGCCTCTAAAACACGTAATCACAGAACTAATTTAAATCCTTTCATGTGTCTATTTCTAATAGATTAGAGAGCCAGAATCTTCCAAAAGGTTCTCTTGAGTCACCATCTCCAGCTGTTTCCCACAGCCCTCCCAGGATCAATGAAGCAAATATCCAGCTATACATGTAAAATCTTTTAACTAACAGGTTTGTATAGAAATATACTGCTATTAAAACAGAATAAATTATGTATAGAGAGGTGTCCAGTGTCAAATGCCTTCAACAGACTCGATTTTAAAATACATTTTTTAGGTTGATGGATTTTTTCCAGGCAAGTAGGACCACAAAAATAAAACAAAATGTTTGACAATTTATTTTAAATATCTATTTTTATTGGGGAACATTTAAAAAAAAAAAGAATACTCAACACCAAAACCATAAGCCTGCAGTAGATCAAGTCCAGGCAGTTAATTTTATTCGAATTTTTATACATCTTACAATATCTCCTTTCAACAGTGTTTTAACCATCGAAAGATGAGGGGTTAATTAATTCCTTGAAGAAAAGCTACTTGATCCTTGGCAGTATCTTTTCTAGCCTAGGAGGAGGGCCTTTTGTTATTGTCATCTTTCTATGATTGTAGTTCTGCCATTATTCTCAGGAAGTGATATTGGCTAAAAGGAATACAAATAAACTTTTTACTACTGATCCTAGACGCATATATTATGAGCTCAGATATAGACTCTCTTGATGCACAGGTAGTACTCAGAAACTTATAAGCACCTGCAAAATTTTGAGAAATGTGCTTTTTAAGCACAATAAACTCCAAAGCATTAGTAAAAACACCTTTAAAAAAGTCTTTTCAAACACTTGTTTCCAAGGACATGCTAGCATTCATAGGGAACGATAAATAATCTCTCTCCTGAATCCATTAAAAAAACCCCAAAACCCAAACTCTGCAGCTAACACAAACTAAAGTTACTCCAAAATTGGGGTTTACCATAAAGCTTTCATAAATCAGTTTGGCAGGTGCACCAATTTGCAGAGCTGTGAGTGTGGAATAACCACCCTAAAATCAATGGGGTTACTCCAACTCCGGCCCAGCACAGTAACTGCAGAATCTCAGGCCTTAACTCTGTCATTTTCTTAAATGCTTACATAGTTTTATACCATGAAAAAGAAAACCCAAATAAACCAGGTCATTTCACAAGGTGTAGAGCTGTCACACAACTAAGTCAGTTGAAAGCTGGCTGCAGCTAAAATAGGAAGATCTGCTTCTTCCTCACCTCCTCTTCCTCCCAGGTGCAGGGCCCTGCTGCTGCCGCCTCTGCTGGGCTTCAGCGCTTCTCTGAGCGCACTGGGAGCTGGCTCCGCGCAGAAAACTCGTCCAGCAAAAAAAGTAAGTAAGTCAAACGTATTTTAGTCAGCCCAGTTTCCTGTGCAGTCAGATGAGCACAGGAGTCAGCAGAAGGCAGGGTGCGTCCCAGCCTGAGTAAGGCATGGTTTGGGAGAGGAAAGGGGAGGAGGGACAGGGCGATGGTGCCACTCCTGTGGCAACAGCAAGGTACTGGGCTGACTCAGCCCTGACCTCCAACTACACCCTTGCATCAGTCATGAAAATAATGCACACGATGAGAATATTCCTTCCCGACCTTTAAACAATCTCAACTACGTAAGAGAACAATTTGAATGGAAATTTTCCTGTCCTAAAGAATTTAAAATAAATGAAGATTTGTTTGGATATTAGCTGTATAACTGAATGCCTCTTTGAACTTTCAAATCAACCATAATGCTAAATCAACTACTTCAAAGATGGGAAATTTTGTTCTACAACTAAGAACTGGAAGTCAAAGGAAAAAAAAAAGAAAAAAAAAGAAAAAAGAAAAATCAGACTGATGTCAGTAGTGTCCACATCCAAATAACTGAAACGATATTTCTTCCTAGCAGACCTCGTAGTGTAACCAAGACGTTTTTCATAATGGGCATGTGCTCCCTGCAGTAGTTCAGGACACCACAGCTATAAACAAAAACTAATCTATTAGGGAACATTTTAACCCTAATGTGCTGTGAAAACATCTCAATATCTATCTTCAGTACTGAGTATTTAGTAAATAGTAAGCTTAATACATAAACTTAACATACATTTAAGGTGAAAAATATCCCATAGAAATGGCGTCTGGTTACTTTACATGTCTACTTCTACAGCACGTATCTTTGAAGTCACATCTCAAACTCTCAGACAAAACTAGTCATTACCATTAACACCAGTGACTCAATATACTGCAGAACTACAAAGCAAATTCTGTTTTGCTTCACAGTTCACCAAGAGAACTGGATTAGAAGCCCTAGGTCCAAAGTCATCCCTCTTGGTGGTGGTGTATGAAGCAACAGCAGTGGCCAACTTTCAGACAATAGACTGTGGTTGCACTGTTAGCCTTATAATAAAGTCTTGTTTTGACTTGCGAATTGAGCAAGTTTGGTGTGGCAACTCACAGCCACATAATACACTGAAAATGTCAGAAAATAACTCTTACACTCAGTAATAACTGCAGTTACTATACAACTCTCAAGAACTGTTAAGACATTCAATGAGACGTGCATTAGTACATTCCTGGGTTATTTTCACTTTCTTTCCTCCCCAGTCTAGAAAATGTTAGCCTTAAAGTTATCCCATTCTGAAGCGTTAAGTGTGTCTCTAAACATTGCTTTAATTATCTACTTCTTGCCTTGGCAAACCACAGTTATTCTTTGAACTCAAACCCTAGCAGCCCCAAACAATTTTTATTCAAACTTACTAACAGATGAGAGTAATTTTGCAACTGCAAAAGTTCTAAGAGATTTCAAGCAGCTTCCACTCCTCAATACTGTTTCAATCAAGAGCAGTATGAATCCCTGAAGTCCATGTTTGTTTAAGTAGTTAGTGGTGGAGTTGTTATATGCTGGGGTAAACTCTTCCTAGAGCTGACACTGCACATGTAGAACTCTACCTGCTTATATTTCAAGGGCTGAAGATTTTGCAGTGTAACACTTAACGTAGATGACAGATAAATTTTGTATGTCTTGCATATGCCCACAACTTTGCAATGAATTTTGCTCCCAAAAGGTACTAGTTTATAACTGAGCTGATGTTCATCATTATAATGAATATCATCAGAATTACAAAGTGTTGTAGCAGAAGATACAGTTCATTAAATTACAGAACTTGGGATATACAGATTGACTCCAAATCTTAGATATCAAGATACAGAATATTATTCAAATTCGCAAATTTGCTTGTACAGGTAGATGTTACCAAGATCAGACTGTTGCTGAACAGCTCTCTATTAGTGTCAATCCCCAAAATTTTTTGTTCCAACGCACTTATTTTATATTAAATGTTCAAAAGAGTGGAAGAAGTGCAATACATTGAATAGCAGATCTGCCACATTTAAAATCTTAAAACATATAAATGGGGTAAAGAATTAATGGTATCATAAACCTTAATTGCCACGTAGACATTTATCCACTTAGCTATTCAATTAACTGTGTTGAAAGTAAATCAATAGTACACAAGATTGCTTTTCAGAGGTAGGTAAACAAAAAACTCTCTCTGATAATATAATCATTTCCTTATCAAAACTGAAGAATATGTCTGGTTCTGAAATGTAGCTCCAGCATCATGGGACAGACTAACTCAGCTAAGAGGATGATAATTCAGGAATTAAGATTTGTGGGCATCATCAAGTAGATAACACTATTTGATGCTTTTTAAATTAAACCTACTGAGTTATGCTTACAATATATTTATCCTATATATATCTTTCCTAAATCAAATTCTTTTACTGTTGTTCATACACACAGCATTATGAAAAATGCGCCTGAAGTACTTACACCATAAATATTAGTGAGCCTCAAGACACTTCTACACTCACATTTTAAGGGGCTACAGTCCAAACAATGTTGTACAAGTAAGTAGCAATATCACAACTCTGATACCATCAATATATTACATTGCATACAAAGAAGATACACTGCAAATCTGCTGTAACATATTACATTGCGTAGTTGTGGGTAATTTGCTTTTGACTGGAAGCTATTTGAAATTTTACTGACAGAAATAAATCACTAAACCAGGCTGTGGGACTGGCATGTAGATGAAAAGTAGTACTTAATACCCAGCAGTCAGCAGACTTACAGGAAGAATCCCCACATTTGTGGGATTGTACTCACCAGTGACTCAACATATAGAATATGTCTATTTATTATAATTATTTTTACTGTTACCAAGATTAGCTTTCATCTCTTTTGTCTGGCAGACAACACTTTCTTCACTTCCAAACATAAATTTAATTGTGGGATGCTCAGAAGACAATTAATGATGACTAATACAGCCTTACGTTTTTCTGTATTTATAAGAAGCTCTGAAAAATATCTTGGTTTGACTAATTCTCTCTTGCTAAGTTTATGTCAATATAGTTTATAAGAACAAATAGACACATAAACAAGTTAGTTGTTATTTGTCTACTTTGAGCTGCATTCCTCCCGCTGAAGAATGGGACACATTTATAAATACGACACCTTATTATTAGTGTTTCTATATATATATGCTCCTAAAATACTCCTGATTCTTTTGGCAGCAAAAGTAAACCAGTAATTTCTGTTAGTACTTTATCCAGTCCTATCTTCTGTACCTCTTTGTCGGTATTGACATGCTGATTCATGACCCAAAGCCCCAGATAAAATTTGGAAAAGGATTTGCTCTGTAGAAGTTTTCTAAAGTTGCTGATGGCTGATTAGGGACACTCATGGAATTAGTCTTCCCCAGAAACCCACAGAGTCACATACATACCTTCCAGAGCACAGAAACTCCATAAAACTCTTCAGCATTCGTTGCTTTTTTTTTTTCAATATCAATATTAAATAGTACTCCTTTGAGATTAGTATTACGGCATGAGATATTCTGTGTCACAGTAACTGTATTTCAAACACACTTTACCAGCAAGATTTTTTTTCCTAAATTTCCCTAGAGTATTAACCTGAGTTGAGACCCCTACCTTTGACTCTCTTTTCAATGGATATTCATCACTAACAAAATTTGTGGAGATCAATGGATTTAAATGAATGCAAAATTAGAAAATAGTGTATTGTTATTACACAGCTCATTCTCATTCAAGTTCTGTAGCACTAGTTAGAATCAGAATCAAATGAAAATACAATTCAGGCCTTACAGTGAGCATCCCGAACTCTAAATATTCATAGTACACGTGCAAAATTGAAGAGCAGATACTACTTGGCTGACTTTCACATGAATCGAGCATGGAAGGACACACACGAGCTTTTGAGTTCTTGCTGTTTTCTTAGCAGTAGGTGAAGTGCTAGTGACCTGGTATTAATTTCAGGCTCTAAAAAGAACAGATTCAGGCAAGCAACCAAAATGCCTTCATGTGTGGATAAAAGCATTTTTGGTGCACATGTTGGAGATGGTGAAAGAATGAAACTCTCCGTGGTAGACTTAGGTATATAGAATGCTCTGGAAGAAACTGGAAACTATTTCAAGGTGGGCATGGCCTAAACTCTCACCTTATGTAATAGAGAACAGTATAAAAATTGGCCATGCATACTCTCACAGACACCTGTTTAAACCTCCCCCCCTCCCCCACACGTACTACCTAAAAGGTCTGGGTTTTGGCCAAACGGATAGTCTTGCACAACTTGCTACACCTAAAGCTGTTCTCAGAGACTGAGAAGGACAAGTGTATTTCACTTTCTGTTCTTAATTGACTCATCCATTGCACGCATTGTGACTTGTTGACAACTTGCTTGTGGTGTGGGAAACACCCAGATTTTTGGTTTGCCTTGTAACTTTGTTCCTTATTGGTTTTCTTCCCAGCTGGTTTCACTGGTTTGTATTCCTGTTTGCCTCTCCTTAAAGCATAGGGATAGAAAGCTACAAGATACAGAAGTAAGGAGAATATGCTTGCAGTTCTATACTGACATATGTTTTTATCATGAGTTTTATCGTTAAGCTTATTTAACAAAGCCGGACTTCATAAACCAGGCAGGTGGTCATTCAGCCGTTTTCACTATGGACAAAATAGGCACAAGTCCAATACTTCCTTCACCAAAAATAAAAATCAAACAACTCAAGAACTTTCTCCATTTCAAGCAAGTGATAACTGAATACACTGTCTGCTGCTCCACTTACTATCATGCTTGCATTGCACATATCTATATGTAGTACGATTTTGTCAGGCTGAGTATTGTGCCCAAATGCCCATTTCTCATAGATGGCTTCCTTACACCAAGGACGTTCAACTGAAGTCAAAAGCATCTTTCTAGATTAAAACTGGTATACTAAAATGGATTACTAAAATGTCTTTATCCTCCCGCCTATCTGTTCTTCAAATGTCACACATTCAAGACTGTTTGGGAGTCTAGGTTACTCTTAAATGATCACTGAAACAATACTGAGTAACGAGAATCCTCTGTTGTTCTTCACTTCAAAACAGAAGTTCGTACATGTGAAGTTCTGCTCACTTCCTTAGAAAAATTTGCAAAGGGCAATACAATTAAAATATAAAAAAATCTCTAATACGTTTATAATTGTACATATTCTGTGGGACAAAATGTATCTAATCATAAAAAGCAAGCAATTATGACTTATTTGTTATAACATATGGCAAGAATTATTTTAATTATTTGCGAAAGTAACAATCAGTAACCTCAATCATTGTAAGATGCACCTTCTATGCCATTTGATTTGGCATTTTTGTTGATTTACCTGTTTTCTGTGAAAAGCTGTCATGAAACTTTACTTACAAAATTGTTGTAGTATTTTCACTATGTTGGACTACTGTATGTTATCCACAACAGCTGATTCCTAGGTATTCCTAAAGGGAGGACCCTGCTGCTGAACACTTTTTCTCAAACTTATCTCTACAAAAGAGTAGGGTTAAAGACTTTCAATGGGAACAATGTGAAATAAATTCAAATGGGCTCATTATACAAATATTATAGTTGAACTATAACAAGCAGACTGGTTTCCTTTTATATTGTACAGGTCAAACTAGTTTAACACATCTGAAAGTAAGCCATTTGCTTTCTTGTCTCTTGCATACTTAAAATTGCATATGCTTATTAACAAATGTATGTGTTCATACTGAATTAATACTAAAAGATTTTTATTATTGAGCTAGATTGCCTGAGTTTTGTATCTCCATCAAGATTCGCTGTAAAGAAATCCTACATAATATTTTTATGTAATAAAAAACAATTTTTACTACCACTACTACTTAATACGAACACTTTGAAGAGCACAGAATACACCCAAATTCTCCCAGATCTTGAAGTGAATGCTGTGGGAAGAAATGTGGCTCAGAGTCATGCAAAACTTACAGTGACCTGACTGAGGAACTGCTTTAGTTTCAAATTTGCAGTCTCTGTGCAAGATGCTGGTATGGCAGACAGCATGTTGCACTGTTCCCCTGACCGAAGACTACTGAGACTGGGTGAATTTTGTGAATTCTCAGTTCACCTTGCAGAAATGGGGGAAATTTGAAGAAAGGGAAAATCATGAGATAAACAAGTTTGCCAGTAAAGCTTTCAAATACAAAGAAGAGAAGAGACTTAAAAATCACCTTATTTATGTTCTGATAACTTATTTCCCATGAGCTCCTAACGTGACAGCTTACTGCAATAATTTTTTGTAACTATACTGGAAGGCAATGTCACGTTTCCATGGGTGGTGTAAATTTGAAAACCTACCCAGATAAAGCAGGTGTTAGCAGTCCTGCTGGGACATACTAAGTGCGTTCCGCTGGTTTGCTGTTACACGTGGCATGTTACCTCACCCAGATGCAAGGCACATTCCATTTTTCTATGGAAATTATAATGCATTTCAGGGTATTAAACAGAATACACTGACACACACACACACATTTGGCTTAACTTTTGTCTAACAAACTCCTCTTTACTTGCAATAGAACAATTTAAGGAGCATTTAATGAAAATAACTATCAGCGAACTATGTAACATCAGTCCAAAAAACTGTTCCAAACTCAGCATGACTTTGCAATAAGACACCATATATGCAAATTAAAAACTGATTTACTGGAGGCATTTGGGGAGAATTTTACCTTAGAGGATAATAACTACTGGTATGTAGAAGGCCTCCCAGGCAAAATTTTTTAGGAAATGATGCTGGAGTTATTTAATTATAAGTTATTTTTTGAGGAAAGGATGATGGTGTTATTTAAAACTGAAATATCTTCCACTTCCTTTTCCAATAGATATTAAGGAACATGCATATCAAGTTCTTCCAACATCCACTCCAAACACGAAATATGACCAGCAAACCCAGAAATGTGAAAACAGAGAAACTTCTCAAATACTTGGAGAATTCAACAGACATATGTACTGACCTGCTGATAAAAGAATGCATGAGGTCACTGTTGAGGTCGGAGTATGAGCTGGGGTGTGTATTGTTTTTAAGAAAATGCTACAGTAGGAAATGGATCCCTTTTGGCATGTATTATTGTCAGTCCTGTTAGGAACATGAAAGCAACACTTGGTGCTGCAGGTTTTTCAGCTAGCCCCTAAGTTGGTGCTCGGAAAGCTTGCGGTGAATGGGAGATAATCACTGTAATGCCAAATACAATTTGTTTGGTGTTTTTTTCTGTTTGTACACATCAACAAGTTACTGAACAATTCAGGTATTCTAAATAAAAACATTAAGNTAAGTTGGTGCTCGGAAAGCTTGGGGTGAATGGGAGATAATCACTGTAATGCCAAATACAATTTGTTTGGTGTTTTTTTCTGTTTGTACACATCAACAAGTTACTGAACAATTCAGGTATTCTAAATAAAAACATTAAGTCTAATCATAAGTTTTCGATGGCCAAACAGATCATTATGAACATCTGCTGATCATTTTCATATAAAACAAAACAAAACAAAAAATTCTATCTACAAACACTCCAAAAAACACATAGGACAAGAATGCAAAATTTTACTCTGTTCATCTATGTAATGGTGTGATCTTGCTTCTCTTGTCTTCCTTTCTTACCCATTCTTCCTTCTCTGTCTTGTCTGCATTTGCTCTACCCGTTTCTATACAGCAGTCTCTACAGCAGACATTGTCAAGCACAAAATACAATGACGGCAATTTCTGAAGTGCTTTTGTGCTGCTATAATAGAAATTGTGAGAAGAAAGTGTTGGATTTTTGATTGGAATGTAGTGCTGCATTCGGTTCTAAATAGACTCCTGGATTCGGATTCAGAAAATCATGAAAGTATTTCAATATCTTGCATGAATTTCTTAGAAAGCTAAAATGTGACTCCACAGCAGCATGGATCAAAAGACAAGACTAGGAAAAAGTTCTCTTCCAGAGCCTCAAAGTAACTCCCTACTTCAGTGCTCTCATCTCTGCAGGCCTGCGGCCACTGCCACCGTGAAAGAACCCTATACATGCACTAAGAACACAAAATTGAAGATAAATACTACCCTGGGAGGATGTTTTATAAGGCAATGATAAAAGGAACTCTGTTTAAACACAGTGCTTTTAAAGCAATGCATCACTCTAGTGAGCCTGTCTACAATCTTTTTTTTTAGTTATGCAACACTTCTGAGTTAGCAAGGTACCAACGTCTAAATATTTATGGAACTTGGCAACTTCGAAAATTGGAGGCTGATGTGAAAATGCACGCTTCTTTAAAACAGAGGAGTTTCTCTCTATTAGGTTAAAAGAGAGTCTACAACAGAGTGTTCATTTACTAGATTTAATTAAACCTTTGAAATCATTCCAGTTCTCTCCTTCAGCACTATTTAGTACATAGCAACTTCATTTAGCTCATCAAAAAAAAAAAGCAGCTTTTAGAAATAAGGGCAATTACAACCAGTGACGAGATGAATCCTTTAAAAGATAAGTAAACAGGTAAACTACGGGGCATTTCACTGCATCTCTTGAACTTTGCAAATGGAATTTATCCAGATGCACTTTATGCTTTATGAACCCTCCCTCTTACCTTCAACAGAAGATATAATGCCACAGCTTGTGCAGGGGAGACACTGACAATTTGCTCCTTTCCTTCTGGCCTTTTGATTTTACAAACAGTCTGACGGTTTTTTAATTAGATACATTTTGCATATTACTCTGAAAAATATTTATAGAACATTGAGCTCATCAAAAGAGAAGTGATAAAAATACTTGTTATTTAGAAGTACAGTCCAGAGATTTCTGCAGGTCTAAAGTTATGTGGCTGGTCCACCAGCCGAAATTTGGGAAGGTATATGCAGGAGAGAACATAACATAAATCACTGGTTTTCCTTTATGTTTAGTTTTCATATTGCTGACTCAAACTGATCTAAGCCCTAAAGCAAAAGACTCAAAAGAAACAAAATCAATGATGACTTGATGTCACAGGTTATTAAAAACATTCAAACTAAACCAGACATCTTTAAAAACCATAAGGATAGTACAAAAGACTCAGATGCAGACTTTCACTTGCGCTATTGTACCTGACCATTGTATTTTATACCATGGTTAGCATAATATGAAAAGAAATATTAGGTCATGCTGTACGTGTTTTCGTACCATGCTTATAAAGAGCTTTCACAGCTACCAATCTCTTTGCTATATGCTTATAAACATGCAAAGTATTTTCCATATTTTCTTCGGTCTAGATTCTCAGACAAGGAAAATAAAAGCACCTGGAAACATGGAAGGCAATGGGATATCTGCTCTTAAGCTCAATAGAGCCAGGGGTTTTTGTCTTCATTTCTTAGCCAAGTGTTATAATAGAAACATCAGAAGTGCTCAAGTCTATAAAACGAGGCCTGAACAAGCACTTATTGCTTGCTGTCACTTCACTTCCAGTTGCAGCCAATGAAGTGTGAAGTGTAGGAGGAAGCAATGTTTTAAATAGTTATCCAAGTGTTTTCAAGTTCCAAAATACAGCCAGTATTACCAAAAAAAAAAGCATTTAGTGGGCTGTGGAGGGACACGTATCTTCAAATACATTAATTTATATGATATAACAATATAAATCTTTCAAAACTGTTTATGCAAAGAAATCAAAATAGAAGCCTTATATATACAAGAACTGTGAAGACACCCTTGAACGTATGTTTACTGTGGAGTGTTACTGCTCATCTGTCTGTGAACTGAGAGCTTTTACAAACAAAAAAAAAATTTGAAGTTATTATTGGGAGGAATTACTGAGAAAATCTGTGAGCGACAGGCAAAACCACCCAAAAGACTGGGATGCTGGTTAGGTAGTTATGTGTGTGGTTAGAATACACAAAACTGTAGCTATCTAACTTCATGAACTATTATTTATTTCACACGCAAATAGGTCTCAGCTCTCAAGTGTGGAAACCAAGGGACAAAGAAAATTCTTGTGGTATTTTTTCCCTAGAGGGAAATGATATTGGTACGCTCCCACTGTAATTCCAAAGAAACTCGGAAGAATCAAGAGGTATGAATAATTCAAACAAGGTTCCAATTAGCTGACAATACAAGCCTAAATGAAATATATTCTAATTATTACAGAATTAAAGACTGCCAAAAGTTACAAGCTAAAATACAAACATATTTCTGTTTCAGGAAGACTGCTGAGATTCAGCTTTTAGGGCTTTACAGGTTTGGTGCTGGTCAGGATGCCACCCGAAAGAATTGCTAAGAACTGCATAGGTAAACAAATGCTTTAAGTCAATATAAATTCTTCAAAAAGCAGGAATTATTTGTGATCAGTTTGTGAGATTGAATACAATCAAGTACTAACAAAAAAAAAGAAATGTATCTCGGCCTGTCTCTGAAACTGAACCCTGCCCAGACTAATTCATATCCAGACACTGGGCCAACTTAAAATAAGTTCAACTTAAAATAAGTGTAGCTCTGATTTATGTCATATGATCATCTGTTGATCATATGGTCAGCAGACTCCTCAGTCTGGGACTGTTTTAAATAATTCCTGCAAATAAGAAAGCTGCCAAATAGATTACTGTATTTATACTATTCATTTCTGCTGAAACAAAAATGGTTGTACTGTATTTAACAATTTGTGTATTAAGTTTCATTTCACAGTGAATTTAAACAGACAAGTTACATAAAAAAAACATAAGAAGATTGTGTTAATATTTTAATTAACCTGATCAAAAGCCTTTACAAGAGAAGGGATTAGATAACGCTCTTGAAATAAGCAGCCTTTGTGATAACTTGCCTGTTCCACCGCTAGCTTAAGCCAATTTACCTTTGTGTACCTTAATAGTATTGCCTATAATACGGTCACCAGCTGAAATAGAGTTTGCATTTAGAGTTAACATCAGTATTTGTGTCCAGTTCAATGTCACCAAAATCTCTACTGACACAGAGTTTCAGCTGCCCGATGGTACCTCATGCCATTCCAGATCAGTCAGATCCATGGGCTCCTGACAGTAGGACAGGTTGGCAGAGCAGTAATTGCAATCAGTGAAAAAATCTTGACTGCTTTGCACTAGGTCCCATGACTGTGCACATGATTGCAGAAGACAGGAAATTTTTTTTTTTTCCTGAGAAATCCAGTGTGCTTCATTTTGACATTTCATGGAACACATGATGACCACAACAGTAGTGCATAAATGAATACTGAAGGAGCAGGCAAAGAAGTACCCTCTAATCTGCCTAATAAAATAACTGTAGATACTGGGGAAAGAGGAGAATGGACCAAAAAAAATTACCAGGGTCACTTGTTCTTCCTAAGTCACCTCTCACACTGTCATTCTCAGAGAGGGAATATTGAGCTGCTGGACCACCGCTCTGATGCAGCAGTGTGTACTCATTCTCATGTGCCAGCAATAGGACATGGGGGAGAGGTTGTAGGTAGAAAGGATTTCCAACAGGGTTCAAAGAGGAGTTTATTCTTTGAGCATAATTACTGCCACAAAAAGTGCAAGTTAGATGGATTAGTGTTCATAAAAGTCAAGGAACTCCAAAATGGTGAGTCTGTGAAAGACACCGTAAAATCAAGTAGATCTGGCATTCTTTCCAAGAAACAGGCTAGCACTTAGCTGCAGCAGATGCAGGCAGCTCCTGTTCCAGCAAAGATCAAGGGGAGAGTGAGAAAATACATCTGGACTGATCATTGTAGTTTCAGTACGCACCTACTTTCTGTTCTTTCCTTTCATTTTCTAACGTTGTAACTGTATCATATTCTGGAAGTAATACGATATTGCTGAAAAAGCTTTATCAAATTTTTGGGATTTTAATTTCCAGCAGGAGAACAGGGAGGTTGTCAAGTCTTTTTTTATGAGTTTAACAATTACAAGTGCAGTAGGATATTTGCTACTACATTGGTTGGTAATTAACACACTATGTCATTGGGACATTCTGTGCTACCTTACTGGCTTGCACCCTTCAAAGCCAAGCTTTGAAATACTGGGTACGCATTAATGTTAAAAGACGATTCACTGAAAAGCACCGTCACCTAGACATAATGTATCACACAATGCCTCCAAAAGATTGACAGTTTGTTGGACTGTGTTTATTTTAATTTTAAGCACGGGTGGGTGCTTAAAATTATAAGAGGTGTGCCTTCTTCCCTCCCTTCTGCAGCCGAATTCACAATGCAAACCCTGTTCCACCATAAGACTGGTAGTTACATTCCCTTTCCTTTTCCATTAATTACAATGGAAGCCACAACTTGTTGCTTTCTGGCACCCTCTGCTGCTTTGCACATTACACCACAGACAGCATTTTATGGACAGTGGCACGGTGCCTGTGTCTCCATTAAAACATCTTCCCAGTAGTTGGATTTCCCAGCCCAACCAAATAAAAGATGATGATGCTCATACTTGGTTTGTGCCCTCATTTATTGTTTGTAGGTCTTCATGCTTAAATCTCAAAATCATGCTCAGTACCTCTGTTCTAAACTTAATCTGGACTCACCCTAAGCAACAGAGATAGTAGCTCTGGCAACTCTGTAGAAGAGTGGTAATCTCAGACTCTCGCAGATGTCCAGAAAATACAATGGTGCATCAAAGCCTCCAGAATTTCGAAGCTCCCACAAACCTTCATTCACAAATGAGAGGCAGGGAGAGCAGCTTAAGTGCCTTTCAAAGTGGATAGAATCATTGGAGGGTTACCAAAACTACACAAGGTCCTTCATATGCATGGGTGTCCGTGTGTGTGTGCACTACACACTGAAATACATGCTCACATTGTTTCGTGAGAGTCTTGCGTGTTACCAAAGCTGCAGAATGCACTGTTGTCAAGATAGGCAGCAGCAGATCATCTTTGGAAGAAGAATGAGTGAGAGAACGTGGGACTCCAAATTTAAGAAGCAGTCTTTTGTGAAAAGCCTGCCTCTCTGAGGAAATTCAAGGCTTTGCAGACCTGAAACAATAACCTTTACTGACTAACACACAGCTCACAAAATTAAAAGACAATCTAAGCAGAAGTATTGTAGAGGGAGTGGTTAGAAAATCTGTAAATAGAAGTAACTCTTCAACTGTAACCATAACAGAACTGGCATTTTGCCACAGGTCCAAAATAATCAGACATTTGATAAAAATCTAGAAAGCTGACAAAATCTCAAAATTACCAAAAGGCCTTGTTTGGATATACTGTAAAATAAAACCACTTCAGAGACACTGTTTATTTTCTTGAAAAGCTTAAATATGCATTTTTGCTGTTCAGCTAAACATCACGCACTTTCTTCTCTATTTTTAAATCCAGTAAACATTCTAGACATTCCTAGTATTTATAACATACTCTCCCTATAGAAGATGATAAAAATACACCATCATGAAGCACACATATTTACTGTAATCCTGCTGCTGCTATCCTGGGAAAAATGTATTAACATCTATAACCAACAGGTGCTTTCTAAAGTGCATGTCGCAGTCAATTTGTCTGTATGTATTTTATCTGCATGTTTGTGTTAAAACTTTTCAGTGCATTTCTATTAATAGAGGTTTCAAGGCTGTTTATTCAACATCTAGATGATCTCTAGAGGTCCCTTCCAACCCCTACCATTCTATGATTCTATGATTCTATGATCTCTTTGTCTAAGTATCTATATCACAAATATATATTTGAACAATTCCAAAACTTGAGAGAATGTTAGCATTATATTTTTGAGTAAAAAAAAAAAAGCAACAGGAAATTGAAGAGGGTAGAAAGCTAACTACAGATGAAAGGGGGAAAGGGGGAGACTGTCAACTGCACCTCTTCAAACAATAAATACTTCAGAGTGTATGTCACCCACTAGTCTTCATGCATAAAACACTCCAGTATTTCACCTCTGCATATCCTCCCAATACAGTTTAACAGAATGAGTTTCTGATCGAATAACATTCCTGACAAACACAGTTGAGGGATCATGAGAAGACATGGGTGAGATGGGCATCTTGGTCTACAGATGCAAAATGTTCATAACCCTAATCCTACCCCTAACCAAGTTACCGATGACCTCTCAGTGGACTTCATGGAGACTGATATCATCACAGTATAAGTACTTCTTATGACATGATTATTTCATTAACATCTAGATGAGTTAGTGTCATATGATTCCACGCATTAATAGGACAAGGAATTTGAAAGCCTAAACAAAAAGGCTAATAACCGCTTGCAATTTATATTTAATGAATAATGTACTTCTTCCAGCCTAGTAAAATAATACCCACGATGTGTTCCTGTGACATTTGCTTTTATGACTTCAGACAGTCAAATGCGAGTGACTCAGGGGAATATGCATCTCACTGCCTTATGCAAGTGAGTAACTCTGAGCTGTTCTGTTAAGAGGGATTGTCACAAATCCTGTGGTCCCTTTAATGTTCTCAGATCCTGCCTGGATGTAAAGAGAACTGCTTGTTTCAGTGCAGAATAAAGAGGTCTAACAAAAAGCCAAACCAGATAAAAAAAGTGATGATTTGGTTGCCTTCTCCTCCCCTTCCTTTCCATGCCTGTAATATCCTCAGGCAGGATAGATGAGGCTTCTCATCCTTTACACTCTAGTAGATCTAACACTTGCAGCAGTTCTCCTGTCCTTCCCTTAGCTTCCTCTTCACCTCACAATAAAAACATGTTTCGTCTCCCCCAAAAAGGCAACTGTTGCTCTGTTTGTCTGTCCAGCTCTCACCTCATCTATATTTTCTCTTCCATTTCTAGAGTTTTTAGAACTTTTAGAGTTTGTTCAAAAAAGCATCAGAATTCCTTCTCTGCTAGTTCCATGCTAAACTAATTTGCTTCTCATCTTACTCAAACTGGCTATGTCCCTAACATTAATAATCTATTTCTAGCAAAATTTAGAACCAGAATTCCAACATCTTCATCCTTGAATGTCAACCAACCATCTTTAACAAGACGACCTTTAATATTACCCTTACAGAAATTCTGTCCTCTTTTCCTTCTTTATTCCCTCTGTTTATAATGTCACAATTATTCCAGTAACATATGCTTAAATGGACCTTTAATTTATTTCTTTTGGAGTGCCATACAGCTCTATTTTTGATGCTCTCATTTTCATTTTGCTCTAGTCTTTATTCACATTTATTTATTCTAGTCTTTATTTATATTTAGTTACTTTTATATGCAAACAAAAAATAAACTTAAACTTCTACATTCATGAAGGAGATGTTACTTTCAATATGCATTACCTATTTGTATATTTACACTGTAGATAGACCTACATGCATTGCTGTTTGCCAGAGAATTTTTAAATTATGTGGCATACAGGATTACACAGAAAAGCCATGAGCCCCCTACAAGGCATACACAACTTTTTAAAAAAGGTTTGTTGATGTCTAAAATGAAGGAGAGTCCTGAAGGTCAGCTTCTAAAATCTCGTCCTGCACCTATCATTTATGATTCAAGGGTTTGAAAGGGCTATTTCACTCTCCAAAACGTTCAGTGTCCTGAGCAAATTAAAAGCAGTTAACCTGATACTCAGTACGCTGGTTCAGCAGAGCGGCCACTTCCCCACACATGGAAGAGGTTCTCGTACAGATTCCTGCTGTCATCCCCATTATTTCTAGGTGGCAACATGAATACATGTGTAGAAGGCTTGATAATTGTTTCTCACTACTTTGAGCTCCAGGACATGACAGATTAATTGTATGCCACCGGATTTCTCAGACCGCAGGAATTCCTATGAACCTGGACAGTAGAGGTAAAAGAAAGTACATCTTCGTAGTTACATTCTGATCATTAACCAAGGAAATATGGGAGACCTTAATGGCACAGTCAGCTTGAACACCCAGTGAATGCCAAATGAATTGTAAATACTCTGACACCATCTTATACATTGTACACTGCGCAGTGTATTGCAAGTGTCTGGTTGTGTCAAACATGTACAATAAAGTCATCCCTGGACCAGTCACTGGGGAAGGGTGTGGGTATGGGGTTGGTTCTCAAAGGGGAGATCACACTCTGAACCTAGCTAGAAAATGAAAGCTCTTATTCAAGAAAACATCTTCAGGACAGCTAAGACATGCTCCTGGCTATGACAGCCTTAGGCACTTTTCTGGGAATTCCAGTAAGGGTATGAGTTGAATGTAAACCACCTACCTACCAAGGAATCTCAGAAAGCATAGCTAGTTATGTAAAAAAATTGTATGGGTCTACTTGAAACTACCATCAGAAAATGGGAAATCTGAATATGTATCATGTTGAGGAGTGTCATGCCCTGCATAGATAAGCATCTGCTTAGATCCTTTCATAATGGAGCCGTATCAGCCTTGCCTGCTTCAGTCCAGAGCTGCCCCTGTTGCAAGCTAGGAGACAATAGACCATGAAAAGAAGTATTTGTCATCAGTGTGGCTCCAATTGGTATTTTACCCATACTCCCCCCCAAAAAAAAAGAATCGCATGAGGCTCTGCCAAACCACAAGAGCTGGATTCAGAAATGCAGAATTAACTGGTAAGTAAATCCTTGGGGAGGAGGTACGCCAAAGAACGTATAAGCTGTGCATTACCATGACAAATTCTTCCCAGGGAATGGGGAGCATGATATTTCTGCCACCATTTACAAAGCTCAAGGAAGAGCTGCAATTGTTGGGGGCTGGGTAGCATGCAGGGAGAGGCACAGCTACACCGAAGGCAAAATATACTTATAAAACTCCTCTCTGGATAACACGCTGACTTGAGGCCGCACAAAGGTATGGACAATATGGGCAGTTGTCAAGAGCAACTTGGAGTCCCTTGATCTATTTTGTTGTCCAAACTCTGCCTTCACCCATGGGAACAGAAATCCAAGTGAGAACTTCTAATTAAGGCAGATCAGAGTCTGCTCCAAGATGTAACAGGTCTACAAGGTGAGAGGGTCTTTTACTTTATCCACAGAAGCCCACAAGGCAAGCTCCCGTTGTAACAGAAACATGACTGCTCATCTCCAGTTTGGCCGGGTCCTTCATAACGCACCTGGCAGAGAGAGAGACCTGCTGAGCAGAGGGGAATTTTAAGATCATACTGGAAATTCCCACGTTAAATGTATACAAGATGGTAAAAGACATGGCATTTCATATCTATTGCTAGAAAGTTGACAGAATGGAGCAGAAATCGTGCTTACCAGCTTACCCAAGGTTGTACACATGCTGTGTGCAAAAGGTAAAGGTTGCTATGTGCTGATTTTGATGTCATACACTGAAAACTTCTCTGGAGAATAAAAGTAAGGATGTATATTCCTGATAGGGACATGTCAAACATGGATTACAATAATCTAGAACACAGGTATAATGCTACTGGAAGGAGAACCTTGTCTCTTTCTCAGTTCCAGCTCTGAATACTCTCATCAAAATTAAAATTATCTTTCTAACTAGTTGCCAATGTGAGCAAAAATGTCAATCTTCCTCCGATCCTTTCCACACAGTTGTTTACCTAACACCTGGGCATATTCTTCAAGTCTCCTCTCCCCCAAACACCCATGCACAAGCTATGACCATGTCTTACAAATTCTTTCTATGTAACACAGCTAAAATAAGAGCTTTCATATCTATAAACACAGGAAACCTCTCATAGGAGCTCAGATTCTAATTACTACCATTTTTTTTTCTCTACCTTTACTGAGATCACTTCCCTGGATATCATGCTGTGCATGTGTCATCCTTCTCTATAAGTACTTTCATTTTTTCCCTCTTAAAGACTACTCCATTATAGAATCCTACCAGAGGACAGGAAAATGAGCTTTTGACCCTGTCCTGCCCATATTGCGAAAAGGCATTCCTTTTGATTACATTTTTAAACAGATTTGTAGAAACTAAGGCTGTTTTGTCAGGCCTTGTCCTGTCTCTTATGTAAACTGCATCTTCCCCAAAACAGAGCAATCAGCTTATCACCAAGAAAACTCATGCATAACTGTTAACATCTCACTGGTAGTAGGAGTTCAACACAACTTTTTATTCAGAATTGCAAGATCTTTCTGCAGCCTCGCAGTAAGATTTAGATTTCATTATCCTGAGTAACTATTTACAAATTTTGTCTTTTTACTATTCATGCCTTTTTCCAGATCATTCATGAACATAATGAATGAGTCACAAGCAGAGGTCCTCGGAGGATACGAATCCATCAGTCTTTTTGCAACACTGACCAGCTATTCCTTGTTTTGTATTCCTAACAAGTTGTTAATAGCCTTTATGAGGATCTCCAAGAAACAGCTTATAACTGATACGTCGCCCGCAGTTCCATCCCATGCCGTAGCTATTTCACCTAGCTATTTCACGTAGCTATTTCAGCTATTTCATTGCTACTCACCCAAAGATGGCGTCAGTTATACTAACTGCAGCTTTTTAGTAAATGTTCATATCCATTTGGCAATGTGCTACAGCTCCAACACCTTCTCCAACTCCCTGATTTCCAGGATGTGGTAAGCAAGATCTGTATTTTTATTGAACTCAACTCCCTCTGTTGGACTGCAGCATGTCTGTATCGTAAACTGTAAAAAATACCTTTGAAGCATACCTTTGGTTATGTAAACTGGTAGAAAACCGTGCCAAAGATAAGATTTAAAAAATGAAAAATAGCCTTCATTAAATGCGTGTAACTACATTAGAAGCCTTTTAATAAGAAGAGTCTCTCCAGTCCTTTAATAACTGTGAGAAAAACCCTGCTACCAACTACAATTAAGGATGCTTTTGCACATAGATGTGTACTGGCATAGACAGTTCTCACAGGAAGTAGCAAGAGCTAATTCTAAGGAAGAAAAAACAGCTAATAAGACAGCAATCTCTGAAGGAAAAATCAACTTGAAAAACAGTATACTTCAAATTTTTGACAACTTTGAATTTATTTTACTATTTATGCAGCTGAAAGCACCATAGACTGCACGAAGAAAGAACAGAAACATTAGTTTTGTAAAATGCTCTAGGGACAATCCTGCAAATGTCACCATAAAAGGATTTTCAGCCCAACACTTTTCAATTCTCTTGCATTTTCTCTGACAACCCTAGGACGGAATAAATTTGATACTCTGTGTGCTTACTATATGTTTGATACGATCTGTTTAGAGACAAAACACTGGAGATCTTCCAGTACATTTTTAATACATTCAGGAAGAAAAAAAAGTCTGAATTCTTTCTCTTTGGACCATTAGAGAAAATCTTTACAACATATTTTCTGCCCAGGACACTATCTTACTTTTTCTAAAGATGGAGGAACTTGCAGTAGAATTTAATGGCTTCTAAACAAATAAACAAATGGCTTATAAAAGAAGGAGAAAGGAATTAGCTTTTGGTTGTATCAAACGGTAAATCCTTGAAAGACCATTATCTTCTAAAAGAAAGATGATTCTAAGTTTCCTTAATTGGTAAACTTATGAAATAATTCATACAAGGAAAAGATAGAAATGAACACAGCATTTTTTTCCACTGAAGGACTTGAAAGAGATGATGAAAAAAAAGGCTGAAGTGCCGTATTCCTCCTTGAATGCACAGCTGTGAAAAAAAAAATAGGCAAGGCAAGAAGACTATATGACACTGCAGACAGGCAATGTATACTGTAATACACAGAGTTTTAAATTCTTATTATCTTTATTAAAACCTTTCATTGGAAATGCCAAAGTCTTTTTACCACAGTAGATTTACCCAGCAAACAAGCAAATCTTGCCAATTCTTTTGCAAATCGCATTTATTTAAAATTTCTGAGATTTGAATATGAAATAGTTCATTCCCCAGCACTTCTCAGATTCTCAAATTCTATGTGTGACATCAAATGTGAGATGACATCAAATGATAGTCACGAGGATCCTGGTAAAGCTAACTATGCAGAAACTGAACACTGATGGGCTTCACAGGTTTTGATTTTTATGAACTTGACCTGTGGAGCCAGTTCAGCTGGTCTGCAAGTACTTTATGTATCACTGCCAATATGATCACTGGGTGCAAGACATTGCAACAGCCTAATTAAAAGAAAACTAAAAAAGAATCGTTATATACTTATTTCAAATAAACATTAAAAGAAATTAAGGTAACAGCTGAATTGACATGCATTAAAAATCACTTGAAAGGTGAAGCCATTGGCAAGAGGAAAACCAAATGGAGAATGGAACAAAACTTGGGAATATTGGTAGTGATGAATTATTAATTACTATCAATATCATCTGCAGGGGATATCGAGTGTTTCCAGCAGCAATCCATGTCAGTGCTCTCTAGCTTCTTTTAAGCTAATAAAATGTCTCAGCCATTACCTCCTGGGAAGGGTATCAAATGGCAAATGAATACAGAAAACATTTCTCCTTAATTGCAAGATACGAGAGCAAGTATCATGAAAACACATGTGAAAGAAAAGGGTGGTGGGGTTCTTGAGGTTTATTAACTAAAAATGCTAAAATGAAAGCTGTGAATGAATGGCTAACGTTCACGCTATAGGAATTTCATGACTGTTGCTGGTTTGATGGCTGATGTTCTGACAAATCCTGACAGGACATATTGCTATATACTGGCATATGACAAACACGTAAACTAGCTTTGACCGCTGTTAAGTTTTTTTTCTACATATTACAAACACCCAAGAATCCGCTGCTGCAAGAAGAAGAGAATTGGACCATAATTGAGAGGGCTAACAAAATTGAGCACTGCCAAGGGAAATTACCTGAAAGCACCATAAGATGATGCCTTCAGCTATGCCAGATCAGTGCACAACCCAAAGGAAACAAATGGAGAACAGAATCAAAACCTGGGGTCTCTGAGATGCTCTGAGAGGAAAACTGACAAGTTTGAACAACTTCAGCACATTTTGAATTTCCTAGCTCAGTCAAAGAAAGCAGTAGTATAAAATTGGCAGGAAAATAATCTGATCAGCCTTTAGAGATAAAACAACCCAGTAAAGAGACCAAATCAAAGAAGGATGAAAAAAATATATTCTATTTCTACCAAGTTCAAGCGGCTAAATGTAATGCCTTAGCACTGTGCAAACAACTCATGTACGACTATGTACAGGAGCATTCAAAGCACCTAGTCTGTGACCCAGAGCACCTGAGACATAGTCTTTGGCCTGGCTCAGCTGCGAGATGTGCTTATGGGAGGTGGGAAACGGACACGAAGAGATTCCCACCGGTACTGCTGTGGCACGGGCGTGCATTGACCATGCTTCCACCGTAACTGCAGCAGAGCTAGAGATGAAATCCAGAATCCCTATGCCACACCAAGATTTACCTATCAACAGGGAATGTACCGAAATGTCGCTTTGGAGATGAAAATGTTGCTAGAGTGAAGAGTTCTCTCTGCAGCCCGGCTTTCTCTCGTGGAAATGAAGCTTGATAGACATCAGAGTGGTGGGTCCCTAAGCAATCCTAGATGGTCACAAACCACTTACATAACCTCAGGAAATCATATCACTTTTCTGTGCTTTTGTCTCTTCTTGTTTGTCTTGTCTGTCTGGAATGGCAAGTTTTAATGCGATTAAAGTAGAGAGTGATTATCTCCCGATCTGTGTGTGTAATATTAGAGTTCCATGCTGGAGTTCCAACGTTCTCAGCTGGGGCCACTAGGTGCTGCTGTAATATGAGTAATTAAAATAATAACTATTATCAAGGACATTGCATATATACTTACTACGGACTGTTTCAAAAAGCCTGAAAGCCAGAGAAAAAACTTATTCTAAACCTGCACATTTTTTCAAAAAGTAAGAACTGAAAGATCCAATTATTCACTTCATTAGTACTCAAAATTTTTCCTTTTGCAGCTTTGCAGAAAAAAACTGCAAATACCTTCCCCTTTAAAAAACACAGTGAATAAATGCAATCTTTTTCCTACTCCATTTCCATTTTTAAGCCCAGCTTCAGCAGTTTGCTATTATGCAAGCTCATCCAAATCATTACACTCCAAAATCCTTGCCAGCTACACAATTGTGCACCTTATTCGCATACTGCTTGGATGTGAACAGAAAGCCAAAGCCCTCAGCATGAGAGCGCATGACTGGAACTGCAAATGATTCAGTAAATGCATGCTGATGGTACTGAGGCTCAGATTTTGTACCTGTCAGTTCCACAGCCTTCTAAAGAGGCTTTATCTTACTGAAGGTAGTTGACTAGCCATAAACACAGTACAAGATTAAGACAACTCCATATGAATCACAGTCACAAAATGCTTCTTGCCTGAGAGTATTAAAATGCCTTTAAGCAGCTGCCAGCTATAGCTCAGACAGCTATATGACTAAAGCGCTATTTCTGAAAGTCTTTGAGTCAGTGTATCTAACTGGACTTCACAGTGGACAATCCAAAAGGCTTCTTATATTAAAAAATAACTTGGCAAGTCTTGTTCATCAAACCAGTTTTCCAGACACAAAGACTCCACTTAAATATTTGTTCTTGAATTTACTACCCTTAAAAATGAAGCTAAATGAAATTATCTGAATCATCAGAAGAACAGGTCAGCTAAGGCAGTTCTGGATTAGAAGTGATCAAGTTTTACTGCTGGCTTATCTCAAGACCCAAAGTTACCAAGCACAGAAATGAAGTGACAAACAATAAGCACAAGTGGAAAAAAAAGTACCAGGAACACTACATGAGAATTAGGACTTTATAGTGAACGTGGGAAAGAATATTCACAGTTTAAATAAATCATTATTAAAAAGCATTTTAGGAACGTGCAGAGGTGCCAACACAGACTAGAAATNACACGTGGAAAAAAAAAGTACCAGGAACACTACATGAGAATTAGGACTTTATAGTGAACGTGGGAAAGAATATTCACAGTTTAAATAAATCATTATTAAAAAGCATTTTAGGAACGTGCAGAGGTGCCAACACAGACTAGAAATGTATTTTATTCTTACCATTTGAGACTGGCTCCGGGGACAGCCATTAATATCTTCAACTTTTTCATTTGCTAAACAAAAACAGTGAGGAGAAAAGCAGAAGTAAACAATGAGATAAAACTTTCCTTTCCAATCCCTGGCCAAAAAAAAAAATAATAAAAGAAACAACCCCAAAAAAACAAACCAAAAAAAAAAAAACCGAGAAGAAAAGCAGAAAAGACACAGCAATAAAGTGCACAGGATTTTGTTGACACAGAGCTCCTTTCTAAGCAAAGCTGGGTCGTACAGTAACAACACCCTTGTTAGCAGCAGTTGCTTCCACATGCCAAATCATGCAAAGGGGGAAGTGCGAAGGAGGTCGCTGTTAATTCTTCAGCCCCTGCAAAATAACTGCTGACATGAAATCTTCCACAATTGTCTTTGCAGGGTCAGGATACAGTTTCAAGGCATCCCAGAAAGTATGAGCCACTCCAACTAACAAAATGCACACATGGGAGACATATGGTTTAATAGAGCATTCATTTCTGACAATTCAAAGTGTGTAAGATACAGTTCTGGCCATTTAAAGTATGGTTAAACAGCCACTTCCAAACATGCTCACATAAACATATTTTTTAATTAAGACAAGGATGAACCACACAAATATCAGAGACATATGGACCCAGTCAAATTGTATTATTCAGGGTTCATCTTATTGCTAAATACATTCAACTTGAATTATATATTCCCCCATGCAAGTCAGCTCGCAGTGCTTCTCTCAGCCCTGGTCTTACCGATGATCTGGATGATTTCTGCTAGCAGAACTCCATCTGCAATGTCCTGTTGCAAATCCTTGATCAATCGCTTGTGGCCAGATTTTGCTAGGTAGTGGTTAGCCCAGTCGGTGTAAATCTGCAGAGCAGAGGGGGAGGGCAAGGGGGAGAGGGAGAAGAGAGAAAAGAAGACAATAAAAATTCTTAAAACAAATGTTGGCTTGCACACCAGAACTATTCTGGATCACATTCCCATTTAAGAAGTCAGCACCAAAGGAAATAATTTTAACGTTGTGTTTTTTGCCTTTTTTTTTTTTTTAACAGCATACCCCCTACCTTGTAAACAAGCCTCCAAGCACAGAAAACAACAAAAAAAAATTTATTTAATGGCTCCCTGTTCTGTTTCATTATTTACACCTCTCAAATATACTTCCCCAGCTGAGTAATGCTCTTTGATGATTATATCTCCAAAGAACATTGCTGTGATCACGTAATNCATTCTCTGTTTTATTTTAACTTCAAGTGATTCAAGGCTGTTTCATGAGGGTTCAAACTTGCTGTGACCAAGCAAAATTCCCCTTATGACTGTAAAGGAAACTCCTGTCGTAAATCAGTCACAACTACTGCAATTCCACCTCCCACCGTGTTTCTACCTCTACTCACGCCCCACCACCAACTTTCACGCTCTGGGGCTGCCTAAGAGAAAGTGATAGCAGAGGCGTTGCGCCTGTGTTTTGGGTAAGAGTTTGTCGGGTTGTCGCTGGTGATCCCGCGCCTGGCGATGCCCCTGCGACACTGTCTGCATTAATCGCCACGTCCCGTCGCGCGGGGACAGCTTGTTTGTCCCCTCGCCTACGGTTCAGCGTGCTGTAATGTGCACAGAGGAGACTGAGAGCACCAGATGTACAGTAGCCTCGTCGCTGGAATTAGAGTATATGTTCTAGAAATATGCTGCATCCTTTCTCCGCCAAAAGAGGAAGGGGGAAGGGTGAGACTGAGCAGCACCAAATACTTAGCAACAGGCAGCACAAAAATGGCACTTATCGACAAAAGGTTGAAAAGGACCAGCTGAACTACATCCTCCAAAATAAAGGGGGGGGGTGGGGGGTGTTGTTGAAGAGAGAGGCTGAAGACACAGAGAGAGCATTTGGTAACACCTACGGCACGCACACAAGGGGAATCAGGTTCACTTAGGGTGAGAGAAGAGAAACAGACGCCTTCACCTATGTACCAAAGGAATAGAGCACCCCGAGAAGTGCTCACCTCATCCTGGGGTGTCCCAGCACACAGAGGCAGCTCGGACTAGTGGAGCTTGGCGTGGGGGTGCCACACAGCCCGAGGGTATCAGCGGCCCTTGGCAGCCAGAGCTGGCTCCCTTTTGCAGGGTGTCTGTGGCCTCATCCTCACCCCAGGAATAAGAACTTGCACAGAACCTCCCACTACTCCAGGATGTTACCACTGGGAGAAAGCATATATTTATGACAGCATCACTATGTAAGTAAGTGTAATATCTAAGGCTCTTTCCCTGCTGAAAATATTGTTTGAAAATGTTGAAGCTGCACCTCTTCCATAAAAACAATATGACCTCACTTTATAAACATCCTTTTATTTAACCTCAAAGACCCTTGGGAGGAAGGGGTCAGAATCCCATTTTGTGAACAGAAAAACAGAGGCCAAAGCCATTAACTACTTGCTTAGTTCACCAAGGAAATCTGCGGCAGAGTCGGGGAGGGGGGTGTGTGGAAATTGATGCAACACTCAGTCCAGAGACTGAAGTAGAGAACCAATATCCACTTTCCACCCAGCAAAAGTATCGCTGCTCAGTTCACGTTCACATGCTACGGACTGCTTTAGCACCTGAGTACCTTTGTCAGAGATGTTCTCCCTCTTCGTTAAAACAGACACAGAATTGTAGCTTGTTTTGTCTGCCCTATTTCTTCCCATATTCCTGCAGGTGGATCACTAGCTGGTTTGCCATAGCTTTCTTGACGGCTTTAGAACTTTAGATATCTCCATAGAATTAAAATCTGGAAGAAGATTCAGCTCTCTCACAGCCAAAGAATGCTGCTGTTAGATGGGGCCCTAAATTTCCCCCCTGCACCCAGAAATCTGCTTCAGTTACCTGTGTTTTCACTGACTGATATTCTCTTTTCACTGTTACAGGTGAGTGATATGAAAGGCTCAATTAAAATGTTTCTTAAAGCCAACTGTGGCTAAGAAAGTGTTTCTTCAACTGTATAACCATATATAATGAATGCTAATGTGGAGTCCCTAAAGATTGTATGAGCACATATTTAGAAAAAACACTAAATAATTATAATAAAATACACATACCACACCCATAGCATCATGTATTCCCTGCTACTAGTATTCCAACTTCAGTCATTCTTCTAAAGCAATGTCTCAGAAATATTCTCTGAGCTATTACTATAAGCAGAACTATTTTCTGTATTCCAATGAAACTGATCCACTGGAACATGCAGAATTTAATACCCACTACTATTATTTTAGGTTAGTTTCACATTACAAACAAAAATACTTTACCAAGCATTTCCTTTTTCATTTGTCACACCCACACATGATCTGGTGTACCAATCCTAATTTTGACTACAATTTGAACTATCCTCTCACTAAGCAGTCAGGGAAATTTCATTCTAGCAGCTGCTTTGCAAGCATCTAGTATCCAAAGAATGGACCCGACCCACCCATCCACCCCCTTCATAATTTTCTTTTCTCATTAATTTAAAAGTGACAAGCATAAAGAATGTAAACAGTGTTTTGTAAACAAAAGTTGATAATCCACATCATACCAAAACTTTAGTGATGGTCAGTATTTTGACGGTCATGCAATGGTAGAAAAAAAAATACTGGGAGAAGGAAGTGGTAAAAGAGGAGGTTTTTTCACTGCAGAAGTATTCTTAAAAAAATCAAAAAGACCAAGACTTGTTGACGGACACGATATGGCAAACCAACACCTAGCTGGCAGTGGAATGTCACATTTAATTTCCTATCCTTACGCAGGGATCGCCACTTGCTTCTCTTTTCCCTCTTCCCCATAGAATGCCCTTTCCATTCACCTCATTCTTCCAGGGACCCCACTGCTCAGGAGTCAGTTGTAAAAAGTGAAAAGCATGTAGATATACACATGAAATTATAAGAATGTACACATGCCACTATATTCTCTTTACATTAAATTCTCTGATGCAAATATCATGGGAAACAGAGAATCGCCCCCTCCACAGTTCAACTGTCACTGTCAACTGTCAATGTATCTATGCACCTCTTGGAAATTTTATCTTAAACTCCTTGGGAAAACATAAAGCTCCAGTGTGCATCACCATTGACAATACTCAGTTTGCAAAGGACAGAAGAGAAATGCAGAACAGAAGATAAAAAAAATCAGTAACTTCACGCAACAGTCTGCTTTTTATGGGTGCTTCCCTTTCATTGGGTGCCGAGCACCTCTAAGGAGGAGCTGTGCATGCTCCCCCTCTTTTCAAAACTACCAACAGATCATTTTCTCTTGCACTAGTTGTGCAGTAGTGTTCCCCCAAAAATCCTCTTATCTTAGATTTTTCTATGATGAGGCTGTTTAAGAGAAGAACACGCACATGAGCGTTAGTCGTTGCAACACTTCCTCCCCGCTCCACTGCTTGCTCCAGTAACCCTGCCTTACAGCCACACACTGGGCAGCGCTGCCGACTTACTCATTTCCTCTCCAAGCTTCCTCTCCTACCACCCTGCTTTACAGGCACGTCTGACCAGGGAGTATTTGACTTCAACGCTAGGCTCCGACCGCTGACAACCTACGGGAGAGCCGCTGTTATCTGCGCCGCAGAGGACTGGTCTCAGCAACACGATAACGGAACAGATCCGATCCTGTCTTTGTGTGGTCCGAGCCCCGTCCCGGCGCCTTGTGATTTAACTGCTTGCAACGCGAAACAGGATTCAGCGGGGCAATCCGAGCTCGGGCACAGCCTGCTCATGTTAATGACGGTTTTCCCTAGCATTCCTCAACCGCTCGTCATGCTAACCTTCAAGAGAGTAGACGAAATAAACTCTGATACCCAAATATAGTTATGAACTTCACCTCGATACTTCACACGTAGCTATAAGGAGCACAGTAGAGCTGCTTGGCAGGATCTGTAATGAAACAATACACTTCGTAATGCAGTAGTTTAACGAAGTGAAAAAGAGAGAGGATCTCACAGGTTACTAACTTTCTTAGAAAATGCTTTAGCTATAAACCATGTAATTATACATCAGGCAGTGCTACAATGCATCCTCTTTAAAATTAATACAGAAATGTTACCACCCATAATCAATGCCAAGTGGGAAATGTCAGATGGATTTCAGAAGTACAGTCAGCCTAACACAATAATAATGCACGACACTTCGTTAGTGTCTTCCACTAAATCAGCTCAACATACTTTCCGGACACCAATTAGATCACTCCTATTATTCATTATTTCTGTAGATGTGGGGAAACTGAGGTATAAAAGGCCTTCTCAGTGGAATTATTTTTTTTCTTTAAATGTGGCTCACTCAAGGGCAAACAGAGCTGGGAATACAACCCAGATATTCTGAGTTGCAATCATTTCTTCTATATGCTTTTTTATCAGGCAGTTTTATAAATAGGCTTGGTGGGAAAACGCATATTCCAAGAATCAAGATCCTTCTGCATATTTTTGTTTGTTTGCTACAGAATATAGAGTCTCAGATCTGAAAATGGTCTCCTGTTGCTATCGAGAAGACAGCTTTCCATACTTAGAGCACGCCACTGTCACTCCCCTTATGTGCCAATGCCACTGCTTAGGAAGAACAACAGTTGCTGCCAAGTTACGCCAAGTTATGCCAAGACCTCATGGTAGATTTCCATGCCATTTAGGAGGATAGGTTATATTTGAAAAATATTTAAATATTTGTCCACTGTATGAAAAGGTTTCCTTCCTAGACGTGTGGGAATAAACAGACAGTATGCAGTTCTCATCATTTATCCTTTAAAATACTCTCTAGAAGACAACTGTATCCTCATTCATTAGCATGAAAGAATTAAAATGCTGTCCCGCAATGCTCACTCTTGTGCTCTTTTCTGTGCTCAATACTGTACCCTAATACCATTGGGGATGGAGAGGCTTTTTAAGAACTCCGTTTTCCAAAAAGGAATCTGTAGGCAACAGCAAGCTTCCCACAGGTTTTTCTTTCCTCTTTATCCTGTAGCAAACAGGAGTTGGAGAAACAGAAGGAAAAGTTATGTATTACAAAAAAATGTCACTAGCAGTATACATAGGTTGCAATCATTCACAGCAATGTGCAATACTACTTATTAACACAGCAGGATTCTGTCTTTTATTCTATGTTTGGATTATACCGATACTTTTCATAATCCTCTTTATTTTCTTTTTTTTTTTAAAAGGAATAAAGGAAAACAAAACTTTTAAAAAGCCCCAACACCAGAATTTTAAGTCAGCCAAAGTGGAAATATGGCACTGTTAACTTATAAAAGGGTTATGTGGCTTTCTAGTGTAATGTGTTTATTCTGCTTAAAACATTGCCATTGGAGACAACCGATAGTTGATAGCACTTAGAACTTTTCACCCATAGACACTCATTCAAATCACGCTTGTAGAAGGAGAGATTGATGACTTGTTTCTGTTTTTCTCCAACAGGCTACAAAATGGGTACAAACTGGGCCGTAAAGGCTGTATATCTATTTCCCGGGCGGTTTTCCGGTGTGTGGCCTACCCTGGATGCTGAATACCCAGCAGAGCCTACACAACAGTCCCAGAGTCCCTGGTGAAGAGGATTTGCCAGAGGAGAGGGCACGACCACAACTCTACTCCAACATAGCTATTCTTGGCTAATAAATTGTGGGTAGCAAAACACATGTTGGAGTGTCCCCAAAGCTGTTTGTATTTATAAAGAGACGCTGGGTAATGCATTGCCTAGTGTCAGAATACAGTGAGGAAATCAGATTGCAACGAGACATCTTTCTCCTTCCCGCTGCCTCTACTCTAAGGAAAACTTAACTGGAAGGCAGGATCTGACCTTTTAAGTATTTTCTTATTGAAGGTTATTTCTCTGGGTTCAAAAGAATAATTTATTAGCTTCAGTCCTCCACTTAGCAAGGAAAAGGGCTAAGTTTGAAAACAATGGTTCATATTTCGACTGCCATAAGAGACAGATCAAGTATCCGATTTATGTCCGGATTTAACTGACTATAGAAAACACACTGCGACTCATTTGCTGTAAAGTAAATCTGGGGGCTGGAGGTAGCACTTTTTGTAACATTAAGCAAATTACATGAGAGGAAAAAGTATTCACACAATTAAAAATATATGGCCAGAAAATGAAACTAGAATGACTTACTTTATAGGCAAGATGGAAACCAACGCTTTTGATTTAACAAAATGAAATGAGTATTAAATGACATTCCCCAAACCCTGTTTCTGAATCCCACTGAGCAAATGAGAACAATTATGAGTTAAGGAATAGAAACCATTTAGAGGGATACATACCAATTAACCAAAATTTCAGAATCCCCATAGTACGATTCTATTTTGTAAATAGCAGCATGTATCCATCAACACTACTCAGTAATTTTCAGATAAAAATACAATTAAATAAAACTCCACTAATCCCAGCTAAGAAAATGAATAGAAACAATACTCTTCAACAATCACTGGCAAGCTTTAGATGACTTACCCAGCTTTAAGGGGGCTGTTTTATATTTCCAAGTTTCACTTACAGTTTGTGATCTAATCACCCAAGCAACATTTGCACCGACTTACTGCGCTCTCTTTCCTCCCATTTCTTACCAAAACCCAATTCAGAATTAATTTAATACATGTGTTTGAGCCCAATATTGACCCTGAGACCAGTGGCACACAGGCAAGCCTTTTGGTGCATCTGTGCCAGGTGAAGGGTAAGAGTATGAGCCTCTTTGAGTGGGTATTTGTGTGCGTGTAAGGTTTGCTACGTGATTTGTATATTGCACAATTCAACAACGTTCAGCTCTTTCTAGAATAAAACAACTTGCTCATCCTTTGAAAAGAATCATGCCGACTTGCTTTACAGTTTAGTCATACTCTTTGGTTTATGGGCTTACTGCAGCTACTCTTCAGTCCTGTGCAATGGCAACAAAGTGCCACAGGAAGGAGCCAGATACTCATCCTGCAGCTGCAGGGGCCCCAGCCAGGCAGCTGCCTCTCTGCAGGCTTGGGCTGCTGCGAAGCGATACCTGTTGAGGGAGTAACACCAATTAATAGCACAGTTATTAATACTGGCCTCGAGCTTCCTGAATTAACAGGAGAAAATACTAAGCGCCACACTGAGCAATCCTCCAAAACAACCAACCTTGAGACTTTCTGTTATAAATACTGAGTATACGTGCCCGTACAACTTTGGAATTGTTCCTTAGATATATTCTTTAACTTTGAAGTACATTTCTGTATCCGTTTAGCAATAGTACAATAAAACACAGGACCTAATATTCAATACAGCTTTCACATAAAACAGTGATTCAAACTAATATCTTCATTTTCTTAGAGTGATCAAGACCAGGATTCCCTGCCGGGTGTAAGTGTTACACCTAGAGACACCACTCCAAAGTTGAATCTGTCTTAGCACTTTGGTTCAGATAAGGAGTATGCTCCTAAAAGCAGTCTCCTATCACTTGTTGTGCTCTCTCAGAGATCTCCTTCTCATGAAATGAAACGGAGACATGAGATTCAAGAGCATGCTGAATGCACTAACTGGCATTCAGTCTACGCAAAAAAATGAGAACTAATCCAAGTACCCCTCCACCGCCAAAATGTGTGCCTTAGATGCGGGTTCCTTAGTACCAAATTGGTTTTGCCTGCAGAGCAACCCTTCCTGCTGATGTTGGTGTATGTGTGTCCCAGCAGGAATGGGGGAGAGGGATGATGTGATAGAAAAAGCTGCTGATGTCCTGCATAGTGGGACGTACACCGAGATGCTTCTGTGAGCTGGTGTGATGCTATAGTAGTAACAAATATAAGAGGAGGAGTAACAAATACAAGAGGAGGACACTTGCTGTTGATAGTGATAGTGATATGTGAAGAAATTAATTTGATCAAAAGGACAGTGCCATGCCAGCATTTTCTAATACAAATAAATAAACTGAAATATATGACACTCCTTTCTCCTGTATGCGTACACATGGTGGAACATCATCCAAGTGTGCCCAAAGCTTGAGCCGTGGCTGTCTGTGACAGTTCCTGGCCAAAGAGATCTCCCTTGGAAGAAACAGCTGGTTTGAGACAGAGCACCTATGCCTGTCCAGAGGAAGAAGGGTAAAAAGAAAGCCGTATTTCTACTTTTCTGGGCATCCACGATAGCAACGACGGCCCTCCGTAACAGACGTCCCATTCTGTTCCTCTGAATGAGACTTCCTATACTCTAAACTTGCACGAATCTTATGTTTCATGCATGTCTTGTCACTGCCAGGATAAGTTTCATGACTAGTCCTGCGTTCACTTTAATAAGCAAGCCCACAGTAGGCAAAGTTCAGTTTTCTGTAAAGGGAAAAATGAACTGAATCTGCACAGGTTTCCTTTGTGGCTCACCAGTATCATGACAACACAGAACTGAGAAAAAACTTCTACAATCTCAGACCTGACTGGAAATCACAAAGTAATTTGCAGAACAAAAACATCCTTTCTTTGTTGATTCTATTTTTTGTGCACAAGCAAGAAGCCGCTCTCGGTATCAATCAGACCATTCCTGGACAGAGCGAGCACGTGCATTAGCAAAGCAGCAACAGGGCTCCTCACATGAAGCTGGGGAGATTGCACTGTGAAACTGCTCCAGATTTTCCATCAAAGCTCATTTTAAGGATTTATAACTTGGACTGAGACATTCTTTCCACACTGCGATTTGGCATTAAAGAACTTGGCCCAGGGATCAAAATAACCCTCTTTTCCAGCATTTCTTTTTAAGTATGGGAAGGCAAATTTGTGATGTGTAAAGATGCAAAAATCTTATGACATACTTTTGTTCTTTTGTTGTAAGAAAACAGTGGCAAATAAGACCACGACTACCTTTATATTTAAAGTCTCCATCTAGCTTGTACTTTTTCAGGCTTAGAAACTGATTTAAATTGTCTGGTTTCCTCTCATGTGGAAGAATGGCTTTGCAAATCAAAATAAACAAAAAACCTGTTTGTTTTCTGATTTACATATTTTATAACAAGACACTTTAACTCCTGCTTAGTTTTTCTCTGGGCTTTGATATTTAAAAGTTGTTTGTCACCAACTCTATAATTTTAATATCAATAAACGTGTTGCACATTCAGCACACCAGTCAGGTGCTAAAGGTAACATTAGTATTAAATACATATGTTAATGATTTCAAGCATAAGTGATATGGCCTTCTTCTTACCGTCATTAATTTCTGTTAAAACAGGTCTTGGTGATGAGTGTGTGAGCGGTAATGGTCATGTGTGCGCAACTATTTTGCCTTTTGCTGCCTGGCTGAAGCTTAGGGAAATGAAATTATGCTTACACAGATGACAGCCTACACACATACTTCTTCAGTTCAAGAAGTGTAAAACAGTGTTTTAGGACTTGAAAGACTAAGGGCACAGTTCAGTACAACTAAAATACCAGTTTGGGACTTCTTTCCCTTTGATCACCATTGAAAGCCCTGCCCAAAATAATACCTAAATGATGATGATACTTAAATTAGCAATCCTCCTGCACAATGAATTTTATGTATGAAGTAAATTCTGCCAGACAGTAATCTTAAATAACAAAAAGAAGATAATAATCTTCATAGTTTTTGACAACAGAAGACTTTTCATCCCAAATGAGTTTCGACATTACATTCTTCCTCATTTCTTAACAAAAGGCCAGTCTCATATACAGCTTTTGTAACACAACCAGATCTGGAAGGACCATACAATGGAAAGAAAAAGGTTCTAGATTCCTACTAAAAATGTTCTGAACACCCTTACTTTCTCCTTATAAAAGAGGAGATCTGCTTAAGTACCTCCAGTGAGGGCCATGGCTGCACATCACACGGCAAGAGGCAGCGTCTCAAGCAAGGAGGCCCCTGTGACCTGGGGAATGCCCTTCATCTGTGTTCAGTCTGCAGCCTCCCATGCAAATCTTCTAACACGTGTCCCACCTTTTGTGTTCTGCTACACACATCTGTAGGACTACACCCTCCCCAAAGCAACATCAAAAATATGATTAATGACTTGAAAATTTTCAACCTACGACTTACCTCTGAAGACAATGAAAATCACATCTTAGCTCAGTACTAAAATAACAACCTGAAGATCCACTCCCTATGCCACCCATCAAAAAAAAAAAAGGAAAATAAATCTAGCAACAGATAAATGCATCACTTACAACTACAGCGTTTTTAATACCGAACTAGCACATTCTTAGGTTGAATATGAACATACTGATATGTGAACTTCAGGTCTGAAGATCAAGAAAGGAAGTTTAGATAACAGATAATAATTAAGACGGATAATGATCTGAAGTTTATATGTAGTACTTTTCACTATATTGCAAGGGCATTTATGAGGGATCAGGGCTTAGCTATGTAAAGATCCACCCTGACAGAAACGAACTCAAGTTGTTTATTGAGGTTTTGAGATAGGGGGAGTTTATAGCTCTGCTCATACAGACACCTTTGCATAAGCACTGGACCCTACTGCTTCAAACTAGTATCAAAACTATGGTATCTGTATCTCTCCTCCTACAAACAAGATGCAAATTTTTTGCTGCTTAGTGTCAAATCAGGATATTATGAGATGAATTTTAGGGCACAGAAAGAAATGACTAGAAGATGTTGAACTGAGAGCTAGAAACACTTCCTAGTCCTGGACATACATGCAAACTGAAGGGCTTGTCATCACTGTCTCCAGGCATAGACAAATGTCTTAAAACTGAATGCAAATTTAATGATCTGTTAGAGTCTACTACATATCTGCAACAGTAAGAAGCTGATATCTGAAGAAGAGGAACCTGTTGAGAGAGCTATGTGAAAGTGGCAGCTCAGCAACTACCGCAACTACCTGACATTTTTTCTTTTTCTCCCCCCACTATAGCCACCATCTGACATGTGAGTACAAATGGTACTATTAGCTCTAGGCATATGGGGTTTTTTTCTACTTCAAGGCCAAACCCATATCTCTTATGACAGAAAACAGTTGATGCTTTTGCGTTCGAGGTCTGTCCTCTGGGTCCTCATGACTGGCTGTACACAGGACATCCACCACCCTCTTCCTCAAGGGACTGCTCTCCACATCTGCAACTCTTCACTCACTGTCCTATCCTTTTAAAATATACACTCTAGTGATACTCCTGTCTCTTGGATAACAAACTAGAAATGAAGGATAGGGATTGACTAGTTCACTTTAAAGGGCCACTGCGTTTAAATTTAATTAAATCCATATCTTCTACCTCCCACACAACCACCCCCCCGGGACTAAAGGCTCCTGTAAAGGATTAGGAAGGGGATACTCTCATTGCAGACACACAACTATGCAGCAAATAATTCAAGATTTGGGAAGTTGTGAGCAGGAAGCAGAGGATGAAGAAGAAAGAGACTCACTGAAAACACAAACAACTCTGCTGGCTAGAAATTACAGCACTCATTTTGGACCGAGAAGATTGTGCTCTAGCCTTTCCTTCCAAGAGCCTTTCTGTATTTTGTCCTACTAATGTAAGTTACGAAAAAGAAATGATCCTAGTAACAGGAGCAGCATGTCTCCTTTCAAATGAGTCCCTAAACCAGTAGCCTACCACCTCGTGTCCCATCCCACACTACGCTCAGTTGTTTTCTCAGACTGCGGCGCAGGATGGCACCACCAGCTCCTCAGGTAGCTCTGTCTGAGAAGGCTGGCGCTCCAGGAGAGCCCACACAGCTGCTTTAATCATACAAAAGCATGTGGAGTATTACTTCGGGAACTTCCATTGACAGCTTTTCAATTCATCCACTTTTTTAGAACAAGGAAACTACTTTTTCTGACCTTTCCCACTAACCTTCTAACTCCCAGATAAAATAAGAAGAAAAATAATCCAATCATGCCAGGGTTTTTTAATATTTTTGTTTAAACAGGAAACAACTATTACCAATGAAAAATAAATATTTCATTCTGGAACACTGCGGGGGAGGGCGGTGCCAGCTCTAACTTTTTGTTATAGTAGGCAGATGCTTATTTCACCTGCCCTTTAAATAAACCTTGCTGGTAAGGTGCTTGACTGTTGATCCAACGCAGCTTCTGAGCATTCTGAGAAGTACAATTTCACATCTGTACAGATCCTTAATGTGAAAACCTGGGATGGCTATGGACAGACTACAAGTGCTGCCAAAACAGGCAGCTGCTGAGTGGGAGTTCTGAGGATAATAATGATGGATACAGGCACCTAAAATGCAAGTGAGGTAGGTCACAGGAACATAAATTCTTTGGGGGAGGAGGGAAGGTCTCATATTTCAGGAATTACTGTACAAAGGATATCCTTTGTTAGAAATCCAATCATTTACAACATTATTTAGTGCATAGAATAACTTTGGAACAGAATAGTCCTTAAAACAAGTTTTTTCCTTAAATTCTTAAAGTTGTTCTTGAAGGCCTCTGATAAAAGAGGATTGTCTTTTTTAGTAGGACTTGTTGAATGTTTCTCGTTTCTTACGGAAATGTAAGGTGAAATGCTTTGGAGGAACTTCCTCAAAGCACATAGAACTTTAACGCATATATGTTCTTCCTTTTTTTTCTTTTTTTGGTTAAGAATTTATACATTTGGGAACTAGAAGTTGGAGAGGAGAGTGAAGTTTGAAATTTTATCAAACTGAGGTACTTCTCAAGTTACACAGTCCCACAGAAGAGCTTCTCAAACATTGCACCAGATGGCTTTGTTCTCAACTTCCCTGGGCAGGTTCATGTTAATTCACTATCAGTAATAAAACCCCATACTTACATCAATGCTTCATTTTATGTTACTGTCATTATCTTGTTACAGGTTATAATGGTATTGGCATTCTTTGCCTAATAATTATTCCTGAGTAACAGCAGTAAAACTCTTTTAAGTCTCAAGCTCTGATCTAGAATCTGCTGAATCACTTAAGTTTCACCCATGTCTCTGAAAAAGATGTTCCATACATTAAAGAAAGTGGGCAAATGGCTTCCTTAGTGTGTGGTTTTATAGTAAAACAATCCCAACTCATCTAGATAGATCCCAAAATGTTATGCATCCCTGTATTGTGTAAATACATGTACTGTATTTCTTCAACTTCAAATTGACAGAAGTATTCTCTTAGAAACGGTTCACATCAAACAAACTTGCAGGATTTAGATCCCTAAGGAATGCTGTAAAATGTCTGAAAATACTGAAGTAAAATACATACTCTAGCATATGGATGACAAAGGATCTGGTATTGTGAGCTATTAAAAAGTATTACATCCTAAAAATGGTATTTAAAATGTTCACAATGATACTTAATGATACAACACAGTCTTGTAAACAATTATCTTAAGAACAGGATACTTCAATTAACTGTGTTAGCATGCTCCAAATTCCAATCACACAACGCCGCAGTGATACAGAGGGCACAAGACAATACTGCATAACCAGCCTTACAACGATGTTCAACAAAAAAATTGTCCACAGAATAAAGAACCCATCTGAATTTATCTGATGTTAAGCAAAGGTTTAAAAACAGTAGCATGCACATATAATTGCATGTTGTCCACTCTTTGCAAAACAGGTGCTTACTAGTTTAATGGGCACTTAGGTTTACGTGAGAGGTTCACAGATGTCCATCAGCACTTACTAGGTAAATTGATTTTTTTTTTAGGAAGCATAAAAAAACCCAACCCACACTTTGTATTTGGATGGATTTTTTATCTTGTGCTATGAAAACCTAATGACCCAAGAAGAAAGTTAAGACTTGAGAAAATTTCTTAAATCCAAAGGTAGAAGGTATGTTTACCATCTAATTGTTTTAGCTATATATATTCCAATCATTGAATACACACTATATAAGCAGAGTTCATGAAGAATCTAACAACAACTGAATGAATAGCAAACAAACGTGCAGAGATGCTATGAAAAGTAGAGAAGGTATGATGTTGGAGCACAGCTTGTAGAGTTGTGCAAGTCCTCTGCTCTGTGCACACCCCTCTTGGTGCCCTCCATGGGAACATGCAGTGCAAACACCTCAGACTAGTTATGCCCTGCCCAGTTTCTTAAACCATTTATTCAACTGACTGGATCGTCTGGATTTGGCACAAGCGAGCCTTTATTGCAGAAAGCTGTCAGAATCTCAGTTTGCAGGGAAACCCAAACACTTCTAAACAAATGTCATGTATTTATTCACTCAAAGTCAGGAGGCAGAACAAAGGCTTAAAGCAACAAACAGTTTTCTTTTTTCCATTGCCTAAGTTTTCAGTGTTCCTTGAAAGCATTTGTAAAGTCACTTCAGGCTGTTCTCTATTTCTGGCTCGAAGGTGCTGGCTCCTGGCCTCAGTTTTCTTCCTCTGTCACTGTCACTGTGACCACGAAGTTTTTATAAAGCAGTGCCAGAAGTAACATGGCCTGACCCACTCCAAACCTGCTCACGTGCCCCTCACAGGTGAAATGGCCTCTTGAACCCTGAAAGTGATTCCTGGGAAGGCTGGAGCTGCAGGGCCTCTACATTCGCCTCTCCTGGCGGAGCAGCCCAGTAGCGTCCCTTTGAACACCACATCCACTTCTGTAAAACGCCCCAGCAACCTTTCTAAAATAGTATTTATCCAATTTGTGTCCTTCTGTACCTACTAGCTCTTAGTGATGCTTCTCCTTTCTAGCACTACCATCTTTAAGCTTTAGGATGCCTTTTGATTTTACTCTTTTCACTGAGCTTTGGTGCCCTCAGTCTGGAGAGAACCAAGAAAGAAAATATGTCCTAATAATTACTTCTCTGTTTTGGCATAAAATATTATTTTGCCTTTACTTTGCCCTTGTCACTTTGTTCCTCCTTTAATGCATTCATTAAGGTAATATGAGGGACAAATACTACTAAAAAAAAACCCACAGCCATAACGACCTGGCAGCATATATAACAATCTGTTCAAGACAAAAGCTGTAAACTGCACATCAATATAGGAAGCACCGAAAAGCTAATAAAAAAACCCCAACCAACAACACTTCTCATCATACTATTACCTGATGAGAAAGTTCAGGAGCTACGGCACTGCAGTGAGGACAGAGCTTGTATTTGGTCTTCTTGTTAAGCCAGAATAAGATCAGCTTGCAAACACTTTGTTCACCTCAAAATATCTTCTGTAGAACTGTTTTGTCTGCTGCATAGTAAAGTAAGCCTACTTACTGTAAGTATTTTTTTCAGCTACTTTTCACAGATGCCTTAAAAAGGAGTCCACTGATTCACGCAGGTGTGCTGTACGATGTGTTGTAAATCTTAACACAAGGAGAAAGTGTTTCATATGTTACCCAATACTGAGAACTAAGAAAGAAAATAATTAGGAAAGAAGATATCCTTACATCAAAGATCCTTATATCAAAAGTTTCAGCACTGTTTTATCCCTTATGAGAGAATTTTGATATCTCTTAAGATGTCTCTCTGAAGATATCTGTAAATTAAGAGATAAGGTATATATCTAAGAGACAGCTAAGCGTATAATCTTGCTTGGAGCAAAGGCAAATGCAAGGCCTCTCAGAGATTCAAATAAGTTCGACAGAATTACTTTGTTAAAATTGTTTTGGTTGAGATGATGGACAAAGAAAAACAAAAAAAAAAGCTGACTGGAGGAAGCAGAGACAGAACTCAGGAACAGAAAAACCACTGCAGAATAGCAAAAATCACAGAATAAACTGAATAGTATCGATGTGCAGAATAGATAAACGTTTCATGCTAAGGTTATGGCTGAAACAATCTTGGCATATGGGCAAGGAAATTGCCCAAGATTATTTGGGGTTTTTTTTCCTTTTAAGATAGAAGGGTGTCCTAAATTCATATCGGGCAGAAAATGATGCATTTAAAAACTAATCATTTTTTTCTTCTGCTGGGAGCAACCTGCTAAGATCTGGAATTTTTACTAGCTGTTCAAGTCAAAGGGTTAGCAAGGTACTTCAGTACGTCCATTTAACAGCAGAACACTCAGTGTCACCATGTCAAGCACAGGCAAGATCCTCCCAATCAATTCCTCAATCCATCAATTCCTCTCCTTACAAATGAGTTAGAACACATTCATCTGTTTTCAGTTGGACCGTTCATCAAAATTTCTGGGTTTTAGCCTCCTCCTACCTGTACCACAAGAAATCAGAAATAGCTCCACTGAAGACAGCACATAAACAGAAAGATTTTTGCATTTAGGGTAAGAACTAAGGCCTGGAGCTAAACAAACAAACCAACCAACCACATCTCCCTTTGGCGCTGCTGCACAAATGGAAGTGTTCATCACAGCTTATTGTAAGCTTATGGCACTAATAAGTATCTGATGGCCTGTCTTGTTTGCAGATACTTAAAAAGCTGACTTGTTTCGACGTTGGATCAATTGCTTCACAAATGTCATTCAAAACTTTGTGCTCTCCTAATCCTTTTTCATGTGGAATTAGGTGGTATGAACTGCTTTCCCTGACACTGTCATCTTTGCCAGGCATCAAAATCAGTTCAAGGCAGGCAGACGAAGCGCAGCACTCCCAGAAGCACAGCAAAAGCTGCGAAGGGAGCTTTTGGGACAAGGGGTGGCACTGAGGCCACGGGGTGACTCAGGGGAAGCACTGAGGTGCAGGACGTGCGATGACTAACCATGGTGGGGAAAGAATGTCACCTCCTGCCCCCACATCATGTGAGTCACTCATCCCAGAGCTTAATGACACAGAAGACGAAGGGGAGCAATAGCAGTGGGCATTTACACAGCAAGGGACCTCTGGAAAAGAAGGGCTGCGTCCATCAGCGGCACATATTCCCAGCTCAGTCCTCTTGTGCCCTCCGCTGCTCCCATACCTGAACGGCTCAGCTAAATCAATATGCCAAATAATTTCAATAGAATATAGCAAACTACGCTGCAGTATTTCTGAATTTTGCATATTTTTAATATATTTATATATATATATTTATTTTTATATGTGTGTATATATATATATATATATGCATATTCCATACCAGTTTGTCTGGTATGGAAGTAAACACAGCTGATCACTTAAAGTCAGTAGCATTTAGGGACAAGATAATTTCATCCAAAATGCAGGCATCTAGCCTGAGGTGAGCAACTAGGCCCCATCAACAGTCAGTGCCCAGAAAAACAGGAAACTGAACCAGTTAAATCCATGCAGGAGCCTAATACAAGAAGAATGAATTCCTCTCTGAAGATGCCTTTTAACAACTAAGAAAGCAACGTAGAAGACTAGTTTAAATTAAATTCCTAATTTTTAGATGATGAAAGTTAGTGAGACTAGTCTGACCTGTAGTGCACAACTATCTTTAAGCTCAAACTTTGAGTCTGTGGTTGAGGCATCTGCCTGAATATTTATAAGTGGAATAGAGAGAAAAAGTACACAGCAGATCCTGTTCCTCACAGTTTTACTTTTAGGGAATCTGTGCAAATTTATCTGTTGAATTCTACTGGAGCAAGACTGAGCAGAGTTCTTCTGTTCTGGATTGGATTGTTCCTGCAGAGGGACAGGAATTTGCAAAGTAAGAGCCTGTAAAGACGCAACTGCTCCAAGAGGGACACACTAATTCCCTAAACTTTCATATCTCACTGCCTTGTTTTTGTTTTTCTAGCTGCACAATCAAAAAGCATCCCAGGCCTGGCACATACATTGGTATAAAAAAGCTGGTCACACATTCAAATAAGTGTACACATATTTAGTAGGAACTGAAGGCTAGGAATCAAAATACAGGAAGAGCTGTTGAGAATAGGATTTCATAATGCGTCAAGATCTCTCTTTGTGGGCTTATCACACTGAAGGAGGTGATATGGAGATTAACGAAGTGAGAATGCATACGTTAGCTGCCTAATAATTCAATGCTTAAATAATCCCTCCCTCCCTCATAGCAGTAGCTCCTTGTTATTCTGGCATCCTAGCGCTCTGGCCTCAAGTATGTTGCTGCTTACAACATCTTCCTTGCTAGCTACCTAACCTCACTAGGTATTACTGCGTCTTATCAGAAAGGCAGAGATAACATGCACTCATCTACTAAATCTTGAGAGTTATGAATTCGTCTATGTGCCAATTCAGCTCTCTTTTTAACTTTTTTTTTTTTTAAGATTAGCAAAGGTACTGGAATAGAATTTGAAATACATCAATACAATGCCATATGATGCCAAAACTTTAAATGATTTAAATATTGAGGATAAAAATCTTTGCTATTCTGAAAACAGACATAAAAACATCTTATTCATAATAAGGAAAACAAAAGGTGCTGTTCATGATCTACGTGCCATTCTGAGGTGTTAAATATGTCTTTACGCATACTATGGAAGCTAAAGCATCCTATTCAAGTTTCCAGATTTCACTGTAAAGGCCCGGTTTGTCAGTTCTATTTTAGGCTTTGGGGCAACTCTGACTGCTTTCAGTTCTGGACAAACGCAACCAGGCTATTCTTATTCTACATATAATTTATTATAGGCATGCATTAAACTCAGACCACCTNTACTATGGAAGCTAAAACATCCTATTCAAGTTTCCAGATTTCACTGTAAAGGCCCGGTTTGTCAGTTCTATTTTAGGCTTTGGGGCAACTCTGACTGCTTTCAGTTCTGGACAAACGCAACCAGGCTATTCTTATTCTACATATAATTTATTATAGGCATGCATTAAACTCAGACCACCTTTTGGGAAACACAGAGATTAAATGTTACAGCCAAAACACCACCACCCCGCAGCAAAAGTCAAATAACACACTGTCAACAGTGTTAACCTGATTGATAGAGCATAGAAATGCAGTAAACTGCTTCTATCAAGATCAGTATATTCCATCTATGGAAATAAAAACCTGAATATGAGAAATAAAGTAACAGCAGTAGATTACTCTAGAGCTATCCATCCCTTCAATATAAAAATATAAACATGTCAAGCACTGTTAATACATTTATATGACATACACGGAGCACGTACAGTTGAACACAATAAATGGCTTGCTTTCTTCTCTGATCCTAAGCCAGCTCTGTATCAAGACAATATTTTGGCATTAATTAATGTAGCCTTAGAACTGCTCCACCTTATGCCAGCTGCTTGAAGCGTCCTGTAGTTCTCATGAATGATGGGGCTGCAATCAATCCGCAGTTACACCAGCTCTATCTCACCTACCTGCCGTCACGGGGCTCCATGGTCAAAGGCCCACTAGACCGGCTGTCCTCCCCAGGGCCCTCACCGAGTGACAAACATCTTACCTGGTGCTAGTGCTGCTCTGGGTCCTGCCAAGTCTGACCTAAACTGTTTATATCGTTACTGATCTGATAATAACAATAATGCAACCTTCAGAGTCTGGTGCTGGGGGAACGTATTCAGGAAAAGGGTCACACTTTGATGTAGCGTTTTCAGCTCCCTTTAAACAGTGCAGACATACATAACTAGAGCTGCTGGTAAGCTTTATTTTAATGTAAATCCTTGGTGAGAGAAAGGGAAGGGGAAGGGGATTATCAGTGCATATAGCTGTGATCTGTTCAAACATCAATGCCAACTTTTTTAACAAATCAATGATTTACTGAAAGAAATGTTCCCAGTCTGGTTTCCTAGGATATTTGTTTCTAGGCACATATTTTATTTACACAAGGGAAAACTCCTACAAGCATGTAGAAATTACTACCTTTGTAGACAAACACGAACTGCGAAGTTTTTGCTGTGTGTGTCTTTGTTACACTGTGTACAGGGAAACTGTGTACAATTTGTGGTTGCTTCTCGAAAGACTCACTCAAATGCCTAAACAAGAGTGAAAACTGGAAGGAGCATGATAGAAACCAGTATTAAGTGGCAACTTAGAGTATTATGGGAGTGGTGTATTTTCTTGGCCTGGATTTTTGGCAGAAAGAATCTGGAAAGGTTTATTTGGTAAAATCTGGACTCCATATACATTTTCAATTGCAGAGTGTTTCACATGGGGTAGGAACTACATCAGACTGCTCACAGCCAAGGAGATGTACGCTACGTTGACATCCACTTACACTGACAAACGAAGTGTTCCAGACTGCGAGAAAGAATGGCACTATTATCCCAAGACATACAGAAGAGGTAACTTACTGACATATGCCGACTGCTGTTGACGTGCAGCTGTAACCCTTTTCCTATCCTCAATTTCCTTTTCAAAACAGCGGCATCCTCTGGCCAGCAGCAATTCCACTTGCTGCTGGGCTCTCATTCTCCTGACCATCCCCACACTCTCATTCACTACTGCTTCAAGAGCACTTTTGGTCGAGTCACTTTGCACTTCAAAGCCACATGTGGTCACAGAACTTTATTAACTCTAAAGGGGCTCTTTCAAGAGAAGCTTTATATAAACACATTTTGTGGCATCCATACCCAGCTCAGAGCCATAGCATATTCTAAAGAGGTGCCTTTAGCCAACAGCCTATATTTGTCATTGTAACGTAAACAATCTGGAGTATAACCCATGACATCCTATTAAAAAATCTATTTTATTTTCAATACATAACACCCCTTTCTGCATCAGACCAAAATCAAGTATAAAATGAGATAATCAACTCTGTTCCACTAGGCTAAAAGGATTAATAAAGGTATTTAAATGGCATATTTATAAACCTGTCAACAAACCTCCCAGGACACACTGTAAGCCAGAATCTCATTAAAGATGATGTTAAAATTTAGCAGAGCACCTGCTTCTCTGCTTGGAAAACGTCGGTATGAATGTAGAGCAGCCAAAGAAAGGAAGAACTGCCCCAAATCAGGTCAGAACTGCTTTCTCAACTCCTACCTTTTGAATGTAAAGCAAGAAATCTGTCTTGAACCATGAAAAGATGACCGTAAAATAAACAGGTTTATCTCTGATTCTGAAATATCGCATAGAGTGTATATCACAAGAAACACATTTCACATTTGCATAATGATTACAGGAATTCAGCAGTCTTGCCACATTTTTAACAGCAAAACAAGTAAATACACTACAATAATCAGGACAAGTTAAGCTTTTTAAAGTTTCCTGTTTCAAAATCTTTACCGGCTTATAGTAAATGTGTCTCTCAACCTACTGAGCTGACAGGGAATGACATTTTGCCATTTGGAAGAGGCAGACCCCGATCTACTTTGTCTTTTCTGTACTGCTTGTTACTGTGATGCTGTTGCATTTGGTAAACTGAAAATCAGCAAGTCCCTGCAGATGTGTACGACACCGTTCTGCCAGCCAATTATCTTTTACAAATTAATTTTAAATTAATCTTTCCCTGTGCCAGAAATCATCCTTAATGGTAAAGTGAAACTTAATGTTCAATACATTGGAATGCATAATCCACTGACAATTATATAGAGGACTGAAATTCAGTTCTGCATTCCCACATATGGAGTACTCCATACATGGGCTTTTACACTGGTTATGCAAGTGGCACAATATCAGGAAACGAAAGTTTTGTTGAAAAAGTTGAAAATTTTTAACTCTTAAAGGGAAGTGCTGCAGACAGGGAGATCAAAACAAGCAAAAACATTAATGCCAACAACGAAATAAACAAGTGAGATAGATATACTTGTAGACAGAGTGAACGAGAGGCATAAACATTATGAAACATTTTCCACGGAAAAATTCTGGTAAAAAAATGGGGCGAAATCCAAATGAGTGGCTAGCTGGTCTATCACCTAAAAATCCTCCCTTAGTCTTTGAACTTGGTCACAGCTCTGTCTGTTTAACTTGCTATCAAAGTAGGCAGGGCATGGTACTTGACAAGCCCAAATATAATAGAATATTCAAATACAGAAAAATGATAACTTTCTTTTTCTTGAGCATGAGGAAGTACCTGCTGCACAAATAATAACAGGTGGATGTGTTGCTTCCATTCTTTCAAAATATGATGGAAATCCAAAGAACTGCAGCAAAAGCTGAACTGAAAATGCTGCGCAAGAAATTCCAAAAATATGTGTTACTCTTAAGGCCTAACTAATGAAACTGTAAGATCATCAAAATACTGATCAGTTTAGGAAAAAAAACTTTGACAAAGTGTATTAGTTGAAAGTGAAAAAATCAAAAATAGGATGCGTACGTGGTAAGAAAAGTATCAGCTATACAGAAGTGAGCCAGGGAAAAGTAGGATTGTGAATTTTACCCCCCACACACCACCAGCTTCATAATTCAGTAAGAAAACAAATCAGAAGAAGGGGAGGAAACTAGGACACTATGCCAGGAATGTGGTTTTGATGAAAAAATTAGTCCTGTTTTATCCAACGGCAACGTTCAAACACCTCTCGAAGCAGGCCAGAAGTTGGTTGGAGCACACTAACAACATAGTACATATGCTTTTAGTCCCTTCTACCTCTCATCGTATTGACCGTTTTCCCCTAAAGCCTCCACACTGCATCAATCAGCTCCTGACTGGACGAGGTTCCTCACACAGCCGAATGACATGGCTCCTTAAGCAGCTGTCACTATTACAAAAGCTCCTGAGCCCTTCTCATCGCTAACAGCACCTTGCCTGGGCAGCACAACAGCTTGAATTTAAAGGCAGGACCCATTTCCTTTGCTTGAAATCCTGTGGAATCATCTGAAGGTACTCAGCTCGTCCACGCTTTCCCAAGAACAGCCTGCACCTTGATGATAACATCAAGGCGTATCATTTATTTTAACTGCATAGAAGTTGAAGCCAAAGGAAAGCATAAGCCCTAACGTGAGGAGCTTGCACAGTGATCTCAGACAGTGCCCATCAGACGCACTGAGGCAAGGCTGACAGTATAAGGAGTAGTGCTGGGGAGGGAGCCTACATGGCAAACAACACCCGGGGAAAGCTCAGAGCATTCAGGTAATTGTAGCATCCCATTTCAAACTTAAAACCTCAAGAACCTATACTAGAATCACTGTAAAAATAAATAAAGTGAAAAAAACCCAACAAGCCCAATTCATGGTAATTTCATTTTTTCTACTCTGCTAGTTTATGCAGTCTTACATGATCTTCAAATTCNTGTAGCATCCCATTTCAAAGTTAAAACCTCAAGAACCTATACTAGAATCACTGTAAAAATAAATAAAGTGAAAAAAACCCAACAAGCCCAATTCATGGTAATTTCATTTTTTCTACTCTGCTAGTTTATGCAGTCTTACATGATCTTCAAATTCCTTTCTCAACACACTGTAGGGCCAATCAAATTTCTAAAATGCTGACAAAAACAGAAGCTTAGCATTCTGCCTCCTGCAAGAAGAACAAGGGACAGTCCAAAGTCTTAGCTTAGCAAGGAGAATGAAAACAGGTCATGAAACATAATGCTCTTCTGACATCTGGAATTTACACAAAAAGTTACCTCTGCTTCCCAGTTGCCTGCCCAACCTCTGCAATTACAACAGCAAGTCCTTTCTTTTTGGTACCTGTTATGTTCCCCAAATGGCTCTTAGAGCCAGTGCAGCACCACTAATGAGGAGCAACAACTAGAGGATTTCAACTTCCACACTGGCTCTGAAATGTATTTCAGAAACGACAGCAGCTGTAATGATTTAAATTATAACACTCCTCCATCCCAGAGATCCCAAAATATTCTAGAAGCAGTGAAACAAAATACCATGCATATTACTAATTAAAGGTCTAAAGCATCAAGGAGCCCAGGTATACTCCAGGATCCTCCATGTAGCTATACAAATACGGAATATAAGGTATTTCTTGCATAAGATAGTCTAAGATCTAGCTACAAGACAGACTATTGCAGACAGACAGAAAAAGACATATTCCGGAAAACGTCAGACGTGTACACTGCAGGTGCGCAGCACAGGTACACTCAAACAAACTGTATTTCCCTGGAAATACTCTTGAGGGGTATTCCTTCAGGTCCCTGAAGGAATGAACCCTAATCTCCAGCTGTGGTGTTGGCATGCTTGTCTGGTGTTTAATTACTAATTCCTATGGCAAAGTGCAGCATGATGTGGGAGTACTGAGTCAGGTCACTGGAACGGGGTCTCTGCTTCACCGAGGACAGCACTGTTTGGGCATGCAAAGGGCAATAACGTAGGTCACTATAGTATACAACACTCACCGCATGTCACCAGCATAGGGCACATCAGGTTTACTTTAGGCATCAAACTCAACATGTTTTACCATTCAAGTCATACAGGCTTAATCAAGACCCTCAAGCTTATTTGGCCTGCTTAGAAGGCAGTTTTCAGGGCTAATATGACAAATCTAAGCAAATTCCAAATGGTTTACATCTTTATTTCCTACACAGTCCAAAAAGTCCTTCTCTTGCTTCGTGTTGAGATTGGAAGGAAGCTAGTTCACACCTATTTTGTTGGGACTTAAATGCATAATATATTGCTAGCTAAGAGTCTTCTACTTAAGTTATTTTCTATTTCTCACAGGAACAATTACTATGTATCTTTTAGCACATTAATGTTGTCAGCTGATCTGCCAAAACTCATTCATGTTTTGTCCCACTTCTTTTGGATTATTTTTCCACTACATTTAAGTGTTATTTCACCCTCTTGAGAAAGGCAGTCCAGAGTTTTTCCAACCACGCTCAACATCTTTTGAAATGTCACTCATTCAAACTCTCATATCATGAGTGGCTTGGCCCTGAATATGGTTTAATTATTATTTTAAAATATTGGCAATTGAAGCTGGAAAGGGAATTGATTAACATCAGTATGTCATCTAATTAAAAATATATCTTACTTTTATAATCTGTCACCAAAAAGTAACATGCTGGAATTCTGTTGAACACTCTGCTGAGCCAATGCCACAAAGGCAAGGGGTAAAAAGCACAAGGAAAATAACTGCACTCCTTCATAAACAGTAAGCCTCCTGCAAAATAAATTTCTGAAGGTGCTGCACTCTCAGAAAATCCTCCTTTTCCAAAGCAGCGGCTCCCTAGCCTAGATCTAAAACACCAGCTGGTTCACTGTCAAAGAAATAACCACTTAAGCTGTTTATCAACAACATGGGGGGGGGGGGAAGACCCTAAACTCTTTCTTTCTCAAATGAATTATCAGGATGGATTGTTTTGTGAAGGAGAAAGCTCAAATTGCTTGGAGAATGGCTGCCTGAAATGAACTGCTTCAGAAAGAGCTAAATTCTTCCACCAGTTTGTCTTTTAAAGTACGTCCCTTCCCTCCCTCCAACGCAGCTGTTCATCCTTGCAGCTCTTCCATACTTCTGAATTAAGCAGAGACACACTGTGACCGTTATTTGGACTCGCCGCCAATAGCCAGAAAACTGAGATAGCAAGAAGCTGGATTCTTTGTCTCCAGCAGGTAGAGGAGCTCTGCTGAGCCCAGAAGTAGGAGTGAGGCCTCTGAGCAACCGAGTGGAACGTGTCTAAAGAGCAGAGGAGCAAGAAAAATGCAAAGCAATGAGACAAATGAATCTCACTCACTCTTCAGCAAGTGTTAGGCACCAGGCAGTAGAAAAGGACATTCAGACAACAAAGTAAGAACAAGGAAAACCACCTGTCATTTAAATAGTCATGAGAGAGTTTTTATTTTCCTGCAGCTCCATCCCTTTGCTTAGAAGATACAATCTCAGTGGTGTTTTATTCAGAGAGCGCTCTGTGAGCTACCCTGTTTTTACACTCTTCTGAATCACTAGTCTCTACGTGCAGATCCAAATGAATCCCAACAGGGGCCTCAAGATCCTCTTGCAAATGCACAGTTTACAGAAGAAAATGTTTGCAATACTCACACAGTGAGTGAGGTTAACTGAAAGGCAAATTATTCGTGACTCAGTCACAAAATTAAATGCTATAGTCAAAATACACTGCTGTGTAAAATCGATACATATCTTTTTCTGAGGGGAAAATAAAAACCTGTACAACACAACAAGGTAGTAAAGAAAGCGTGCATGTACTCACTCTCAATATCTGGCATTAGAGATTGGTCTCTATAGTGGGATATGCTGACCAGTCACGAGTGAAGGCAATTACTATACAGAGAAAAGTTTTATGATGTTTTGAGCTCTACGGATGTGTGACCAAACTTAATAAAGCACTGGATTATTTAGCATGTTAATAAAGAAACAGCCAGGTGAACCAGATTCATATTTAATTAGGAAACAGTGTCAAGACTCTGTGCTTGAAGCCACTGAAAAATTATCTGTACAATGAATTTCATTTAAATTGCACTACGATTTCCAGAATTTTCCCACACAAATTTTAAAAGCAACATGACTAAGGAGAATCCTACAAAGACTAGCAAGGACTCCAATCAGATGTTCCAGAGAAATACACTGATGTTTTTTGTTTGATTGCATAAGGTTCTTATCACCTGAGCNCCGTACAATGAATTTAATTTAAATTGCACTACGATTTCCAGAATTTTCCCACACAAATTTTAAAAGCAACATGACTAAGGAGAATCCTACAAAGACTAGCAAGGACTCCAATCAGATGTTCCAGAGAAATACACTGATGTTTTTTGTTTGATTGCATAAGGTTCTTATCACCTGAGCAGAGAAAATCCACTGCCATAAGGAAGGGTGCCATGCTGGATGGGTAAGGAGGAGCAACCCCCCGGAGCAGGGACAAGGGCACTTCCCAGAGCAGTGGTGCCAGTTCAGCAATCTGGGAGGCTTCGGAGTCCTATAGATGCCAAGAGGATTTGGGTATCAGGTGACAGTGGCCAAGCACCAAGGGGAGCCATGAGTAATGCCACCCTAATCTTTCACACCTCAGTCAGCCTCAGTCTCTAGTTCAATAATAAGGATTCTTAGCAATATCTTAACTTATCCAATTATGATGGGCTCAGATGACGTTTATTCTACCAAATGAAGTTTCCCAAAGTTTAGTTTTGACTGTTGCTTTTCCACCCCTGGCATGGCCTTACCAATAAAGGGCTAAGATCAACATCATACCCTAATTCTCACCTGTGGCACTTCCTCTGTCTTTTCACGCAAGTTTCCAGACCCGGCTTGTTTCTTTTCCCACTTACCTGTTTCTTTAGTCCCAGCTTCCTTCCAACTTTGTTTTCCCCCTGTTTCCCTCCTCAGCACATTATTTCATTGGTGCTGTTTCCCCCATATGCCACCCAGTCCTGAGGAAGACAATCTTGTTGCTCAGGGCAGAGCTTTCATTCTCGTAGTGCTCGCGCCCAGTATCACAGCGATTTCTGATTGCTGGGTAACACAAGCCCAAGGACTGGAGCATGTTCAGTGTAAGTATAATTACGGGTGGTTTATTTTCTAAACTCTGAGTCTGGGCTAAGCTTGTGTGAACTGAGACTTTCCAGTGCTCACATCCTGTTCAAATTTCAGAAGATTTTTCACAGGGAAGAAGTGAAAAGCGCTTTCCTGACCCTCCAGCGTTCTCTTGCCAAATTCAAAAATTCTGCTCCAAACCAGAGCTGTCACAGCTTCTTAGTGAAATAAGTTGTAAGACTCTTCCTATTTTATCCAGCACAGTAGTGCATGTCTCCAGTCCATCTTCATTCTTAAAATAAATTAAACATAATTTTATCAAGTCTTCTAAAACTTCTGCTTAAAGCCAACACCTGCCTTGAAAGTATTAATCCATATATTTAAAGTTGAGAAACCTATAAACACGTGAAAACAAGGCCTTGTGTGGACAGAGATGATTCACCATCCTTACATCTTTCAATATATCTGGGAGTTTGGCACTGAATTTCATTGAGCCCTAGATGCTAGGTCCCTAAATAACTGAAAATTTACTCACAAACTTTACCTGAGTTTTATTTCTCTTTGGAGATCTCATGGCACATATGGGGGATGTGCCCATGTCCTCACTGGACAGAAATAGACCGATTACGTCTCCTTTCTGCAGTCTACTTTAAAGGGTAGATATCGCTAAAATGTAAAGCCAGTGAGAGATACTAATCTCTCAGAGACCCCTTATCCCACCATAGGACAGTTGTGTGCAGACCCTCAAGGAGCCTACATGACCAGATGCCTCACCTCAGAGACTCTACTGGTATCTGCAGTGTACACATCATCTGTCTGCAGTTATGAAACCTCTGCCTGAAAATGAAATAGATTCGTGACTAAAATCCTCAAGTTACCAACTGTCCAGCGTGCTAATTAGCTGGCTGGAAGGAGGAACAATAATAAATAAGCCCTTGAGTCAGAAGCCAGATGTGGCAGAAGCACCCTGCAGCTGCTGGGCAGGCTCAGGAGAGGCCCCAGTCCAGGTCTCCAAGCAGGGGGTCACTGCACCCCTCTTTGCTATGGGGCTTCTGACATGGACACTGCGGCACTCAGAAATGGAATGATATGGTCCCAAAGCTTAATCCATAGTTCAGCAAGAGTATTATTTTTTCATTACGTTTTAAGCATATAGCATATAGGATGGGTTGGTTTTTTTCCATCCAAAATGCAAGTTATAATTTTCTCCTAGTTCCAGCACACCACAACCCATATTCTAAAAATAGGGCTGCTTCAAGTTTCTCAAATAACTATAAAATAGGTCTATAAATGAAACAATTGCCTAAGTAAAGTAGACTTCTCAGAAAGGCTCCTTTCCCAAAAGTATTTCTTGTATATCTATTCATGAAGAAAACATCCCTCAAAAAGGTGTTCGTCAGTCCTTTACTGTGATATGAAAGGCACCACAAGTTCTGATTTTTCTGTGAATGTAGATTATCTGCAGCATCAAAAACTACCTGGAGTCAAAGACAATGTTACTGGCAAGTAAGCTGTTGTGCTGGGCTGTGTGTGAACTTCAGATGAACAGATTGGCCTGAGGGGAAAAAAGTCACCCTTAAGGACAATGAACGAAGATTGGAAATGGAAGCAGAGATGGGCAAGCACACATTCTGAAGTGTTTTGAAAGCACAAGAGGGCAAAAATAACAGTTAGTAAAAGCCCAAGAAATACATTAGAGGAATTTGCTTATTACTGGAGAAGTCACTGAAGCCATTTGTCAGCTGACATGAAGCCTGCTAGGATCCTAATGCACCATTAGGTACTTTCTGCCATTAACTGGCTTGCAAGAGATTGGGAGATTCTAATAACAGTGGGTGAGCAATTTTTTTTCAGAGAAAAATATGCTGTCGTTTCATTGGTATAATTTGTTTTACAGTACTCACAGTAACCACGGAGTTAAAACAATGCTCAAGCAAAAGCAGGCACGAGACTGCAGGCACAGGAAGGTTCGGGGTTTGTTTTTATTCAAATAGAGGCAGCAGCACTTGGACTCAGAGTATTCGAATCTGTTTTCCTGTTACGCTTTTCCTTCGTAATAAGTGCTTTTAATTTTTTTAAAGTACAGCAATAAGAACGGAAATTCCATAAACGCCGTCGTCTTTTATACGAAAGTAAGGAGGGAGGAGGAACCACAAAACCACATGGATGTCAATTCAATAATTTATTTGTTCAGCAAAAATAGGGACTGTGTATTTCCTGAATGAAATTTGTTTTCATTGTCCTTCTGTGGGTAACTGTTTTAGGGAGATCATATACAACGTCAGTCCTCATTCATGACTTTTCAAAATAAGGGACTGTATTCTGCAGGTACATGGCTTTACAGCTGAGGTTAACTCCTTAAAATCTTTGCTTCATGTTTACAGTGATATAACAGGAAGCAGAAAACGTCCTGTTATAATTCTAGCAATACAGCTCCCATATAATTCTCAATAGTTGTATAATAATAGTTATATAATCTCTGTTAGTAATTGAAAACAAATCCTTAAGGAAAAAGGTAATTTTTTTTTTTTTTTTAGCGTTCACAAATACAATATGCATAAGGGTACAGTTTGGGACAGCATTAGATATAGGGCCCTGATGAAGAAAATATGTCAAGAAAACACTACTTTCAGCCTGACCCATTATTGGAAATTGCAGGTGATGCAGTTACGAAAATGGCACAAACATCAATGTACTAGTCCTTTCCTGTAATTTTTATTCATTGCATGTTAAACATGCAGTGTTGTATTAAATATTCAGTATTTTTAATTTTAAGGTGATTTAAGAGAGAAATGAGTCACCAAAATTACTCCTTACTGCTTTAGCATTGTCCTTTCTTAACCTTTACACTTCCAGCTGCTATCAGTCCTTCGGGGCTCAAACAATAAAATTTCACATGCAGTCATCTAGCATACTGTTAATTGCTTCAAGAATAATATGAAAAGTAATTAATACCTACTGATGCTTAGATGTTCATTAGAACGTTCTCTCACAAATTAATGTATACCTCAGAAAGAGCAATATAGACTGTAATTATATCTTACTGTATATAAAAAGTATCTAGGAGAAAAGGAAGAATGGCAAATGTTTATCCCAAGGAAACCACAAAAGGGGAAGAAGAAGAGGTAGCCTGGAAGTTTTGCCATGAAGTTTTAATTTACTCATACAGGGTTAAATTGGTATTTTGATGACAACAGCTGTAGATAGCATGCAAGAGCAAGAGAGGGCCATAACAACAATGGACTATAATTGATGGAAAGCTGAAGGAAGCGATAATATAATGAATACTGGTTTGGATTAGAAAGATGCATAGTCGGCTTTTTATACAACATCTGAAGACCTTGAAGGCCATCATCACTTTTCATTCTGCACAAGAAGTAAAAGAAATCTGTGCTTGATTATTATCTTTGAATAAATACTCAGGCATGTTTTTAAAATACAGAAATAACTCCTTATTACTAATTTCCAAAGTAGGATTCCTTAGCCATTCAATTATCACTACATCCAAATGAGCTCAGAGATAAGACTTGTGCATTGCTCCAGTTTTCATATACAATGTCGAAAGAAATGTGAAAGTACAAAATCACCAGCATATTCTGTTAAACACAACATCCCAAGCCAAACAAATTAATTACAAACATTCAAAACAGATTAAAAAACTGAGATAAAATGATACGGAAAAAAATCATCTTGAGACACTGAATTCATTATCATTATTTACAAATTATATAAACCGATAACGTCTTCTTTCACATTGTCTATCTTTGGATGCAATCATGTAAACACATATAATAGGCTCTTTAAGAAAAGTTGCAAGAGTAGAATACAAAGCTGGGAACTTCAGACAAGGAACAGGATTTGCTTTATAAAATGGAAGAATCTGATAATTAAAATGCTTTAAAGTCTTCTGAAGGGTTGGGCAAGCAAGGAGTTTTAAAAATAAACAAAATCTAAACAGAACCATTTGCCAACTTGCATATATCTAGGTGCACTGGTCACATGACATGAACTCAAGTACCCGCAACAGGACATACACTTATATTAATTATGAGTCACACCATTCTTTCAAAAATGCTCCATTGCACGGGAAGATCAGCTGACCAATCTGGAGGAGATCCTGCTGGAAAAGGGAGCATATTTAGAAGAATTTATGGCCATAGTGAAAATGGTCGATTGAGACCTGATTTAAGAGCACTTCTGAGCTCCTTGCTGACATTAAGTTTTCAGCAATATCTATAGTTCCAGCCATGAGTTCCCTTTGTATCACCTCCCAGAGGTTAGCTGAATCCACCCCAGCAGAAAGTGCCCTACTGAGATATTCTTACCTTAGTTGCTTCTCAGCTGGATCCTAGAAACGCCATTTTATTATGCATGAGTATTTCAGCGGTGACCAAGCTCTATGTGTGAAAGAATACTACAGCACACTCAGTACTATAAGCTACCCATACGAGCACATGCTGGGGTAGGTCCTAGATCCTGGCTTTTTGTAGTAAATTTGACAATAGCCACTTTTTAAGACCTCAATTTCAAGATATTTCTGATCTCTGTTTTGTGAAAAGTGTTTCTGTAGAGAACACTTAGACTAGCAGTTAGGACACAACTGAAATCCCTTTAGGAAGAGAAAAATGCCATCTGTACAGAAACCAAGTCTTCTTGGGAGCCAAGGCATTTGTGTGCCACTGCAGTGTGCACTCTACAGCTGGGACTCCCAGCTCTAAAGAGTATGTTTCAACAGGAGTTAAGTGCTGCAGCAAGATCAATATATTCAAAGAAAGTGAAAACATCTCATTAAAGCTCATACTACATTCTCTGATATGCCAGTAAGTGAAATTTTACTTCCAGCACACTGTTCTTTTCGCTTTTTTCAATCAAGCTGAACTTTTACATTAAGTTAATAAAATACTGATATTTTTCAATTTCTCTTTCTTTATTTTCTCTTAGAAACATAATTAGATTCAATAACACCATGGTAAATTAATATTAAATCGCTATCTCTATGCACACAAAAACAGAAAATGAAAATAAGAATTAATAAAGAGATGGGTAACTAAATAATATATCATACATCCACGAGTGTGTGAGAATTCTCCATGTTTCTTTAGATTATACAGCAAATAATAAGCATTACATGTAGGATATAAAACTATGGCTTTCAAACCACATGGATGCATGAGGAAACATCAAGATTTAAGTTACACAACATGGCACAAAATTATGCCTTGTTCTAGTCATCTCCTGTCACCTGCTCCTACAACTACGTCAGCCACCACTAGCTTTCCCCTAAACTGGATAGCCATCGGCCACCTTGCTCGACAAACATAATTCAATACACCAGAAAACTGCCTGAGAGCTAGAGGGAAATAATTATTGAAAAGGTGGACAAGCTGAATCAGTTCAGCAGAGTCTGGCAAACACCAGCACTAGTNTCCCCCAAACTGGATAGCCATCGGCCACCTTGCTCGACAAACATAATTCAATACACCAGAAAACTGCCTGAGAGCTAGAGGGAAATAATTATTGAAAAGGTGGACAAGCTGAATCAGTTCAGCAGAGTCTGGCAAACACCAGCACTAGTCCAAGGCAGAAGAAGAGAGTATGTGTCCTGGAGCGGGAATGGGGGGAGCAGGTGAGGAGGGAGCAGAAAAATGTCCTCTCCATGCAGAAGCGTTATTTCTGCTTAGCTTTATCATCAAACACTGTTTTGGAATAATATTATGTATTTGCTATTCTTCTTCCTATCTTCAGACTACCTCTGAAGCGAGGTTAAAGGTCAAGACAACAAAGTACAAAGTACTGGTAAGTAAAAGCTTATGTCCTCAAAGAATTTTCAGACAAGTATCAGCAAATAATGTATTAGCAAGGAAATGAGAACACAGTAAACAGCATAAAACCTTGTAAATAGGAAAGAATCCTGTGAATAAGACTTCAATTGTTGGGCTTATATATATATGCTGTCTTTCACTACCACATATTTAAATACAGGCTTTCAGAATACAGAATTACTGTTACTTGTGTATAAGCTTTAAGTCCACAACTACTTTCCAGTTAAGCTGAATAAAAACATGCAACACTCACTTTGCTCGGATCTTCTATATTATTTTTTAAAATGAGAGAGAAATGTCATAAAAACAGCTAACAGTAGCAGTCAATGTAAATTCTGTCGACCGATGAGCATCTGCAACTGAAAAAAGTTACCTTTCCCGTTCTGATCCTTGCACTGCAACACGTCGTCAACACAGTTAAGTAAATGTTGTGAAGCACAGCACAATGAATGCATGCGAGCAAGAGGCAACAGCGTCTATGTGTATCCAAAATGCACACACCAATTAAACGGGGAAGCCTCAGGGCCATCTCTAACTCCTTTGTTTATATCTTTTCCACCCAATTGTTCTCTCTCTGGCTTGTCTGTTAGAAAGGATGGGATATAACCCAACAGATGACTAACTGTGTACAATCAAACCCACTTTGTTGCTTAACTCCAGCAACTGCCATATGTTATTTCTGAATCTTAAGGACCCTTGTCTTTAGCTATCGCACTGGGGTGACCCAGAGTACTAAAAAAAAAAAAAGTCCTTCTGCTCTCTTTCCTTAAGCCAAACAACAATTTGATTTTGCCACCTTCTATATATAACTGTCTGTAACAATCAGAATGTCTCCTAAAAATAATAGTACAGTTTTGTTCAAAGTTTAGTTAAAAGTTACTCTTTCAAAGCATGCTGAAGTCAATGAGAATTTTTTCAAGGATTTTAACGAGCTTTGGGTAGGATACAATGGTTTTAGGTTACTGATTTCTACTGCTCCATGGGCTTCATTTGATACTCAAAAAGAAATACTAAAAGTTACTTAATATTCATATACCATGTAAATGGTGATGTACCCTAAAACACAATACTCAGTTGGTTTTCATCTCAAAGCTCAGAAGCTTATAATAATGCAAAAGCCAGGTGTATGGCACTTACCCAGACTTACAGTGTCAGATCTAACTTCAGTAAAAGTCCAGCATGTATTTTATAACAAGGTTATAAAATTTGATATGAGAGGTGGTAATGGCAATCTTCAACATCTAAAATGTCTTTTGCAGGGATTTGAAATTAATAATTTTTTCCATTAGATGGTTTTACAGATGGACCTGCCATAAAAACAGCATTCTTGTACCATTATGTCCATTGCTATCAGTTTTTGGTAAAGCATGCCATTGCCATGTGAAATGAACTATTATATAAATACTGTTACATATCATACCATACTCTGACTATATGCTTACTATAGCACTGATTTCACCCATGGTTTATAATTTGATGAGCCTTCAGAGCCACAGATCCACCAACCCTTACTTCATCTTTATACATATACTCATAAAAAGTAGCTTTAGGCTTCTGTGAGACTTCCTGATAGTCTGCAATAGAAATAACAACTGAGAGCATCCATCTGCAGTGGATATCAAAATCCTTTTTAAAATTTGGTTGACTCTTTAAACATAAAAAAGTAATGATTTTTGTGCCTATTAATTCTTGCAATGGTTTTACTATCATGATTTACACCAAATAATTGCTTGAGGATTTCTGAGGTCATGGCTCCCTGCTCTGTCTGAAAACTCAAATGAAAAGAAAGAAAATGGTGCTAGGAAAGCCAGGTTTAAACATAAGATTGTCCGCTAGTGGCTGTCCTAGTTTCTCCTGCAGAGGACAAATGTTTGGCAATAAAGAGAAAAGTAATTCCACCAGTATTTCAAAAGAGACCTGTACAGTAAATGTGGTCCAGGTCTTAACAAATAAATTAACTGCCTGAGAACTTTCTCTTTTCCCACTTACAGAGCATTAAAAATGTTACATGCAGAACTTTTTCACTGTTTTTGACGTATGTTGTCACAGAACCCAAAAGCCTGTCAACGATCAGCCAGTGCTGCACAAATCAGGGCTTAGTACGAGGACTTCAGGGGTGGTTCACCAACAGAAGCGCTGTATTCATACCNATTTTCACTGTTTTTGAAGTATGTTGTCACAGAACCCAAAAGCCCTGTCAACGATCAGCCAGTGCTGCACAAATCAGGGCTTAGTACGAGGACTTCAGGGGTGGTTCACCAACAGAAGCGCTGTATTCATACCTCAATATTAGCACTATAAACCTCTTGCATTTCAGTGTTTACGTGCCTCTTTAGTCACTATCTATGTGAAAGGCCAAAGCATGTTCACACATAGGTAATTAAAGTCCCCTCAAACTGTCCAAATAACAAAAGATAAAGTACACACTAAGAAACGCTCCTCCATGGGCAAAAAGAGGGCCTTGAGGATCTAATGTTCTCCTTACAGCGACAACTTTATGATGAATCTCATGACTGAAGAAACATTTCAGAGTAGTAGAAACATTTCCAAACTGGTTTGAGAATCTCATTCTCAAAACTGAGATTGTTCAAGTAGTTTTCAGAAAGTCACTTCAACATACTCCTAACTACTTTTAAAAATCTTCCACATTTACATTATACATGCGTATATCTGCTGTCTCACAGCGTTTAGAACTGCACACCTTATTCTGACAGTGCAGGTGTACTCAGCTGTCACCCCCTGCCTCTGGAATATTGCCACTCTGAGACAGGCAATTAGCGATTACCCTTGCTTAAGATAGACAATGCCCTAAGTGGGCACAAGCCTGCAACTCCTAATCTAACATAGAAAATCAGCCTCTCTTCTATCATACATCTGCTTTCCACTGGCAGACTGCATCTCACTGCACAAATATAAAATTGAGACAGATTAATACCTCTTCACCATCCTGAAAATGTTACAAAATACCTCAGGTCCTAGTGAGCAAGCTGGAATTTAATGTGCTGGCAAGAACAGTGAACTGCTATCTGTATGGTATCCTATACTTTAATTGCTTTTTGAAGTAGGTCCAAAATTTGGAAGTCACTGTATGGAACTGTACGCAAAAGATTCAGTCAAGCACCTTAATTTCTTCACCTTGAAATCTTTCATGAGACTCTATTAAAATCTCTATGAGATCTCTATTAAAATGCTGCAGTTTACACCTCTGTGTACAGATACGGGGTTTGAAAAAGTAACATACATTTAAAGACAGGTAAAGTATCTATGGAACTTTTATCGCCATCATTACAAATAAGCATTTGTAAGTAATTTGGTTGACAAGATTTGGCAACACCTCTGTAGAGATGCAAATCATTAACCTCAGTGCTGCTGCATGAAAACAAGGCAAGGATACTGGAGCTTACCGTTTTTACATACCCTATTTTTAAACGACTCTAACAGTCATCGAAGGCCTCTGAATTGTGGAAAATGTGGAATTTATCTGTTTACGCAAAGCATGCATATGATATAGAGGATAACAAGTTTCTTAAAGATGATTACACCAGTTGCCACTGGAAAAGCTATCTCTTGGGTCACAGGGCAGTTTAGTCTCCAAGCTTATCTCAGTCACTGGCCTCCTTGCTACGATCTCCAGCGTGGTATTAATTGGTTCCAGTTGTAGTGTGAACTTCTGAAATATCAACATGTGCTCACATGCAAGACCACACACTTATCCTATATAGGCCATTGCACAGCTAGTTATGACTGATCTGGGCTTAAATTGAATCACAGCCTGCTAGAAGTAAAATGCTCTATTCAGTTCTCATCAGTTTGACTTTCCATTAATTACTGATTCCCATCAATGCCATTTAAATTTGTATTTTCAATTTCTGATTTTAATTCTTTAAACTTTTTTGGTGTTTTTTTTTTCTCGAGACGTGTTTTTGGAGGGATTTTTATTAACACATCCTCTGAGAATGTGTTTAAACACAGTTAGGAAGATAACTAGAGCACCAGATAAATAATAAAGCATTAAACTGATCTAAGTCAGGAATGTCTAAAACGTATATAATAGTCACTTATGAATGGTACATGATTTTAAACCTTATTAGGATACTAATATAAAGTTTAAGACAGTTTTTCTTAACAGCATTTCGACTAGGAACTAAGGGGCTGAAGAAATCCAACTATATGCCCTTTTGCACTCTTCAAATGCTTTCATCTGCAGACAGAAATGAATGGATGTGTGTACAGTACATATACAAATGAATGCTGTCTTCAGAAACATGATTATAAGACCCAGTAGCAGAGATGTTCCTGAATACGTGGTCTGGAAGTTTCTACAGGGGCATAGACCTCCTGAGCTAGGAATAAGTGGGTTCCTCCCAATAAATTCTCTTGCAAATCCTATTTCACTTCAGATTTTTAATTGGCTATGGTCTAATGACAGTATTTAGGGAGAGATGAATTTCATTTCAAAACCCACAAAATTAAGTTTCACTGGTACAAAGTATATAATTTGAAATGATACATTTAATTATGTGATAAGTTAGAATCGAAGTATGATCTGTTTTTTCTTTGTTTGAGGCTGACAGAATTATGAAGATTATATTTTTCAAGAGCTTATCATTCTGTTTAAACCACGTAAGAACCACTGAAATTTTTTAAAAAGATGAAGTTGCAAAAAAAAAAAATACATCTTATGTAATATAAATACTTTGTTCTTCCTCATTCTTCAGCACAATTCACCAAAACGAATAGGTCCCAAATGGAATTCCTACATTATGTGAAAATCTCCACTTTGTCTGCAAAACTATTAGAGCTCTGTTTTAGTTGACTTTTGCCATATTTAGCAGGGTTTGAGGTCACTATTAGCTTGATTATAAAAGCATGAAGTCATTAATATGCATTAGCTGATATAACAGAGAACTCCATGCATAAAATTATCTTTTTTTCCCCTCAAGTGATCACAGCAACTAAATTCAACCCCGATAAATTGGAGTGAGGAGAAAAGAGAACGTGATAGTAAAGACTCATTAGGAAGGAAAATGCCCTATCAGAACAGCCTGGGCTGTTCAGATCACAAGATTTTGGCTCATTAGGGCAGCTGGGCGGCCTCTAGCTGAAACTGATGCGGAGTTTCCAGGACCCCCTACAACAGCTACAACCGAGAAATCTGCTGCACCTCTTTTTCCACATCATGTCCCACTACAGACATCTGCTGTACCTCTTTCTCCACACCATATCCAACTGCAAATATTTTATGTCCTTCAATGACCTAGTTTTCTGGATTAAGCTGAAGCATCGTGTCTCCTGGTCTCCTAAGCAATTATCACAGAGTAGGCAACATCTACTGACTTGTACAGGGAAGTGTAATTATTTGCCATCAATGGAGCACATCAAGGAAATCTAGTATCTACAAAAAAAATCTTGGCAGGGAATTAAAAAAAAAAAACATTACTAAGCTAATTGCTGAATTTTCCACTGTCGGTTTTGTTGAACAGTACCTATGATCCTGATTACTGGTGTGAACACATCAGTCAATGCAATCTTCCAGAATTCTTATAAAAGACCATATTTGAAATGGTCAGGTTGAGATATAGAGTCCCAACAAAGCATGGGAATAGAGCAGTTCCAATTAATGACAAAGGTATATGAAATAAGATAATAAATTGCCTAACTTTAAACCTTTTGCTACAAAGTAGAATACATATGTCTTTCTGAAGCACGTAAGCTACTTATACAGTGCTTGCAAAAAAATAGGTACCACCAAAAAGCAGTCTAAGTGATCCACATATCAGATTTACAACTGCCTAGGGCTTGCCTAAAGAAATACTTCAGAGAGGAGCATGTCCAAAGACTGAGACTGAGGTAAATGGCTCAGAGAAGCCTGTTTTCTCAACATCCTTATTGGATTTGTGAACTAAGAAAGGCTTTCGCTTTTATGTCCAGCTGAGGTGGCGAAGGAAAGATGCTGCCTATCTCTGTACTCAATATGTTGAAAGGACTTGCATGTTCCTTTTCCCAGTATTTCTTTGACCTTTTACGTTAAACAAGCACTAAGTAAACAGGCCATAAAGCAAGATTGGAAGTCAGGGCCCACCTTTCTCAAATGAGGGACACACTCAGTGAGCGGTACTAACCTATGTTCTTCTCCAAATCTTTCATTACTGGCAGTGACGTGATTCAAAACCGACCAAAGAAGGGTAACCTCGCTCTACCTTTGCCCTTAGACTGGTGATTTCAGCTCTCCTGCATGGAGTAGGAAAGGCCAGTTTGGCTCCCAAAGTAGGAGCCAGAAATTCAGACTTTTCCTCGCAGGTGTCTGTAATCATCAGACTCGTATAAAAGGATGCATCCCAATTTTCACACATTTTTGTTTTATACAAAACCCCCCAGCGGCAGTCAATGCATTTGCATTAAAAATGCAAAACGCATTTTTAACAGATTCTGATTGGTGGGAATACCTTCTGAAAGCACACAGCCTTGTCTGCCCACATTTTAAACTCTGGCAGTCTCTCAGGCAGAAGAAAAGGACAGTTTAGGCACGTTTCAGAGCTAAAAGTCATGTTCCTCATGGGCTCTAAAGTTATAATGAGAGACATCTCATAAATTTAAGGTACTGAAGGCAAAGGTGTCAGGAGATGGTGGGCTGAAAGACTTCAATCATCTTGCTGTAGACACTTATATTCTTTCTTTGATCTAGCCTGGCATGCCTTCCAATTTTCTGTGGAAAAAAAACCCCTTGCCTGACAAAATCCACCCATCATGATTACTAAGAACAAACTGAAGGCTGTTTCCTTGTGTTCACTAAGCATCTGACTTTACTGCTCATTTATGTGCACATTTTCAATTCTCTCAGCTGATTTTTCAAGTCAAATCAACCTTGGGGAGACACTTATGAGTCTTAATTCTATGTTCAACTTCAACAAGGAATTAATGTTTTACTTCACTAAGGGAGAGATTACGATAATATTTCAAGGTGGAACTCTGCTAACCCACATTTTTTCATTTATGACACATAAAAAACAATTTTTAGGAACTTTTTCATTCATCTTGTTCAGAGCAAAGTCACCTGCAATCCACAATGCACTAAGAATGGCACAAAATTAATCAACAGAATTTCTTTCCTTTACTTCAATTCCACTTAGCCTTTTAATTAAACCAAAACTTTTACTCAAATGAAATAACAAAAAAAATTAAATCTTACACTATTAGTCATTCTGATTTCTTTTGTAGAATGCTGTGAACATTTCTTGTAACTTGTAGAGATGAATCTGTAAAGCAGACTTTGGAAAGTTCATCTTTATCTAAATTACTGACTGTAAGGGCAAATAAGCCTCTTCCTTTTTTTAGTTGAGTACAGGAACTTTGTTCAGTTTTCCCAGGTGTCTGGGAAAATGACTAAAAAGCACATCCAAAATTTAACTTCCTTAAGCTAAAACTAATATTTGTTTTAATCAAGTTCACTAATCAACACAAGAGTTGCCTAGACAGATTGATAGACAGAAAACCTGGTATAAAAAAATGAGCGAGAAATAAAGTATCCTGGCACTTGAAATCTCTTTTTCTCCCCAAAATAAGACACAAAACAAAGTTTAAAACTTTGTATGAACATAAGAATAGCCATAATTTGTAAGAGCAAAAGATCGTCTAGTCCACTAACCAGTCCCCAGCAAAAGCTGAAAAGAGGATGCTCAAGATAGTACATGNCACAAAACAAAGTTTAAAACTTTGTATGAACATAAGAATAGCCATATTTTGTAAGAGCAAAAGATCGTCTAGTCCACTAACCAGTCCCCAGCAAAAGCTAAAAAGAAGATGCTCAAGATAGTACATGGAAAAAAAAAAAAAAGCAAGTTACATAATACCTGTTCCTTATATCTGCAGTTACCAAACATTCTCAGGTGAAGAACTTCAGCCAGATGTAAACTTTCAGCATCCACAACGTCCTGTGGCAATTGGTTCAACAGCACAAATACTGGTTGCATGAAGAATTACCTTGTTTATTTGTTCTGAGCTTGGCTTCTATAGATTCACTTGTGGTCTTCTAGTTATTCTATCAGAAGAGAGAGAGAATGGCTGTTCCCTCTCCCCAAGACACTGGCGTTCCCTCCATGCCGCTCTAGATTTCATAGACTTTTTTTCAGTCATAAATTTTGCGGACTGAAGTTCACTTAGTCATTCCTTCTAAAGCAAAATAATTCCTAATATTTACCTTGCCTTTCTTAATATATGGAACACTGAACTGACATTTCCATAGTATTATTGATCATAACCTGAAGGTCTTATTCCTGAGCAGCAGTGACAGACCATATCATTTAATGTGTGAAGTTAGGGGTGATTCTTCACATGTACCTTTTTAAAAAACTTGTTTGTGAAGAATTTCACCTGCTATTTCTTTGCTCGGCTGCTCAGTCTCATAACATTCTGCAATTTCTTCAGTCATCCCTAGCCTAAATAACTTCACAGCATACATAATTTTTTCAGGTAACTTCTCATCCCTTCTTTGGGTCTTTTATGCACATGGTTCTAGCACTAATCCTTGCAGAACTTCACTGATAATGCCTATGCCTATTTCACACAGAGGCTGACCATATATTCCTAATCCTTGTTTTAACCAACTGCGTGTCAATAAATGTAAGAGTTTTTAGCTTTCATGCTATTGCTACTTATTTTCCTCAAAAATTTTTCATTAGGAAGCATGTTGGAAACCTTCCGGAAATCAAAGTGGACTGTATCAATCAGCTAGATCTACCTTCTCCTCATGCTTTTGGACCCCTTCAAAGAAATCTAGAAGGTTTGGGAGGCTCGTCTTTCTGCTGAGTCTGCCCAAATGCATCATGTTTCTGCTAGTCTTCCCAGCACTGATGTTGGAGCCCCAGCTCTTCCCGCAAACTTGTTTAGAAACTGGTGTTATACTTGATGTCATGCAGTCCCCTGGCTCCCAAGCGTGTTTAAGCAAGACATCACACACCATTGCAGATGATTCTTTAGAACTCTGTGGAGAATAATAGCTGAACTTGCCAAGTTGATACTCTTCATTTTGAGCATTTCATTCATAATAATGTTTTCTAGAGTCATAGTAGGTTCATTCAGAAGTCTTTATGAGTTCCTCGTAGAGAATGACTCTGGCGAAAGTATCTCCTAGCACTTTCCACAATACACAGAAGATGAGAAGAATCAGTGTACCTTTTCTGCTACATTATCTTAACACTTCCTTTATATCTTTACCACCTGTTGGCTTTACAGATCCATGGAACTATTATCAGCATCATTACTAGAACTCCGATGTTACTTGCAATTATTTTAATTTTACTTAAAACAGTGCACATGTGTATGACTGGGTGTGCAAACAAGGTATTCATCTGCTTTCTCAGGAAGGCAAATGCAAACCCACTTGGTAAATTTAAGGGAACGTCAGCATTACTTCCTGATTATGACAGAGCAGTCACAACTGCTATTTGAACTGTAGATTTATTTTTCTCAGCTGTTAGCACTTATGAATGTTGGCTCATTTGAATCATTATCTAACAGGATTCTACAAATAATCAAGCAATTTTCAGTGTGAATAACACCCATAAATTTTGCCTAGGATCAACTTCACATCTGCACAGTGGCGTAGCCAAAGTTTTATGAACTGTCCTTGCAATGCCTTGCTAGGGCTCGTCCTTATTGTCATATGCATATCCTCTGCATAAGAATGAAGTATAGTTCAAACTGCAAAAAGACAGCAAATGGCAAATAGGTCTTCAAATTCCTTACATGTTAATAATTTAAATTACCACACTAAACTGAATTATTATTTGGGGAAAAAGAAATATAGTGCTTTTATCTACATAAGAATAATACCAGATATTTTGGCTTGGACTCAACATTTCTGTTTACTTAAAGAAAGAGATTTTGCAAAGTCTATTAACAATAGAAACATTCTCCAGAATTTTTGCTTTTAATTTTATTGGATCAATTATTTTTAACTATCTTATTTGCAACATCGTGCTGTTGTACTGAATGGGAAAATTATGCTTGAACCTAGGCAAGGCCAAACCAATGTATTCTTACTGTACAAATCAAGCAAAGTGTAAAATTACATCCCCAGCTATAACGGGCATTTCAACCAGTCATGGTACACGCAATGATGTCACGCAATGATGTGAACCTCGGCCTTGGTGAATAGCACATGAAATAGCACATGCAGCTCAGACTCAAAAAAGGGAGAAATAGTAGTCATGTACAGTGCTGTTTCTGTTGGGGTCTGTGTTTCCTGCAGTCATACCAGCAGAACTAGCCAATGTTTACCCCGGCACTGATAAGGAAAGATAGTAGGCATGATGAGCAGGAGATTTATTCTTTGAACACTTCACAAATGAGTCTTTAACAGTGACTGGTATTTTTGAAGAATATAGATGTTTTTAGCTCTGACATTCATTTCACATCAGTGTTGCCCATTTTAAGTAAATAGTAGTAACAGACATGATCCAAGTCGGGGCATTCCATTCTGCATCCAAAGATCAAACAGATTGTTAAAATATGGAGTTATTAGCAACTAGAGAGCTCTGTGAAGACTGCAGTTAAGGANTTTAGCTTTGACATTCATTTCACATCAGTGTTGCCCATTTTAAGTAAATAGTAGTAACAGACATGATCCAAGTCGGGGCATTCCATTCTGCATCCAAAGATCAAACAGATTGTTAAAATATGGAGTTATTAGCAACTAGAGAGCTCTGTGAAGACTGCAGTTAAGGATGGTGTGGTTATTATTTGCTATCTGTATTCCAGTATGTTTGAAATGAATATTCAAAGTATTTTCCGTTCCAAGCCTCTGATCTTCCTCTCAAGTATAGCAAGCACTCCTGAAATCCTGAAAGAACAGTATGAATCATGTGGGATTATCCACTAGCCCAGCCGGTTTTTTTGAGTTCTGAATCATCAGCAGAAACATGCTCCCTTCTCCTTTCTACAAGTCACTATCAACTTCAACTTAAAATGTGAAGGGAGAAGCATGACTCGAGATTCAGAAAATAAATAAAGGTTAATCTGATGAATAAAAGAAAGAAATGTTAGATTTTTCCAGCTCTATAAGCCTGAATTCTAAAATAAAAATATTTAGGATTTTGGTGAAATCAGTTGAGATGAGGATTGATCTTTAGACTTACTGGGCGCTGAGATGGACAGAAAAACAACCTCTGGAGAAAATTCCTCTCCAGTACAATTTTTTTCTCATTAGAAATCAGTCCAATATATAGGTTAAAACTCTGAGAATCAATTACCATGCGTTCATTGGAGGACTACAGAATATCTATAATTCAGCTTTTATCTTTGTTTTATAAAGTGCATAATCTGAGTAGCATAAAACAGAGTGCTGGAAGATGTGTTATATTATTGTGGCCAGTGAATCTTGATCATGTCTTTTAAATATTAATTTCACTGTCTGGTGGTTCCAGAATAAGATAATTTTAATGTTTCTTGACAAGTCTGAAATTCAAAATATGCATATGCAGACAATTTCCACATATATTTACATTAAAAAGGAATGCAGGATTTATTAAAGAGCAGAACTAACTTTTGCGTTACAGTGGGAAAAACCAAAAGATTATAAATCTTCACCAGAGCCTCATGGAACAGTCCAGCTTTGCATTTCTACGGGAAGCTCATTTAAACCGATGCATCTGTGTTTTTAAAGCAAGACAGCATTGCTTTTCATAAGAATTCTAGAAAATAGTTCTTTATAATCTATCCTATCTTTTTTGTTATCTAAAACTTAATGACAGCCACACAATGTATTTAGTTGCCAAACATTACTATAAAGTATCCAGCCTTATTCTAAGAAGATGAACTACCATAATTTCCCCTTAGGGCCACAGAAACAGATTGCAAGATTTTAGTCATCAACAGTCCTTCTGTTCACATGACCCTTTCTATGAACTATTTCAAGTTAACACAGCTCATGACGCCTTCCTATCTTCCTGTTTCCAATACTTTGAACTCTCATGGAGACTTCTGTTGTAAGACCAACTTATCAAGCAGGGAAAAGAACAGCTGCTATTTATTTCATTTTAGCTCTCTCTTGTGTTCTGCATTTGCAGGTGGTGGAAGGAAGCGGAAGGAAGAGCCAACGGCTCCTACACCAGTTCACCATAGCTTGGTAATTATCAGCATGGACACTTGGTCATTTAAGAAGTCCTAAGCACAACCAGACACAGACACAGCAGTGTCTTCTCAATCAGAAATTACACAGGTGCAGTATAAATTACAAAGATATAATAGTTACAGTATTTCACAGTTCTTTTGGCTATACAATGACAGTTCTTCGTGCACAAATTTGGACTTTTGATTTATTTTAAAGTTTGAAACTTTAAATAAGATTTTATTGCAAAATTTATGATTTAAATATATTGATGATAAGTAATTTATTAAAGCTCCGTCAATACCTCAACAGCAAATGATATATCTTGGAAGAATTAAATTCAAAATATATGCCTGTCTCGGACAATGCCTTGTGTAAAATTGCAGATGACCTTGCACTGTGCCTGTTGCTGAACAGCAATAATCTTCAGCTGTATCTTCCGTCCCTTGTTCTAATTTATTTGTCATTTGTCACCACATTTGCAAACACTTTCTAAAATTCAACCACATGTGTTATTACAATAATGATGATGATGGTTATATAGAGTTTGCATTTCTCAAGTCTCGTCTTTTCCTTATGTCTATGAGCCAAATTCTACCCTTTGAATGTGCATGTGCTACCCCCTTTGACTCATTGAAAGTCATGTATAATCAAGAGCAGATTTTGGTGCTTTTTTCTTGAAATGCTTTAAATTATAGCATTAAAATTTCAAATATTACTTTCTCTTTATCTCTATGGATAATTCTTATTTTTCCCCTATTAAGATGGAAAAATATTTCCCAACAAGAAGGGGTTTGGCTTTGTTTTTTCCATAAGTTCCAGATTTTTAGTAGCCTTCATACTCAACAGTTGAAGAATGGTAGTTATTCCCTTCATAATGTAAACCCGCCCCCCCAATAACTGATTATAACTGATTTTTCTTCTCCCCTCACAGACATTCCATTCTGATATTTCCTAACTAAAACAGAACACATAGGCAGGTGATATAGACATTGTCTGCAAAAAATCCTGCACTCGCTTAGCTAAAATATGCGTGTTTCAAGCCAATTTAGTTAAACTCATGCAGTCTGTGCTCGCACACATATTTTGGTTTACAGATATATTAGAGGGAATTTTGTAAGTGCGGTCAGTTGGATTATAGATTCTTATTTAAAGAGTGTGGCGGAGATTGAAATTGGATCCAGAGAGAACATATTTCTAATATTAAATCCATTTTGCCCTACTGCAAAACAAAAGAGAAAACTGAGGGATTGATTGTGGAAATCTCTGTTCTCATAAAGAAAGTTGTCCCTTTCTTACAAAGTTCAGAGTATTATAAAAACTATCACGTCATCTAAGCCTGCAGAAATAATGTTTGCTATAAATCCTCTCAAGTTGTTCATTGGTGGTCTACCTCTTCGCTTTTACTGTGCAAAGCCAGCTTTCACAAGGAGCAGTATTTAAGGGCCATTATGATGTTATTTCATATATCTAGCTTTCAGGCACCTATTCCTCTGTAGACACATTTGTCATACTGGGGACTTTTTTAATACATTCAGTCGATAGGAACATGTTTCACCCTCTGTAGTACATAGGAACTTGGGGATCATATCACTTGCACTTAAATTAAAATAAACCAATTTCTCCTCTCCTTATTTTAGGGAGCATGTACAAAGCGAATGGGTTTTCTTTACCTTTTCATTAGTTACCAAACCCCTCTCCACCTAAGCTGTGCATTGCATAGTCCCCCATGGTGAGAAGGAGCTGTGAGCTGCACGGTCCATGCCTGCAAGTTGCAGTAGCCATCTCACTCTCCTTGCTTAGGCCAGCAGATGCAGCCTGGATGGGGAATTGTCCCTTTCCTTTGTTAACATTTTCTCATCCAGCAATCGAATAAAATCCAATTTACCTTACAGTTATTCCTACAGGTTGATCCTACAAAAAAAAAGAAAGAAAGAAAGAAAGAAAGAAAGAAAGAAAGAAAGAAAGAAAGAAAGAAAGAAAGAGAAAGAAAGAAAGAGAAAGAAAGAAAGAAAGAAAATTGTTCTCATTTATTCGCAGGATAGAAACAAATTTTTTTTCTGAATTTTGTCAGAAGAATGTCTGCAGCGTCCTCTGCTCCTGGTGCCGCTGGCCTTCAGCAGAGAAACTGATGGGTCTTCACAGTCAAAGCAGCACAGCTAGGGCACCCTTCAGGGAACTAGGGATCTGTGCATTCAGACTGAGAAAAGCCTAAAACTCATGTCTGCTGTTTCTTGGCGCAAGTAAAAAATTTAAGCACGATATTCAACAATTAAGCAAAAATTAGACATGTCCTCCTGTCATAGCTTGAAAGAAAAAGAAAATATCACTATATGTTGAAGCCACTGTGGTCAGTGTGTTTTGAGATGTCTTCAGAGCTTAGTCAAAGAACTAAAACCTTCTGGGGACTAAGGCAAATCCTAGACAGCCCCAAAAAGAAAACAGGGACATTGCTATTCAGTTCAGCGAGGAAGGAAGTATTTCGAGGCATCTACAGTTACAGAATTTTTCATTTACGTAAATCTTTGAGGAAAAAATTAAATACGCCCGTCACTGGCTAAAAAGTAAGGCAGAATTGTTTGGATTGTTTTATTAAATCCCTAGGAGGTGATCCAATTTGTGGTCTCCCTGATAATATAGTGCCTTCCAGCTTTGAATACTTTGTTCTTTGTTTCTACCTCTAGACTTTTTTCAAGACTGCTCTTAAGATGAAGCCCTCTATTTAAAGGGTTATAATCTCACACAGGTAGTAAGTACATTCCTTTACCTTATGAATGTTTCCACTTCCCTCATGCAAGATGGATCACCTCATATTTGCTTAATGTATCAAAAATCATTGTACTGCCAGCTAGAAATCAGGCCACTGTTATTGCCAAGCCACTCTCCATCATCATTGAAAAGTCATGGAGAACAGGAGAGGTTCCCGAGGGTTGGAGGAAAGCCAATGTCACTCCAATCTTCAAAAAGGGCAAGAAGGAGGACCCGGGAAACTACAGGCCAGTCAGTCTCACCTCCATCCCTCGAAAGGTGATGGAACAGCTTATACTGGAAGTCATCTCAAAGCACATGGAGGAGAAGATGACTATCACGACTAGTCAACATGGATTCACCAAGGGAAAATCCTGCTTGACCAATCTGATAGCCTTCTATGATGGCATGACTGGCTGGGTGGACGAGGAGAGAGCAGTGGATGTTGTCTACCTTGACTTCAGCAAGGCTTTTGACACTGTCTCCCACAACATCCTCATAGGAAAGCTTAGGAGGTGTGGGCTAGATGAGTGGACAGTGAGGTGGATTGAGAACTGGCTGAATGGCAGAGCTCAGAGGGTTGTGATGGGTGGAGCAGAGTCTAGTTGGAACCCTATGACCAGCGGTGTTCCCCAGACGTCGGTACTGGGTCCAGCCCTGTTCCACATATTCATCAACGACCTGAATGGACAGACTGTACCCTCAGCAAGTTTGCTGATGATGATGCAGATCTGTGGGGAGCAGCTGACTCGCCAGAAGGCTGTGCTGCTATTCAGCGTGACCTGGACAGGCTGGAGAGAAGGGTAGAGAGGAACCTGATGAAGTTCAACAAGGGCAAGTGTAGGGTCCTGCACTTAGGCAGGAATAACCCCATGCACCAGTACAGGTTGGGGGCTGACCTGCTGGAGAGCAGCTCTGCGGAGAAGGACCTGCGAGTGCTGGCGAACAACAGGTTCACCAGGAGCCAGCAATGTGCCCTTGTGGCCAAGAAGGCCTGTGGCATCCTAGGGTGCCAGCAGGTCGAGGGAGGTGGTCCTCCCCCTCTACTCTGCCCTGGTGAGGCCACATCTGGAGTACTGCTTCCAGTTCTGGGCTCCCCAGTTCAAGAGAGACAGGGAGCTACTGGAGAGAGTCCAGAGGAGGGCTACAAAGATGCTGAGAGAAGTGGAGCATCTCTTTTATGAGGAAAGGCTGAGACACCTGGATCTGTTCAGCCCAGAGAAGAGAAGACTAAGAGGGGATCTCGTCATTGCTTACCAATATCTAAAGGGCGGGTGTCAAGAGGATGGAGCCAGACTCTTTTTGGTGGTGGCCAGCAACAGGACAAGGGGCAACAGGCACAAACTGGAATGCAGGAAGCTCCACCTGAACATAAGGAAGAACTTCCTTACTGTGAGGGTGACAGAGCCCTGGCACAGGCTGCCCAGGGAGGCTGTGGAGTCTCCTTCTCTGGAGAGATTCAAAACCTGCCTGGATGCGTTCCTGCGCACCCTGCTCTATGGGCACCTGCTTTAGCAGGGGGTGGACTAGATGATCTCCAGAGGTCCCTTCCAACCCCTACCATTCTGTGATTCTGTAATCAAGGAGATTCTTTGAGCAACGTCTAACTTCTACACCTGGGGCTCAGAATATGGATATTTATCTCAAACCCAGAATTTTACTCAGTTTTCAATTTCACAACCACGTTGCTAGCTCTGAAAAAAATTATACACCCTTTGCCACTGTTCATCCAGGATATATTCATCCCTTAATACTAAATTCCACTCCAGAAAGTTAATTCTTTTTCCTAATTTGGCATAATCTTTCCATATTCAAATCAAAATACATTGCAATCCTCAGTCTGTTCCATTCCAAAATATCATTTAAAATACATTCCTCTGAGATGTTAAAAAAGTTTTCCTTCAGTTGTCTCACTTCATCTCTTGCCAATCTATGTTCTCCTTAACCAACAGATGTCTTCTTTTTCCAATACCTCTCTTTGTCTTGCCACTGAATGGGATTAATTCTCCTTCCATACTGACTCCTCCACCTCCTGGAAAATACTTCTGCATTTGAGTGACTCTCTAATTTATTCAGTTCCTCTTCAAGCTTTTCATTCTCTCCCTTCCATGATTTCTAATCATACCTCTATCAAAATAAAGTAACTACACTCTGTCCCCAAACCTCACACAGGGCTTTTGCATTTTTTTACCACAGTCCAAACAAATATATGCATTCAAAAATAATGCTGATACATAACTTAATGATATTTCCTCTTCACAGTGCATATTCTTTATATTTGTATAAACATTACAGAACATAAATATTATTTAGTGGATCAAAACTCTTTTATGCTCATCAGGGTCGCATTCTTAAGTGAAAACTGTTTTGTTGTAGGAGGTATTTGTCATGCAGTTTCTGTCTGTGATTAAGAGTGAAAGAGAATATTCCAATTAGTTGGACAAAAAGGTAGCACACGCCAACTGACAAGTCCAGGAGCCTCCAAACAAACTCAATGGGGAAAAATTTGAACAAGCCAAAGTCCACAATACTCTCTCTCTCTCTCTCGTATTTTTAAAATTACTTCCAAGATTATATAACTTTCCCCTGATGAATGACATGCTAGGGAAATATTAAAGCTCTTACAGAATCAGAAATACTCTTTCCTCTCCAAAAGCACATGTTCATAAATACCCATCCATAATTCTTCCTCACTCAGGCACACCATGAAGGTGGAGAAGAAGGTGAGAGGTGTGAGAGGAGAAAACAAAAGAGACGTTATAAATGGTGGAGGAGATGTGATAAAGAACGTAGCCAGAGAATGTTTCAGAAGCAACTGGGGATGTCAAGAAGGAAGAAAGAGAGGTACTGAGTGAATGAAAAATCAAGTGAATTGAAAAAGGTCAGAGTTTCTTGAGCAAATCATCATACGGACAATAAAAAGAGAAACCTTGGGTAGAGCAGAAGAAAATGAGCTGATGTCTGGTCAGATACTATTAAAGCGTAATATTAAAAAAAATAATAATTTTATTGTCTTTGGAGATGTTTCAAGTTGATTTAGCAATAAAAGTTCAAAAGAATTATTTGTTTCATAAATCTGCTTAATAGCTCTGATAAAATGAATAATAATGAGAGATAAATGTGATTAGCCAAGGAAATTTCTGACCTGTTCTTAATGATCAGAAATAATTCCCTTAATGTTTCCCAAACAAAAGCCCATACCTGCTTTTCATTCTGTTTGAGACTAATTTAAAAGAGAAATTGCCAGACAAGTAAAATATTTCTTTGCTTCCAAATATGTGTATGTTTTTCTTTTGAAGCATCATTATGTTTCTTATTTAAAGCAGGATTTAACATTCCTTTTTTCTTTACATAGCTTCCTACAAAACCGTATGAACATACGAAATTGTACAAATGTAATACTGCTAGTTTAAATATGTGAGCTCCACAGGAAAACTTATCCTTAGTTTCTGAGACCTAGTACAGGATCAAGTCTAGTTTGTTGTAAAAAAAAAAAAAAAAAAAGAAATTCTCATCAGGCAGTTTTAATTCGTGATACACCTAAACACACTTTATAAGTAATCTCTAGTAGCATACTGTAAATAGCTTCTTAATCTTTGTGCCTAGCATTTGAGATATTATGAATCTCATGTTCATCAGCTCCGCCCATTCTAGCTGTCATGGTTCTGATCTTAAATAAGTTGCTTCTCATGAATGGACTGTGCAGCCACTTACTTAAACAATTTGCGTGCTGCCGGAAGAAAATCTTAGGAGGCTGCATCTCCTCCTCCCTCTTTTTCCTTGGCTATTTTGTGAAAAATTTCTTTTAAAGTTATGCAGTCTTAAAGTCTGTAGAGTCACTGGACCTTAGACATAAGTGGGTTTCAAACTGGCTAGAGGGACAGAAGACATTTAAAGCAAGCTTAGAGGTTGCTGGAAGAGGAATTAATTATCAGAGAGGATGCCTCTTTGGTGAAACAAACAAAAGGAATGACAGTTCTGTGGGTAACTGGCAGAGGGTGAGAATTCAGTAAATGAAGGTTATAATACCACCCTACTCTTTCAGAGTTTTTACATTCATATGTGTCAGATATGCTCATATAGTAATTATAAAGGCCATAAAAAGACCTAGAAACACATTCTAAGAAACAAACTGCCTGCATCGTTTTCAAAAAGGGCAGAAAGCACCAGGGGAGACTCCAAAGGGCAAAAATACACGATGTATACTGGCCATTTAAGCCATTTAATTATTTATTATTAATGATCCCAAAGTGCTTGCATGACCATGAATACGTGTGCAAATGAACAGGGGATGGTAGCTCTGCTACAGAGGTAATCCTAACCGCTGTAATTCTTATCTGCATGATTTTCTTCTTTCATGTATAAACACCACATCCCATTTACAATCTTAGGCAAGTTTTGTTATTTATTGGTGGCAACAGTTACATCTTTTCATAGGACTGACTACACACTGTCTGCAGGTGGGAGAAAGTTATGTTAGTCTACTTCCTAGAAGATCATCAGGTCAGTCACTAATACATATATAAGAAATATGTGTGGTGCGTATACACTGGCACATAGAAATACATATGCCATCCCAGAAAAAAAAAAAACATGCAAAGGTGACTTTGGTCATGTAGTTATGCCAATAAGAAAATCAGCACAGATAGAATTAACTCCTGACCCTTTAGAGTTGTAATTTAATCTGACTGCCATTTTATGAAAAGCTTGCAGTGCTCAGTAACCTGCATCAGTAGAATTTCTTTCTTATTTAATTCTTATATATGACTTCCCACTCCCATGGCTTTATTTTGTATGAATCTAATGCTTAATTTTCAAGGCAAGGATATTCTGTTCCAGGCTGTCTGATTAGCAGATGATCTTCTAATGATTCTAGATAAATTTAGGAAATAACACTAGAGTGATTTAAAGTCTACCCACAGTACTTTCAGAAAGCAGTTTCTATCCATCAGAGACACAAACACAGTCATAAAAAGCTTCCCCAATTTATCTTTGGCGTTTTTATTTTTAATCTGAGGCTATTGAGTCTTAGCCTAAGGAATGCTTTAAATTGATATAAACTGACAACTGGTTCAAAAGTCCCATCCATTTCCTACACCCACCGCTTACTCCTCCCTTCATCTCCTGTTACAACAGTCTGTGAACAGTACCAGAGAACAGATCCAGATTAAGTCATATTTTTTATTTAGCTTCTGGTATAAGTCTATGAATTCTGATCTATTTATCTACATGACTACACAAATACTTGTGCTAGCTCAAGACTGAGGGTAGGAGGAGTCAAAGGCCATGTTTAAGTGTTTGAAAAAGCAGGACCGGAGGCTAATCATTACCCGGAAAATTCACTGCACATGAATTCAGCAAGTATTTAAAGTAACAGGTGGATGCTAGGTAGTCTTTGAGAAACATGTGGTTCGCAGGCTGATGATCATGAAACAATTTGGCCAATGTGTACATTTGAAATAAGTGTTACTGAAGACATTGTCATTTGAATTTTAGAAATAAAAACATGTTGCTCTTTCTTAGTAACTTTGACACACTATATATATAGTAGGATCTGGTAGTTAAAGCTATAACGAGCCACAAAATTTCAGTGATTTCCAGGGAATTTCCTAAACTTACATTTATAAAACCTTTTTGCTTTATGTCAGGTAGCTTTCTTGAAGACACTTCAATCTTTTTAAAAGCTACGAATGTCTTGTCAAGGGTAGCTCTTAATCCAAAGTTTTAATCTTCAGTACCTGCCTTCCCAATTCTCACTGGGAACCTGCATTGATTTCAGTGAGACGTGTGAGGTATAAAATCCCTGAGGGGATATAAAAGGTTTTGGAAAGTTACTTGATAAAATTGCTTGGGCATCAGCACAGTCTTGTTAAAATCAAACAGATCTTTCAGTTTTAAAAATCAGATCATGCCTGAGTGGTTTACTACACATAACCCTTTAACTAGAACTAGTAGTAATGTTCTCAAATGAACAGATGAGGCCAGTCTATAAGCATCCTTTTCCTATATCTAAGAGCAGCATGAGTGAAGCGGTACGTATCAGCCAGAAAATGTCAGTTGACCAAAATGGTCAAACACATACATTCCTCAGCTGTTACATCTGAACAACTACTATAATGATAGATACTAATGGAAGATTTAGCATAACCAGTTTGTGTCTAGTACACTGTCTTTTTCACTTGCCCACTGAGAATAGTGAAGACCATCATCATTCAAGAAGAGTAGGACTGTTCATAATTCGGTATCATTTGTGGTAAAAAAAAAAAATGGAACAAGGGAACTTAGAATCCGGAATTAATGATCATGCTTTTCTTTGCTCCATTTAATATCTGAGTCATGTTTCATCTCTGTCACACTTTAAATGGATTACTGTTTGGCTAAATGACATTAAAAAACTCAACAGTGACTGTTTGTAGTGAGTTTCTGCAAGGGTCAGTGTTATATCCTCTCCCATGTAAAAGGAAAAAAGTAAAATAAAAATGCATGACATCGAAACACTACTTTATTGATCTAAGAAGAAATATTTTATAGAGACACACCTAGACTCAAGCCAAAGCATACCAGCTTGCTTGTTTTAGACAACATTGACATTCTGCTTATAATACACAATGATGCCTCATGCTACCTTTCAGGAAGTCTGCTTTAAAAAGTCTAAATTGGGGTTAGGGACCCAAGCAACTAGCCTCCAATACAAGATCAATGCCAGCTTCCTCAGAGGCTCTCGGTAGGCGACAGACGAAAACTAGAAAAGCAGCCAACACCTTTACTGGGGCCTCTTTTATTCCCCATTGAGTGGGGAGCAAGTATAGGAGGTGTCAAAGCAACTCCTTCTAAGCTCACAAGACACCGTGAAGGGAAGGTCTGAGTTGCCTCTGGAGTTCTGCTGATATATGAAATAATACCAAATCTTTAAACAGATGTGAGTAGGTGGTAGAAAAGAGGGAATCATGTGATAAACACACAGGAACTTTGAAAGGGCTGGTGCCTGCTAAGGTCATCCATCTTCCCATCTGCAGTGAGGTGAGGTAGACCATCTTTTAACTTGACTCGAAGCAATGAGGCTCTGAATTACTGCTCCATCCCAGGGCTACTATAGGGATCAAAGTCCATCAATCCTTCTAATTTGCTGCAATGGAAATCTGTGAAATTTGCCATTTTCCTTCTGTTCAGGGGGGAAGGCATGCAAAAATTGTTAGGAATAAAGTTTTATTCTTTGGCTGAGGAATGGAAAAAGACTTGGCTCCAAAGTCTTTCGGGCAGGATTATGAGTTATTAGGCTTATAGAATTTGCAGTACTCTGATCATGTACACCAGGGCCTCATAGAGCTGATCAGCTTTTACAGAGTGTATGCTTTTACAGAGCACATGGAGACCTGCATTTCCTGGCATCCTGATACACACACAGAGGTAATGCACGCAAAGATGTGTTCCAACACTCTCTCCATGAGACTGAAAGTAGAATCATGGACATGTACAGACAACCATGGCACAGCAGTAAGCGTGTATATATCCTATCCTTGAAGTAGATGCCATATGTTGACAGAAAAGGAAATGAAAATATCTTTTTGATAAATCAAAGTCAATCTGAGGTAAAATCACAGAAAGAAACTTTAAGAAGGCATGTCATAACTCGTTTCAATAGTATTTGCTGAAGACTAATAGATGCTATAAAGAATATACATTTGGCTAACAAAAGTTGTGTGCCAATTCAAAGATCATGCCCTTACTGTTGACAAAGAACAGCTGAGGAGGAAAAATGTCAGTGTTAGGCCCTGCTGAAGTGCAGAAAACATACAGGTTTCACCAAAACAGACAGTGCAAGAGGTAGAGAGAAACAATTTGAAGACTATATTTATCAGAAAAAAATCCCTTGTCCAAAGCAGGGAAGAAAGTTTCCCAATAAAATTAGGCTATAAGGAAGTTCCTTTTACATCTCCTGGGTAGATCTATAAAAAGTATCCTCATGCTCAAGGCTATAACGTTAAGATGTTACAAATTTTGAAATGCAACTAGCAGTATACTTTTTTAAGTATTATACCTTTTAAAAGAAACATGATAATGATTTGAAACACAGAACTACACACATCAAGCAGTACAGTCAAATCAGGTTTCAAAAACTTTCCTTATCCAGTTGATACCTATTTTCCCTGCTGTCTGAAAACAAAAGAACATGGTCAACCAGATGGCAACCATGAGTATAATCTTTCCCCGTGCAGGAATTTCAGGCAAAAAAGCAACAGTTTGATGCTTGAGTGAGGCAAGGATACCTGCCAACACCCATAAGACTGCTGCTGTGCACATGTAGCGTCTTCTGAAGAAAAAAGACAACTCCTAATATATGTTATAAATAAATTCTCTAAGTGCTAGGATCGTTTCATTAGAATGAATAACAACTGTGAGGCCACTGGGACTTTCAAATCCTTACCTTCTGGCAAAGAGTTAAAGGACCAGATTCTGTCCTTGGACATGCATGTCTCCCAGATGTACTCACAGATAAAATACTCAGCCCAAAGTGAGGTCAGGTGTATGTGAATTTTGCCCCATCTCACATCTGCTTATATCCAGCCCCCCCTGAAATCACTGCAAAAATGCCTTTGATATCAGTGACAGTTACATACAGTAACAGTGGTTCCCATCCACTCTGTGTGCCCTGGTAAAAACAAAGTAATATTTGTAATTAAGGCTGGGAACAAGAACCAGTAACTATGAAGTAAGCTGGTGGTTAATATTCCTTGCATTTATGTTAGAATGAAAGACATACACGTGGAGTGACCACAGAATAGCAAAGTAGTAGTATAAATCTGAACCCTTGGATTAGTGGTAATTAGCATTATGGTAATTTATTCATGTAGACGAAAGTTTAGAGTCTTTCAGGGCTAAAGAATACTGGTCTCATTTGTAGGAATACCTTAAGAATTTGCCACAGATTTCACTAAGCAATCAAATACTTTTCCCAATAAACCATGAAAATGGGGTAAGCTACAGGAAAGCTATTTTCAAGCCACATTTTCAACCTTAAAGCTAAATGTCTTAATTTTAAGTAGCTTTGTCATACTGTCTTTGTATGTTGTTTTAAGTGTAAGTGTTTTCAGTTCAATAACTTCTTTTCCTTCTGTACACATTCCAACTTGCTTTGTGCCAAATAGGCCTTTAAAAGTGTCCTCAAATGCTGCCTGTAGTCAGCCAGTCAGAAGCATCTTGTATATTTAACACCAAGAGAATTTGTATTCTTTCCCAATAAGAAAATCCAAAGGTTCTCATTTCAATGGAAGCAGGCCAAAAGTAAAGAATATCTAATGCAATAAGATGGAGCATACGAAAAAACTTAACACATAAGATATGCCGATTCTCACGCTACCCAGCTTACAATGGTTACAATAGTGGATGTGTCAGTGAGCAAAGACACATGAGGAGTCCTGGTAAAATTCAGTTATTAGTTAAAAAGGAAGCCTTCCTTCATTTGATGGAAATAGCTCTAATATGAACTGGTATTTTCTTTTGAAGGTTACGAAACAGCAAGATTACAATAAAATACTCATGCAAATCAACAATCTGTAATTTTTGCAGAAGGATTACTTAAAAATGGCATTAAAAATATCTGAGTATTAATTATAAATCTGTCATGTTTAGCTCTACACTCCAGAAGCTTGTTTAACATGTAATATTTTAAAAGGGACAACTCCCTTGGCATTATCACGGTCTCACCAAGATAATAGGAATCACTTTGGAAAAAGTATTTAGTCTAAAAATAAAGCAGTTTACTGGAGTGAACAATCTACTA
>VZSC01007893.1:462997-569908 GCA_013398225.1 Steatornis caripensis
TCAACTATGCATGCATAAGGTAAAAAATACAGCTGCAGTTAGCAATCAAATCTGAAAAATAATTATTTATTTTCCTTAGGGAAAAAAAATACATTTCCCCTATCCACTTCTTTCATACAGTCTATTAAATTACTATGCGCCGATTTAAAAAGCAAAGGAAGTAGGATATAACCTCTGTGTTCTTGAATTTACTTCCTTCCATTGTAACATGTTCTTACTTTATGTGGGATTACCTTGCTTTTAAAATGTATTTTAAAGTTGACTCTTGTTCTCTTTTTTCCTTCTCGCAAACATAAAAACAATCTAATCTAAACATGCTGAAATTACTCAGCAGACGCAGTAAAGTCTGGCCATGTTGTTGTTTAGAACTTCTTTCTCCAATGGCAGAAAACTCTATTTTGTCAGTGTGGATTTAAAAGCAATTCATCATTGATGCATCAGATTCACACAGCAATGACTGAATGAAGCAAAGAGCATCCTTTATGTTTACCACAAAAAAAAAAAAAATCATAAGTAATCGCAATAGTACATAAAAAGTCTTCTTTGGCCAGAAGCGCTGTTAAGAAATGAGCTAACAGCTGCACATTTTTACTTGCTGAACTTAAGTCCATGAAATGAACCCAACACTGAGTCTAATATGAGGGAATCAATGGACTGTTGCCTTACTCAGTGCTTCTCCAAAGACTTTTGAACTGGAACAGAATTCATTTTAATGAGCATCCAACATCTGGAGAAGCCCCTCAAGAGTTACACAAAGCCAAGTTTAAAAAAAAAACTGCAAGAATACCAAATCTCTCCTGAGAAAACACTTGAAAAAAAGGGAAAAGAAGAAAAAAGAAAAAAAGAAAAAAAAAAGAAAACTTCAATGCATATAAATGTACTTTGGAATTAAGAGTGAATTACTTTATGATCTGGAGTACGAGAGATTTACTATAAAATAATTTCAGACTCAGTTGCTCCTTTGATCAACTGATAAAATTGGTCCACCCGTAATTTGCAATAGATTTTTGGATCATATCCAAGTAACAATTTTTCTAATGGCTTGGAGGAACATAGTTGTACTCTATCCCGCAAGAGCAAAATTATACCTTTTGACATTACTGTGAACAAGCATGAGGAAAAACACTTCAAATCTCTAGAGGCTTTTTTCTTATTGCCTCCTCTCTGTTTCCCGCTCAGTTTTCAAAAATTGGCTGCAAAACATTTCTGTCTGGAGAGCAAAAAGAACAGGATGCTTCTGCAACTATATTTTACTAGTACTATAGCTTAGGCAGCAGGTGGCTAACGTAGGAAGAGTTCAAGTCAGACGATCTCTGTGTACTTGCAGACATCCAAAGCCTTTTCTAACTTGGAGATACATGTATGTATGTGTATATATATTGGACTTTGGGCTTCAGTTCAGCAATAATTTAAATTAGGCCCTTAAAAGCTAGAAAAGCTGGATCTACTAGGTAACCTTCAGAGCATCTCCAGGTTTTGTGTGTGCAGCGAATGCTGTCTGAGGTACACTGTTCTGAGGAAGGACAACTGATGGAATTGCATAGACTATTAATTTTAATCTTCCAGAAGTTGCCTTCACCACTGTGGCCCTAATAAGAGCGGTTGTTTTTTTAAGAACTTTTGGGGTTTTGATGGCTGAGGCGCTTGATAAAGGTGAAACATTTACAGATCTCCTATCCTTTTCCTCTTTGGATTTAAAAGAAAAAATAGGTAGTGATAGGTTAAAAGATAAATAGGAAGAAGGTTGGAAGGAGGAGAAATAAGATAAAATTTTCTGAAGAGTTTTCCTTTTCTGCTTGCTATGATTTTAATAAGCTGTGACCCTATTAAAAACTACCACTCCATACACTTTTGTAATCAGTTCTTTTTTTGTAATTGTGCCAGTGTTGCATCCACTGTATATGAATTCATGCCAGATAAATATGGCTATGCTTCAAGAAGCACTATTTTTCAAAGTGTTACCCTGAACTCTCTGGCTCAAGTACACAAATTTGAGGGACAAATGTCTCTGAAAAGAACAGTCTACAGTGCTTCCAACCCCTCTCTCCTACATGACTCTTCTGCAGTTGTACAAAGGCCAACAAACATCAAATGAGACATGTAGACCGAAGCCAAATAATTCAGACTAAACTGATCAAGTTTACCCACTCAGTGCAAGATGTTTTTAGTTCATAAGATATTTTTTCTTTTGTACGCTAATTAAAACAGCTTGACTAAGACTTACTGAAATATTATGTTCCTTGCCATTCAAAAATTATATGAGCCAATGCCAGCACTCCTCCCTGTTTGTTTTTAAAGCCATATGCACTTCTCTTAAAGTTTTAAACCTGTTTGAGGTATCCACAGCTGCTTCTAATATTCTGACCGTTAAATTCTCTTCTTCCTCCCCAACTGAATTGCTATGAAGTATGCCAAACGGTTAATATGTTGTTTTGTTTTTTTGGCTTCTTGCATAATGCCACCGTATTCAAACCCAGGAACTGTGCGACTGAACAACTAAAACTTATATTTCTAGATCCAAAATTGAATGGTTGTCCCTAATAGCTGTTCTTTGCCTATTTAAATAAGCATTTTTCATGTCGGCATTATGTAAAAGTTTTACCACGTATAGGCAAAATAATGAGCACTCAAAAAATATGTGTCTAGGTTTGAAAAGCAAAAAATAAAATGACTATTTGGTATTTAAGGTTTACCCTGCTAACAGAAAGAGAATCGGTTTTGCTTAGCCTTTTATTTTTTTGTCTCACTGTCCTGTCTGGGTTTCAGACTGCTTAAGGAATTTGCTATTGATTTGGACAAATGTAACAGAAAGAATGAAGCTGGTAGGTTAGTGATATAAACTTTGCAGATAAAAGTTTTCTCTTGTTACTGCTCTGGAAAATATTTGACTTTCCACAAGCCAGATAGATATACTTTCTTAACTTTAATTAAGTCTAGCTAAACTCAGAGTGTGAGTGTTTTTCCCTCAGCCAAGTCCGAGATCTTCAAGATTCACACCAAAAATAAAAATCACTCTATGGCAAGCATATAAATAAGAAAATACACAAAGACTTCGAAAGATATTTTCAGGAAATCTGATAAATAGCTAAGCAGCTGAGAGGATAGAAAAAATTTTGAACTGTAAAAGCTGTAGAGACTGTATACATGTATAATATACATGCATATGCTTATACAGATATGTATACATCTCCATATATAGTGTGGATACTGTATAAAGACAAGACGGCCTATGATGAGGGGGAGGGAAAATACAACGGGTATTTTTCTCCTTACACATATACTACTCTGACACTAGTTTTTAAATTTACCTTCTAATGTAAATAAGATTATGGTATTGCATTCCATTCATGTACAGACCTAGCAGCTTTTGAACATGCTGGCTAATTTCAACAAAATCTGAACTAAAGTGAGAGTTTTCAAAGATTTTACATTCCTACCTTCCCCCACCCCCTCTTCCCGCTACAAATGGAAATAGGGAGTCAGGTGAAAAAAAAGATTGTCAGTGAAAACTGTAGTGTGAGCTCACCCGTGGTTAGACATTAGGTCTGAGTGATCACCAAAAGGCACAAAATGCTAAGAAACCAGACTCCACCACTGTTTTCAGGGGTAACATGTTTTATAAAAATGTATGACTACTAGAAGGGCCATAGCAATTTGAAATAATAGGAATGAGTAAAGGGGGAAAGGTGCTAACTAACTTTATAAACATCATATATACTTTGTGAACTTTGCAGTACCTCAAACTCCTACTGGTTTAACTATCCTCAGATAAGTCTGTAGCTGAAAACTTTTTTTTTAAAAGCATACATGGAAACCATGTTATCTTATTACTGTTTTGAAAACAGCATTCTACTGCTGCTGCTACCGCAGTATCTAGCAGAGCAACAATGAGTGCTTATGTACCAGTCAGGTGTGACTTCCACTGCAAAGACTGGATTCAGCCACCTTCTCGCATACTAAGGACAAATCAGATAAAGGTTATGGTGCTGGTGAAATATTCACTAGCATCAGGAAAAGAAATCTGGTCTAACTGCCAACATCTCTAGTCCTCCAGAAGGTCCAGAGCCAGAGCATCCCATGGAGAAGCCCATGCTAGCAACGCTTCCCATAACCCTACTTGCCAGGAGCAGCGTGACAAGGACTGAAAGTGCAGGGTAAGGAAACTGTTCATCCCCTTTAGTCAGGGAGGGAGGTTCTGGTGCTGTTCCTGAGTCATCCTCGCCAACCAAGCTAACAGCTTGCCGTTGTGCTTCAGAAACCACCCCATCTAGCTTTTCCAGAGATGAAGAGATGGGACCACAATCTGAGTCTTTTGTGCAAGGATAAATGAGCAGTCAGAAAGGACATCCTCCTACAAAGAACAGTGGTAGGTTCCAGTGCTGCCATGCAGACCATGAGATAAGTTTTCATTACTCTGCATGTTATAGCTCCCTTCCTTAACCTGTCAAGGAATTATCAACTTTTCTTCATTTCATATAAACACTAGCCGATGGAAAAGTAAAAAAAAAAAAAAAATTCTTTTTTCTTTCTTTTGATGGTAAATTTTGATAGATGTTTTTTAGTATGTTTCTGGTTTCTGAGACAGCTTTGATAAGAAGTTTTAAGAAACATACAGGAGGAGCAGATTCAGCAAAAGATACTATGTTTACCTCATTGTTTAGTTAGATCCTGATTCTAATTAGGTCAGTTATACAAGTGTAAAACATTCCAATAAACGAGTGGAATTACTCTGGTACACCATCAGATAAGAGTCAAGCTCTAGTTTCCTTTTCAAATGTCTATGCTGCATTTTTCAGGATTAACATCATAAGGTCTGTAAGTAGTAATACAGAAAGGGTGAAATCTTTCATGCACATGGAGTCACTAGAAAAGTTACTGGACTGTGTCTATGCACACTCTCATGGTATAGTCTGTGCATGGGAACCTTTTCTGTTGAGCACTGGGATGCACAGCACTATCCTCTCCAGCTGTGATCCCCTCCTGTCTCCTCAGGGTCCCCATCCTCCCTCCCTGCACACCCCTCCTTAGCATCCCTTTTATTAGTTTGAGCCTTATGAGTTGTCAGCAAAATCTTTGGGAGGGACATGCTAGTTGTAAGCACAGTGACTTGCAGACACAGCACAGAATAAGATAAGAGAATTTGTGCTGATTTTCTGCCTTCTCTGCTTCTTCCCTCCTGTGGAGTTTGAAGAAAAGCTCTCGTTCAATGAGAAAGTAAAATTGCTGGCTGCCTGGTCAAGCAAGTGAATGCGGTGACTGTGGCATTTGTGCTGCAGCCATTTTAATACAAACAGTTTCAGATAACTTTGCAGTATCAGCCTCAATGTACACTTTGTTTGGAAAAGATTCTCCCAATCATCAAAGCACTGCATTAAAAACAATCACAGCAATTAGGGCATGCCAAGTAGAAGAGACAGCTGTGAAGAATTTTTTGTCCATTTCTCTGAACATCCTTCCTTTGATTCACTTGAGTTGAGTTCAATTTTCTAGCCTTTAACTTCAAGCTCTTTCAAAGAGACACAGCCCTTACATATCTATCAACTGCTAACACTGCTCCACTGTCCGCAGAGCAATAGCAGGGCCTCACTGCTCGCTCATCCACTCCTCTCCCAATATACACACTTTCTTCACCCCATCCTTAGCGCATTGAAAGTCTGTAAGGTTCTCATCGCCCCTTCCGGAGCCATTTCTGCTGTGGTATCTGACAAGAAATAGGTCAGCATACTACACAGCAAGGCCAAGAGAAGTTCAACATTTAAACGTTTATGTGATAACATAAACATAGATAAAAAATTCTATTTATCTGTGAGATGCTTCCCTCTCTCCTCACTTATTTGAGGCTGTTTTTACATCACAAGTGTTTTAGAGTGGCATTTAGACCACTATCCCACTTATACAGCATCTAGCATCCCTGGTGCTCATTGGAGTACTTGGACTTAATAGCTGGTACGTCATAATATGGTAGAACATAGTTTATTTTTAATTGAACTATATATTTTAATTGAATTATATTTTAATTGAACTGCGTGCTACATTTTCGTCTGAAACATTGTCAAATTTAGTATCATGAAGCTAAAAGATGTAGGTTCTTTAGCTTTAAAAAGTTAGTTTGGAAGAACAATTTAAAACAACAGGTACAATACAAGAAGAGGAGTCCTTTAAGAATAAGCTGTGCTGTACAATAGCCGACCTTAGCTGCCACAGCAGACAGGAAGAGAACACCACTGCTTCCACAAGAGCAACCAACAAATTTAAGAGGAATTGTAAAAAAGATTGAGTTAAGTCTGCTACAATTTAAATTAAGTTTGTGGTTTAAAACCAATTCTAAAGAACACTAAAATATTAACAGCTTGGTGTTTTACTTTGAGTTAAACTGTTTTACTCTCACTTCTAATGTAATGAGAAGACAATATTTATGTAGTATTATGCACTTTCTGTAGAATGATCCATAGTGTTTTGTGCGATTGAGAAGCTACAAGAGGAAAAACATGACAGGTACAAATGGTGACTAACCTCCACTGACCTACAGGCTAGGTAAGCTTTTAAAACTATTGATATTAAAAAGCCTTGTCGATGATTCTCTCAGAATTATCATAAATTCTTTGGGCATCCAAACTTCTACTAAATTACCGATTTTTGTATGAAATTTCAGATTGGACCCTTCAGCAATAGTTTGATTGCACTGGAAGTGTAAATAATGCTTCAAAAATAGAGATTAATAAGATGAGCTGAGTGAGCTGCTAGAAGCAAATCCCCTGTTTAAGAGCAAAGCCCCAAACTCATTGCACCTAACTGTAGGTGCCAGCTTGGGAAGTAAATTACCATAAGTTCTTTCAACACACGACTGAGAGAAAAGCACCTCCTGAGTGTGAATCAAGTTTAGGGGTATCTTTGTAGGTGTCTCTCTGCTGCCTGTGAAAGAGCTTTAAGTGACAGATATTGTATGAAGTTCACAGAAAAAGTCTTGTTCATCCCCTTGGTGGGATAAATGAAGTTATTACATTATGTTCAGACCTAGAAAGTGGCTGTTTCAGGGAAAAAAAATAAGCTATGAGGATGGAAGGAAAAAACCAACAGAGAGAGTCTCTCAATGAAACTAGTACAAATATAAAAAATATTGGAATTCAGATTTTTAGATGTATCTATCTGGTGAACTTGAGAGCCCCAAATTTTACGTTGTCTAACTTGAAAGTTTTGAAAGGAAATTAGTTTCTGTGAAAAATTGTGTGCTTTGCAAAGACCCTAAACATTGAGATGCACAAATCAGTCACCCCTTTACTAGGCCTATTTCCCATACACCTGTAACACCAATACACCAAAGCGTTCGTATTTTCAGACGGCAGCCATTTAGCTACACTTTGCCCTCCATTTTGCAGGGTATTGTCCTAACTTGCATGAAGTCTTCTCTTTCTTATTCTGGTATAAAGCTCTGCGTCTGTGCTCTTGGTGGCAACCAAATTGTCAGCACCACCACACATCCGCTGGGCATATTCAGAACAATCTGCAGATGCCCGCTAGCTAAGACAGCAAGCACAACATCCAAAGTGAAAATAAGCAGACTGGTTAGACAGGTGACAGTTCCAGTGCTTTCCAAACATTTCTGCTTCAAGACAGTTTGCCAAGCTAAGTAGCTTATAGCTCAAGAGGGGATTTACCAGACAGATTACAATGACTGCAGACAACGAGCAGCACCCTTTGCAGAGTACACATCCAACTTGATTAAGGCTGCATGTAGCCCTGTCTCTTGCTACAAGCTTTCCTACTTATTCCTTAATGCTGTCCTCCTCCATAAGCAATGGCTGTAGCTGTTACAGCAACGTCATTCAGCTCCTGACATGAAGAAAAATAACAAGTGGAGAAGTTGTAATCCTTCAGAGAAATTTTTCTAAACTGATGTATGTAATACTCTTCAAAAGTATGAGAACGGTTTAATGAACATCCCATTTTTATGCTGTCTGTATTACTTGTTTTCAGGTCATCACCACCCTTTTCTTCCGAAATGCCGTGACAGCAAGTGGAGGAGGAGGGAGTCTAATGCTGGCAGCTGAGTGTAAGTGCTGTGTAAATCGGTAGTGAGATGCTGCTGAGAGAGTAAAGTAGAGAACTTCTGATATATGTGCAAGTACACCCATTGCCCACCAACTCTTTAAATATATTTCCTTTTATGTACATATAAGGCCTGTGTGTGTATGTATACCGTTGCATTGCCATATATTCAGTAAACTAATTCATTATAGCAGTTCTGGGTAATGATCCATTTCACTACCTCTACTATCTCTGTAGCATTAAGCAGAAAGCTGTGAGAATACATCAAAATGAAACATGTCTTCTTCACAGATATCTCCATTTCCTATGCAAATGACTCATTTTAGTATTATCTTTGCTTGCCCATCACTCCTCCTCGCCACTTCTCAGGGACTTTCCATAAATTTATATCACCGATCTGTTTTAAGAACCAAAAAAAAGATGCCCCTCTGATAAAAGCATGCCCAGATCCATCAACCTTATCAGGGCTATGTCTGCGCTAGTTTTCAAAGTAGCCTCAAAAGATTTAAATAACGTACTTTGGAACACAGATGTACAATCTGTAATAATAATGATAACATTAGTAATAAGTACATGAAAAGATAATATCTTCCCAAATAGAAGTTCTGTACTACGGGTAGGATCCCAACTAATTTTAGACACTGAAAATTAGGTGTTTAACTTAAACTAGGCAGTTCATCTCCCCTTAATTAAGAAATAGATGTACATACCTCCAGAGTGTGAGTCATTCTATCTTTACATAAGCATCTCAGGAAAGGGGAAGGAATTGCCCTCAAGAAGTATTTATCTCTACCATCTGGCTACCGAAGCCCAGGCAACTAGTTCAGACTAGACACCAACATTTTAACTGGCCGTAATGAAGTTAGATGAATTTCACTGTGACTAACTTCTCGCCTGTGCGTTGTCTGTTCTCAACCTCCAGCAGAGTCCTCTGCCCTTTCCCAGTCTGACAGCTATAACTAATACTGCTTCATTTTTCAATAAATGCAAAAATTACAAGACAGAATTAACAGGTTTTGCTCAAATATTTTTTGTTCTCTGGTCGCTGCTCTATGTTAACTCTCAACTTCACTGATGCAGGAAAAGAGCTAGGACTCTTGAACTTTCATGATATTTTTCATTGGTCCCAAGTTATTTGCAGACAGGATAAAGCAGTCCCAAACAACCTGTCCCCTGTGCTCCACATCCTCTGTTCACGTTGACTATTTATCACATGCACTTAATCCTGATTTAACAACAGCATTCAGCCATCAGGACCTAAAATCACTAAACTCAAAAAGAAAGATTCCATTAAAGAAATACGATATTTCAGAACAATGGTCTATACAGACTGAAATATTTTGGTATGTAGAATAGGGTGGAGAAGGCAGATATGGATTGGCAATAAGGTTTGTGAGTAGATTTTTACTGAGCACATTTCTACTGCCAAAAGTCATTTACGGGTGGGACAGAAGGAGCCTCAATTTTAATCTTTGGAGCCATGAATGTGAACAATTCTCTATGCAGAATTTATGAGCTGTTTTACTTATCAGTATTTCCTCAGAGTTTTCACACAGTCAGATTGATTACCCTTTTCTCATACTGCTTGCGTATACTCAAGTTTGGCTATACAGCACATAAAACGCACATGAACTGCATACTGTACCATACAAGGAAATTAAAGGCAGTAACATGCCAATCATGGTTATTAAATTTTTGTTTGAAAACACAATATAATATCACTCATAATAAAAATCTGTATTTCCAAATACTTCAGCAACAAGCATAACCTAAATATTTGGGGATTTTTTAATTAGCTAAATTCCATAGGTCATCTAAACAGACAGAATACAAGAAAAAATAGAGATGGAAAGAGTCGTTTTTTTCTGTGACAAGCTCAGCTTTCATGAAACAATTAAGTCTGAACGTTTTCAGTGCACAAAGTTCTTTTTTTCCCCCTTTAAATCCCTAATTTCCACGACTAAAGTCTTAGATTCTCTGATTATCAGAAAATACCACTCATCTGGCATAAAACAGCCCAGGATATCAACGTAGCCTAACATTGCCAAAACTGAGGCCTTTGTACTAGGCCAACATGCACTGCATTTTATTTCGAGAATCTCTTTCTCCACACAGTGCTAGAGATCCTGACACAACCACCAAGGTGCCCACCAAGTAATGGATACGCAATCTGCGTGACCCAAGCAAATAGGGAACATTTGTATACTGATACGCCTAGTGACAGATAAACTGATTTCCCCAAGTAGCAGCACTAGCAGTGGCAGTTTCTGTCCAAGTTTATCTGCAAAATCTTTTTATAGGAGGTCTGGCAGAGATGTTAATCAAATTTCTCAAAAAACAACTTCACCCTGTGGCAATACCTGATGGTTACTAACCAACTACTGGATGGGTTTATTGAGTTGTGAAGAAACCCGAGTATAGAGATCTTGATTATGTGTATATATATCTATCTATCTTACTGGAGCTAAGGTTTTGATTCAGCCTGGAATAATCCAAGAACAAATATGTGCCTATGAAGCATTTAAAAATGAACAGAGGTAAAACTTTAAACCAAGGTATTTCATATGTTTCACGATAACAGTTGCTATTTTATTTTACTTGCCTACCTAATCATGACATTAGATACACTTTATGTAACAGAGTAACGAGAGCAAGTTACAGACATAACACCCTCCACTACAGGATGCAGTTTGTTTGTTTAAAAACCACCATGCTAGTTTGTGGAAGAAGTAATGGCCTGTATGGCTTGAAAATCTATCATCTTATGATAATGTAAGAGGTTATGAATTGTCTAGCCACAATGAAATGGGATATTTTTACTCCAGTGAGTAAATGGAGAAACTCCCACTGATTTCAACAAGAACACAATGAGTTCCGATTTCAGAACGCTGATTTTGCCATGTTTCTAAAATGAAGTATTTAAAGTGATGGAGCAAACAACGGATAGCTCCCTAAAGGACATCAGGGAGGTGATCAAAGCGGAGAGCTGCAGAAGCATACAAACGCAGGTTAACAAACTCTAATCTGTTTGGAGATTGACCACTCAGTAGCTTAAGTATTTTATTTACTGTCTCTGCATCGGTCACCTCAGCATTGCTTCACACCCCAGAGGTACCAGGGGAGGCAATGCAGCCCAGGAGAGGGACAAGCAGAGTGACAGGCCGCAGAGCTGCTTGCCAGTCCCTTGTCTGCCACCGGGAATTTGGGCTGCTGAGCAGCTGCTAAGAGCGCTGTGGATGCACTGACTTAAACGCATGGTCTAAACAGCACAGGAACCATTGCTTCTGCTGTCTCTGCCTGTTCCAGTATTGAACATATCAATTAATTCTACAATTAATGAAAAGCGAAAACATGTGTTGCACGTGTCACTTATTACTATGAACAGTAATTCTACACTAAGTTTTCACCAAACAGATAATATATATGACATATGTGACACATACATGTGTATATATATGTGCACATGTATAATATGTATTAATACAGATGTATAATTTATGGAACATATAGTACATGTGTATCAATAAAAAAATTATTGAAGTGTGTAGCTCATTTAAAATATGTCTCTAAATTGCCTTCCACTATATTTAAAAAATATTTCTTTGACTATATTTTAAACTTTTGCAAATACATAGATAAATGTCTATAGGTACCTGTATATGAGCATATCTATCTCTATCTTTAACATGCACCATAAACTAAGTATGTATAGTGGTTTCATTCTATGTAGGATGCACTACTGGTGCCAAAATGCTAAGCCTACATGTATTATCTCTGTGCTATAAAATCGAAATCTCACAGCGGCTTCAAAGGAGCTATGGTAACCTATTAGTTCAATGACTGAATGTCTTAACACTTTCAGTCATCTCCATTCCAATCTGTCTTGCTATTCTGAAAATGTTAGGGTGCACCAATGCTTGTCACACTGTAACACGCATGAAACTATCCTAAAAGAACCCGCAGAATGAGATTAAGTAGATGAGCACAAAAATTATTAGTTAAACAGCTCTTCTGAAAAGTTTAAATAACGGTTAAGGAGAAAAAATCTAGACTGCGCTCAAAAGAAGACATTGGATTGATCTGAAAAATCTCTGTGAAGTAATGCTGTCTTACACAGTCCTTAAGCCACCACCTGGAATGGTATGAAGTATTAGTCAAAATATGATCATCGTTGAACCCTAATTAAGACAACCAAAGTACTTGAAGAGAGCTGTTGCACTTACATCTGATTTTGTAACAAAATATCTACTTGCATATTTTTGTTAAAACATTGCAACACTAAAAAAGTAGTTCTATAATCGCACAATCAGTGATAGAACTACACAAATCATACCAAGACAAGGCCATCATATCAGGAACTAGCAATTTCTTATACTTTGCCTCATAGTGGAACTACATGAAGTAATACCCCCAATTTTTCTAGAAGATCCAAAATTTTTTGTTGCTCTTAAATGGTGGCAATATGCATAGATTGTAAGCAGCCTCCACTCAGGCTTCAGTGCAGGTTAACTACATCATCCATACAGAGTTTTGCAAGAACAATTTGAATTACAAACATAGGTTTGTTAATATAGTGGGAAAATATACCCACCTTCCAAAAGCCCAGTTCTTGGATATGCCACTGGTTTGTGGCTTGATCAAGACACATAATATTTCTATCCAATCAATTAGGACAAAATAACTAGTTTATGTCATAATCGTATTGTCAGTCTTGGGTTACTCTGGGCAAAGGCCACTGAGATCCTTGAGGACATGTATAAATGCTAGTGAAAACCACTGCTGAAAATCCTGACTTTGTTATCATCCAAGCTGAAATTTTTAATCGGAAGTGAAGGAAACTTCTGTCCCTTTAGACTGAAATGTGACCACTATCACTCTGCCTTTGCTGGGATTTGTATCAGTATTTCACAATGAGATCTTACAACTTGTCTCAAATTAAATGAGGTCATCGTCAATGTTCAGGAGAAAAGGGATCAAATTTTCCATAGATGCAAATATGTCCTTAATCTTCTTGCTTTTAGGGAGTCTGAGTTCTCCAGTATGTCTTTTGCTGATCTGAATCTCCTGTATTATATGCTTTTTCTGTTGCCAGATTCCCTTTAAATAATTTTTTTTTTAATGACAGTGTTTAGTCCGACACACTTGTTCCCAATATGCTTAGTCTTGTGTGCTCCCTTCTCTGAAACTTCATTTGATTTGCTTTTTCAGCTTCGCTCATGACTCTACATCTTCTCTGCATCACGTCCACAAATGAGGCAGAATAACCCAGAGAAATCCTGCGCTGACACGGTGGGGCCCTGGGAAGAAAGCCTTGTTTTCATTTCCACACATTTTTCTTTTATTCCCCACTTCCCTGTGCTAATAGATTACCTTATAAACCAAAACTCTTTAAGGCTGTGACTGCCATAGCTGTGCTAGATTGGGAGGGCTTCTTTGCCCGCATTCATTGGTGACACACCACCAATCATTCCAGACACCCAGCTGAAGAAACCTAATTCTTGCTCAAGAGCAGTCAGTATTTGAAAGTTTTGCAAATTAGACTGTATTAAAAAAAATTGCATCAGGAGGTGGCATCGCCCATGAACAGACTTTTTGGCTGTCCATCACTACACGCAGTTTCAGTACAGAGCAACCTGATGCTTAGGTTTCAGCTAACAATACAGAACTGTACTAGTCTTCAGCCTGATACTGCAGTGAGGTACAGAAAACAGCGATGACGCTGTTATTCTCTTCTTACCTTCATCAGGATCAGATATTTCTGCAGGAAAAATCTACGTTGTATATAGAACATCTTCTACTTGTGTCTTCTTATTAAAAGCAAGAACAAAGTATGGATGCATTACTAAATTGACAGACAGGAAGCTGTTAACATCAGTAACTGATCAGGTAAAAAAAATCATTTTTTTGTAAGATCATTCAAAGTAACTTCAGTAACATTTTTAAAAGTAGCTAGTTAGATTATTTCTTCAGTATATATAAAAAAAAGAAATAGTACTTATCCACCAAACAACTTTACTCTAAAAATAATGGCATTATTACCATTTCACATATGAGCTGAGTTCAAGGAGGTACTTGATAGAAACCAGAAGTGAAACTAGATTGTGGCTTCCCATGCTAGTCACTAGGCCTTACTCCCTCTCAGAAGCATTTCAAAAGCAAATCTGAACCTGCGTCTCTCAAGCTTTCAGATTTGAGCTTCTCCTTCATGAGAAACAGATTGTTTCAGCTCTTCCTTCCAGCAGTCTGTCTCTGGCTGGTGAGCTGGCCAGCAATGACTAAAGCAGGCAGACTGATCAGCTGAGGAAATTTCTAAACTCCTTTTGAACTTTTATTTGTTATTTTACATTCTTATTTAATGCCTATTTATTTCCACTACAGCTTACAATAAAAAAAAAAAACCAAACCAAAACCCAAAAACCAAAACAAAAAAATATGCCCAAAAGAAAGCAAACAGCCTGTTTACTGCATAGATGTGTTGGCAGGAAATCTCATTGTTGTAGTGGTGAGTAAAAGTCCTGCACCCTGACTTATGTCTTACTCACCCTAAATCTTGTATGAGCCATGCAGCCTTTTCTGATTAATGAAGGTGGTCAAATGTTTTACACCACTGGCTAGGAAGTCATCTTTCTGTGCATGACCACTCTGATTACTAAGCTGTGATGGTTTTACACATGCCCTGTAAATCAAATCCTAATGCACAACAGGAAGTTTTCACTGCCAAATCTTTTGGAGTTTAACACAGCATCAACACTACACAAAGCCAGGTGTTAAAATTGTCAAAGGCAGATATTTTGAAATGAAAAACACAAGAGAGAGTTCAACATCTATTTTTATTCTAGTTTTTCAGATGTGCTGCAATTCACTAATTGGAGAGTTTCACCTGAACAAAATATTTTTAACTACTGTTGAGACATATACAGAAAGACGAAATGCTTTCCACTGTATTAAGATCAGAGGGGCAGAGCAGCAAAGGAGGGTTTACAGGAAAATAAACATAACTTAAAAGATAAGTCAAACCAAATGTCATGCTGAAAGTAGGTTAGGACAATACTAATATTATACTTGGTTAACTTCTCTCATGTTTTATGCAGAGTTAGTACAGACGTTTAGTGGCTGGCACCTTCTCAGTTTATATATCCAGAAATACTACGATCCAGCCCTAACCACTTTAGAATTATGCTTCCCTTTGATTTGCTTATTTTCCAAGTTCTCTCAACTTGGTTTACACAGAACATACACAACAGCCATCAGAAATCGGCACATCTTACACGGGGGAATTATCCCTTCACATTTAGCAGACAAAACACTCTGCATTCCTTTTCTGAATTTTAAATAAGTTATGCTATCTTTCAGCCAGCATCCTCTTGCCAGTAAAAACAAAAAAGAAAGGTTTGTGACCTTAAAAACATCATGGGCAAGTGAAGATTCGCACAAAATATTCCACTAGTAGGTTTGAGAATAGATGGATGCTTCCTCCTATTCCAGCTTAATCCCCAAACACCCTCGCTGTCAAAAGGCTATTGTTAAGGCATGGGCTTCCTCCAAGACCACATCCTGTGAATCAGGTCAAAGTGAAACACAGAGCTGCTTTAGATGAACTACTCTTTGCGTGCCCTGTATGCAAGTGCAAGGAAAACTATGCGGCTGAAAAAATTAGTGTACTAGAGGAAAAAAAAAAGACAGGGGACCTAGACCAGAATGAACACATAGTTAAAAAAAATAGCAGTTACCATCTGTAATTGATGGCATTATTATTTACTAAATACAAGAATTTCTGCTACCAAGAAGCGAGACAGTTTGTTCAGAGGCAGAAATTCGGTCCAAAAAAGTAATCTCTCCTTAAAAAAAGGCCTGCTTATATTCCATAACTGTACTTCCCCCATCATATTTAATAAGTGAAAAGTCTATCAACAGTACTACGCACAGGACTTTTGATAGGTGTTATATCAGCCCACAAAGGGTACAACGTGTTCTGCATCTCTAATAAATTGTGGCAGAGTCTGTGTTGATCAGACACATCAAAATCAAAGAATGTGGCTGCTGGAGTAAATTTCCAACTCCAGCTCGGAGCTGGGCCCACACTGATGCTAGCCACTGACACTGAAATGAAGAAAAAGCCAAAACTGTCCTTATGAAGCAAGTAGGAAAAATAACTCATTATTATTCTTAACTGATGCCTTAGAAAAGACGAAGGATGGCCTTGTGGTTATGATGCGGAGACTGGGACTCAAGATATATATGACTCGAAATTCCTAGTCCTGCCACAAAGTCCCAGCCTGAGTGTGGGAAAATCATCCATTTCCCCTTTAATGTCTCCTCTCCCTCTGCACTTTGGGGATAATATTTTTCCCTTTCTCTCACACTCCGTGTAATAGAGCCATACATTCTGTAGCGCCGGGACTAACTTCTCCTGTGTGCATGCACACTACCTGTTGTGATAAGGCATCAATCTAGTAAAAGTTTCTAGGATCAAGGTCTGGTTGAAACTGAGCAAAAATCCACAGAAAGGACGCTGTCATATGTTTTTACTTGAGGGAAAAGCATTTCAGCTGAACCAAACTTCCTAATCCTGGTGGTACCCATCGCTCTCCTGGGTGCATTGGGATGCTCCTGCTTTGTAGTGAGCAGTCTGTACAGCCCCTACAAAAATGCATCCAGCTGAAATATTCACTGCAGTGCTCCTGAAGGGATTTTTAAAGGATCTCAGAGCGCTAAACTGAATTGGATTCACAGGGCTTCTACGTGCCTTGTTCTATGTTACAGAGCAAAGAATTGAGTCCCTGAGAGTCACTCCTCTGCCAGACCTCACAGGATCTTGAGGCATAAGGACACTCCAATACTGATATCCTGTATGGCAGGGAAATGAGTGTTTCCAAGCGAGCAGCTAGCTGCCTGGTCTCCAACGATACCCTGCCTGTGCTTTCGAGAAACTTAACTGGAACTGCAATGCTTCAGGGAAACGCCTCTAGAAACACCCATACAATGGCATTTTTTCTAAGGCAGCAAAACTGTCTCCAAAGAGAGTCCTTACATCTCTATGGCACTGTGGGCCACAGGGCTGTCAGCTCAGGTTCCCAGAGTAGCATGGTTTCATTACCGCAGACCTGCCCTCAGCTGAATCAAGGAACGAGAAAAGAGAATGAGAAGATCATCAGGATGGCCATTGAGCCCTTTGCACGAGGAGGGATCAGTGCTAGTAATGTTATGAATGGCAGGTGTACACGCATTTGGTTTTTAAAATACTCCAGTGATGGAGATACTATACCTTCTGCATGCAAAGTGTTCCTCTGTTTAACTACTGTTGCTGCTGGGAAGTTTTACTAAAGCCTGACTAAAACCTCCTGGAGTATAATACAAGCCCATTATTTCTATCTAGACATGAAGACCACTTATCTCCATTTATTGTGGTGGAGAACAGATTACCCCCCAAGGGGCTGCAAGAGTGTCACACCAAGCAAATGTTACCAGGTTGCTTCAGGCTCTGGAGTTCTGCTGGTGCATCCGCAGTGCATCAGCACTCAGGCACATTCCCATTTTCAAGGAAAGTGTTTTTTAACGGAAAGTTTTTTGGTCAAGAAACCCCCAATCAGCTTCCCTAGGCACAGATGCAATACAAAAGAGTAAAAATAATTGCTTTCTGCTGATGCCTAATACCGACTCACAATACACAAAATATTATGAAATACGTTGAGTTCTACATTCTTCTTTTGTGAGAGAAGCGAAACAAAACAGTGGATAGGTAGGCAGAGGTCTTAAGCACATGTTGGTAAACACCCTCCTATCTATTATCCCAATTACAAATTACAAACAAAAACCATCTTTCAACATACACTCAATACAATTTGCTCACAAATACACAAGCTTTGAGAGCTGTGTGTTGTGTTACTGTACGTTTACCTCAACTATGGAAAATGTGCTTGGTACAGATGATTAGAAAACAAACATGTAACAGTGAAGTTGACTCCAAGTTGACTCCTCCATACAGTACGAGGCTCTTAAATCAGTTATAATATAGCGTAGACAGATGGTGCTGGCTACATAAAGCACATTAAAGACACTGTTATCTGTCTGATAAAGAAATAATTCAGAGCACAAGGCAAGAAGCTGAAATTGCTGACAATCTGAAGTCCTGCCAGCTGTCCTGGCTTCACTGGGCCTGTGTGAATTTTAAACACACATAGTCCCAGGTGTCAGCAGTGCCGATTGAAATTTCTGGCAGCTAGTTCAGTGCTTTTGAAACAATGCTGGCTTCCCATCACTAGCGGTCACTGTGGGGAGAAGATAGGCGGTCTCTGGCTGCTTCTGCTGCCCTTTTTGTTGCCTTGGCCATCGTGCTCTAAATGAAACACTCGGCATAATGAGCAGCCTCCGTTCCTGCCAACCCACAAGGCTGACATCTCCAATGCACTAGCACTGAGGAAGGGTATGACAAAATGGTGAAATAAATTCATTTATTCATATTCCCTAGATACACTATGTCAAGAAACTCAGTGGAGCTTGGCCCTGGGAGATCAGAGAAAAAGGTATCCAAGAAATTGAAAGGTCAAAGACATGTGGGATTGCAACAGCTGCTCTGCTTGGGAGAGGTTTGAGGAATGGTGGGAAAGGGTCACACAGAACCTAAGTAAATGGTGTGGAGGGGTTAGCTGAGGAAAGATGGAGATATGGAAGTCATTCATGGCACACATCTGGTTTTCCAATGTGCACAGTACTCCCGTTGGCGTGAGCAAGAGCTCCACCCATGTATGGAAAGCAAAAATATTTGTCTTGAGATCTGTCTGGATAGAGGAGCCTAGCCATCCTCCAAGTTTAGTGTCTGGTGACAGGCAGGAGTTACCACATCACCAACAAACTGCTAACAGTTGATGAAGAAAAAATGGGAGATTTTCATGCTCATTCCAATGTCTTACAGCAACAGGGCTGGCTGAGTGACGCTGGAAGCCCTCAGACCAAGATGCAACAGTACGATACTAAATGAAATGGACCTCAAAAGTCACTTTAATAGCAGCAGTATGTGTTTGTGCCCAATCACATCAAAGTATTTAGCTTTGTTTTGTGACACTGACATTAATTTTAGATTACTTTAATGATGTCCACTTGGTACAACTAAGCATTTCGGACCCCAATCTTTGCTGGTCGTGCTCCCCAGGTAGAGCACATCTATTCTCTGTTCTGCTGATTTACAGACCGCTTCCCCAGCCTTATTGCTCAGATCTCTGTGCTTTACAGAAGCAGCCAGTCGTGTCTCTTTCCCCAGGTGGACACGTTATATTCTTTGTCATCTCTTCCAAAAGGCCTTGCAGTAGATCTTTTTCCTGAGTTACCTTGAAATCTTCTGTCTTAAAGATAGACTGTTCAGTGATGATCCTGGTGGTGCTGGACCCCTCTAAGGGAGATCGCAAATTACTGTCCATGCATCCTCTGGATACCAGTACCTCCATACTACATGAATCTTAACACAAAGCCCCAAAACTGAAGTATCTAGAAAATGTTTAGGTTTACATATGTGTAAACCTAAACCTAAAGTGCTAGTCAGTAGAGCCTGACCAGCAATTTCCAATAATGAACAGTGATACAAAAAATGTTGCCGTCACGACAGGAAGACTTGATTAGTAGATATAGAGAAAAATAAGTCATATGCAGAAACCTGTAAAGATATCTGCCAACAGGAAGGAAGAAGCAGATAAAGCAGACAGCAGCAGACAGATAGCATGGACAAAGAGAAACTGAAAACAAGAAAAAAAAGAAATAAGATAACATGACAGTAAAGGAATGAATTAACACAGGAAATAAGGCTAAAATCTTATCATCCAAGACATATAATGAAAACACTACAATTTAGATATCGGATTCAGCTCAGAGAAAATTCAGTTTGCAGGCATAAATGATGGTGCAGTGCTCTTGAAAGAGGAAGGTTTGATGATGCGAGGAAAACCCTGGGAGCATAAAGCAGAGCCCTGCAAGGAGCAGCCACAGGAAGCCAGGCCAGAAGATCAGCATGCCTAGCAGGGCTGCTGACTCCCAGCAGCTGCCCAGCTTTGTGCCAGAGAGGATTTGTGGCAGTGCCCTTGCAACTCCACCATCAAATGTGTGAGCGCAGCTGAAACCAATCATGGTCACCCACAGTAAAACGCTATCGCCATTGGCATTTTTCCACAGGTCAGTATAGTGCAGAGTTATCATTTAGTGACCAAAATAAATGGGTTTTGCAAAGAAACTCTTTCTTCATTCCTTTAGTTTTAAGCCATTGCTTCATTTACCTTTTTACAATATCGCTTGATAATTTTTCATTTTGTTACTGTTGAATAGTCCATTCCACAACTACAACAGTATCACAAGGCAGCCTAGCATGATCTGATAATTTTGGTCTCATTAATTCAGTAGCAGTATAAAAGTGGTGGTACAGAAATATAAATAATACTGTACCCACATTTAGAAAAATATTACAAAAGATATTGGTGTTTTCAGATGTGAGTTTCCATAAAAACACTTTGTGGTCCAACAGCAAAACTCCATCTGCTTCAAAGACAGCCAGCATTTCACCTCATGAATCCAGCAGCTGGATTTCTTTCTGTGTACATATATAGGAATAAACTTTTGTCTATATGATATGCAGGGAAAAAGAATGTGCTCTGAATGCTTACGTTCAAATATTTTGCATGACTATTCACATCATAAGTAAGTGCTCATGCAGTCAGTTTAAACATTAGTTGGTTTAGCAAGAAAGCAGATGGACCTATATGTGACTTGGGTACCAAAGCACAAATTACAAAAATTTTGAACAAAGGTGTAGCTGAACGAACTACACATAGAATAATTTAAATCATTAACAATTTATTGTTTTACTAGGCTTAACTGTATTCTATCCAATTCAGAAAAAAGTTGAACAAGATCACCTCAAACTTTTTCTACCACAGCTTTTATTAAGATAATGATATCACTTTTATTAAACTTCGAACTGCATCGTGTCCACAAAAAAGAAAACAAGCAAGACTATACATGCAAGTGCAGCAAAACCATGTGAGATGGGAGAGACGTCTAGGGAAAAGAGAACTGATGTTTGCAGCCTAACCAGCCTTGGCAAGGCAGTTGTGTGAGAAAGCCAACACAAGTGTCAAAAGTCTTGAACAATCAGGTGTGGTGAGACTGAAGGCCATAGAGGAAACAGCTGAGTGGCAATGACCTACTGTATTGACACATATAACCCAAATTTTCTTGGAATCCTTAGCATTTATAGATAGCAACAGGATATGTCACTGTGACTACGTGTGTCAATTCAAGTGCCTTCCAGACAGGATGAGAAAGCTGGTGACCCACAGCACAGCATATGTAAAACACCAAAGAAAGCAATGCTAAAGGCTGCAAGCCAGCAGCTAAGGGCAAAAGTTAACCAGATGATTAATTCATATGTTCCTTTGTCTTTTGCAGATAGATATCCATAATTCTTCCCTCAAAAATCGGTGCTGCCTTATATAGGATGAAATAAGCATACGAGCAGTATGCTATATTGGCAGATTTTACTCTCAGTTGGAAATTCAGACTAGATATTCATTACATTTTGATTGAAAGACCTTTTATCTGATCACTGTTATAATGAAACATTCCCAATGTACAGCATCGTATACCACAGAGCCACGTAGGAATATCACAAGTTTGGTTAATACGTTTGCTAACCAAAGAAATCAACCAAAGTTCTATTGGGAACAGCTCTCACAAATGGTCAAGCTTTGGGACAAGACAATCTGTAATGCAGAACTTGCACCTGCTCAGCAAAGCTGAAGAAGCATTAACCCTAACAACTCACTCAAGTTTGTGCTTAGAACTACTGCTTAGATAATGTGGACATACTGCTGAGGCTACCAGTCACTGGGAAACAGGGTGGCATGGATCTCCATTACCGATTAAGAAAAATAGCATTCAATACTTTTAGGCTGACACTTTTAAGTCTACTAGTAAGAAAAGCCTAAAAATGACTTCTTTGTCACAACCACCCACCTTGTACCCCTAACTACTTTGGCAAAAAGATCTCATGAAACGTGCTTAAAAGGTGAATAAAAGAGCATCCTTGAAAAAAAAAAAAATGGGCCTGGAAGAAAACTGGGCAAAGGGCTGCCACTGAGCTTTACTGGGAATGTTGAACTTGTAAGGAGGGAATACAGAAAGGCTGAGGAAATTAGCAACTTCTTGAATGCTCAGCACTTCTGTAAATCCAGGTGGCCATGGGAGGTTTTCAGACCATCGTACGGACAAACTGGCCGTACTCTTTAAGGATCATCTTTTAAAAGTGCTCAGCTGCCACCACTGAGAACAGAGAGAAAGAGATATCTCATGGCTGGTAGGTTGTTTTTTGGAGGTTGGTTTGTTTCAGGTATTTTTCTTTAAAAAACAGTAGTAAGATTACAAGTATTGTCAAAGCCATGAAGCTGCAAACTGGGTTCACAGCTTGGGTCCATTTAGCCATTTACTTTAGTCACTAGCACTTCAGCGGTGCTCATGACCTGATACCTTGGAAGGATGTGACTCCCACTAGGTCTCACGCCAATCACTAATAGTTCCCAAGTGTTTTAAACACCGAAGGCAAGATGGTTTATAACTTTCTCCATGCTTTTTTAAAGAATCAAAACCAGTAGGCAATGTAATGCTATTCTTTTTTTCTGAAAACAGTTCTTGCAAGTCTAATTTACTTTTCATGCAATATCCATTGAAGAACAACATTAAAGACGAAACATAAAGAATATTTTCCATTAAAAGTAAGCAAGCAAGTGGGAACCACATTGTGTTGAAAAGTTGTATTATTATCCTCGTGTCGCACTTGTGTCAGAGAAAAGGGCTGTTCATCACTTCTGGGAATCAAGAGATGAACAGTCTGCTCCTTCTTTATATTTCTATATAGCATGTCTGAGACTACTAACACATCATCTTTGGAAGGCAGAGAGAGGTGATACAAAAAACCCCAAGGGAAAAATTAAGTGATATGACCAAAATCTCATGGGGAAGTATGTGGCAGGGATTAAAAAGGAAATCAAATGTTCAGAATCCCAAACTATGCTTTTACCGCAAAACCAACTTTCTTCATGAATACTGAATTAACCCAGCAACTAAAAACAAAGGAAAACCAAGTACATGTATTATGTGTATATTGCCACTTTAACAACTCTGATGACACTCAAGTGTCCTCAAACTAGATAAGAAGCAATTACAAATATATGTTTAATCCCAGTGTGGTAATGAGTTCCACAAACCAAAAGTACTAGAAAAGCAAGGGAAAGTAACCTCACATAACACTGCTTGCTGAAGCTGTTAAACCACACATGCAGCCATAATGTACTGCCAGAAAGATCTACAGGAGTATATACTACTGACAAGAAGGTACTCAATACTCGTGTTCAAAGTCTAAAAAATGTTTCCAGCTACAGCAGAAAGACTAGTAGAAAATCAAGCAGAAGTTTTTTAATTGTTAATTAAGACTCAAAAATAACTTCCTTACAAAAGAAAAAACCCTAAGCAGTCTAAAAAATGTTGCAGCATCCTACTTCAGACAAACCTTTTTTTTTGTTGTTGTTGTTAAATCACAATGAATCAGAGCTAGAGAGGGGCCAGAAAGAAGCTATTTTGCAGAATAGGAAAACACAGGTACTTTTCACTGAGAAGCTGTTTTTCTGGTTCAGCAGTTCTGCAGCAAGAGTAGCCAGATCATTTGAAAAGTGCAAAGAAAATCAATTACTTGCTTTTATTTTAAAAGAGCCTCCCTGTGGGAATAGGTGTGGGTGTGAGAGCTTTTTTTAAACTTCATAATACAACATGAACCAGCCAAAATTTTTCTTTTTTTAAAGTACTGTCATGTCATTGCTCTGCCTACTGGGTGCTGGAATGATTTTTCTCTACTTGTGATTCTACTGATCCTTATCAAAATGCATCTGTGAAGCGTTTAGCACTAACATTTAGAAACAGAAGATTTATTCAAACAGCAACACTGAACAAAACAAATTTCCAAGGCTGCTATGCAAGTTCACTGATGACAGCAAAAGTCTATTTACCCAGTTATCCCCGAGTTCTGCATGCAGTAGGTCTCTATCAGATTTTTTTTCTGAGCAAATCAACATTTTCTGAGAATAGAGATCCACAGGTAAAGTTTATGACTAACCTTGCTATCTTCAATCTCCTGGGTTTTTCCTTGAAGCACTCTCCTCTCTCCAAAATCACAGGTTGACTTTAACGTAAGCTGACAAGAAAGCATCGAGCTCTCCGCCCCAGTAAGCTCCAAAGACTTTGCTGAGTACTGCTGCGAGCCGGCGGGGCCAAGGTTGGGTATCGGGAGGGCAGTGTGAACAGGCTTTGACCCTACGGCTGGCTGTCTTAGCTTGGAGGCAACCCCAAGTACAGGCATGGCTTCTATAAAAGTATCTTCTTTCTGCCAAAGAAAATGCTCCTGACCTCAGTCTGGTAGACTCCAGCTTCAGCAATTCCAGAACAAATACTTTAAACAAAAGTAGCAGTCATCTTTTCAAAAACGTCTTAAAACAAGAATATTACGAGTTTCACAAGGAAGCAAAACTTTTCCTTCATCTCTCCCCTTCTCCCTCGCAGCCACTCACACGCGCTGCTCAGTGAGTCAGTGGCTCTGTAAGACTAAACACTCCTTTGGGGCGTGAACTTTTCTTGAAGGTAACTGCCACAGAGCTGCCTGTCTGGGATTAAAGAACTCATAAATTCGCTTTCTCTTCTTCCTACAGCATTCCAGGTCTGTGCGTTAAGTGAATGAAGGACGGGAGAAAAGGAGGGAGAGAAGAGATGAAACCTCCCCGTGCTCCAACTGTCAAAACAGCTCCGAGACCACAACACTGGAAGCAGAGACCTCTTCCTGACTACATAAATAACCAGCCCACATCTTAAAAAAAAAAAAACAAACCTCTTTTTTTTTCCTGACTTTTTTTTTTTAGAAAAAAAAAAGGACCTGAGTAGTGGCCAAAGCAAACAGCTGTTGGAAGAGTTTTTATCCCGGAAATAATCTCAGCAATGAAGCTGTTTGTCTGATTCCTGGCTATTTTTCACTGCTGACAACCATGAGCTACGGTGTTTCATTCCCTGTTCCTCCCGTGAAATCAGGTTCAAATCGTGCAAGAGCGTGGCTAGGAACAGACACTGAATCACAGTGTGGGTAATGTCTGTCTGTGCTATGAAAAATCCATACAAAAACACAGAGCAGGATATAGGAAAATCACGAGCATTGTTAGAAGATTTAGTCAATACAGCTTTTCAGATTTCTTTTTTTTTTTTCTTTCTTTCTTGGTGGTGGTACTAACATCATCTATTCAATGTTAACACTTCCCTTTCTAAAAACATTTAAAGCTCCATGAAGTCCATGTCCAACGCATCATTTCTGCTTGTTGCTCACAGAAATATTCTTGCTGGCAACCTCAAATCCGCATACATGAAGATACAAGACAGACAGGCAAGCAGAGCAGGCTATAAAATGAGGCACGATGGACAGTCCAAATTGCTAAGCAGCATAAATGCGTACTTAAAAGGACAACTGTAAATTCCTTTGCGAGCCTATAGCAGGGGAACCCATTTTAAACTGTGATATAAGGAAAAAAATGTGCAGAAATGCCACACCATTGAACTCCTATGGGATTTTATCACTAAGCATTACGGACAAAAATGCTCCAAAAGTTTGTATTCTCTCTTCCAAAATAAAACATAGACAGATAGGATAACCCAAATCCTATTCTTTGACTAATATCCTATGTGGTATCAACTATGCCTTCCCTGAATAGTGTGCACTATTAACGCTATAGATGTAAGCCCAAGAGAAAATAAGAGCCTTCTGGACTTTTAAGTTCTCAAATTGAGGATGGCAAGAGTTACAAAAAGCATTGAAAAGAAAACAGAGTAAATGAGAAGCAGACTAGAAGGATTCTCTTAAATAATCCTTTTAAACTATTTTGCAGAATAAAACTGTAATACACAGTGTTACCCTCTATCCAGTATTACCCTCTATCTTTCATTTATAAAGATCACATTAACACAGTAGTCAAAAACTCAGCTCTCTATATTGACGTACAAACTACCACATTCTTGTTTGTAGGAGTGAATCTGCCTTCGTTTAGGAATCTCCTGAGTTTTTAAGTGTGTGTACGGTCGATCAGCAAACCCGTTTCAGAATCCTCTTCTTACCTTCTCTTTGGTTTTGCCACCATTAACAGTAGCTGCAATGGGCTTTATGCAAGACTGCACAGAGGTAACTGCTCTGCATTTTAGACAAGATCAGCCCACAGGATCCACCACTCTGCTCCAACGACTGGAATATTCTTGATTGGTGTGACATTTCAGGTCTTGTGCAGAGCAAAGGGGAAGAAAGCTCCTTGTGCGGTCCACATTTGTTCTCCAGCATCATAAAGCACTGTGGCTGTGTAAGGAATTTAGGTTTCTTAGGCACAACTGTTAACAGTTAATGCTTTAGAAAGTGCACATATGCAGAGGCTGCAGCGGAGCACAGGAAAAGAGGGATTTATCTCTTGCAAGGTTTGAGGATATGAAAAATCCTCATAAGGACTGTTAACCAATGATCAAGACAAAGAATAAACTAGAGTCATGAGACAGATACTTTCTTTAAAAGATCTTTGCCAAAAAATGTAATTGAATCTTATTACTTCTCAGGGTTATAATTTTACGAAGTAATGCGTTATGGTAATCTTGCTGTTCTTCTTTTGAATACGAATGATGAGGTCATGATACCCACAGTCTCTTTTGCAACCCATTTTCCCAGGACAGAAACCCTAAAAGTAATAAGTAAGCAAGTCTACTTGAGACAGTCGTCTGTAATACATAATCAACAGGGTTTGGAAACAATGATGTGAAGCTGGTGTTACTCTTCCAAAATAATTATTACTCTTTCAAAATAATTATTAATATATTATGACTTTTGAGCTAGTACCAGGTCAGGACCATCAAATTCACAACCCCATTTAGCTAGCATTTTTACAGTGATAAAACCCAGAAGTGCTTCTGGCGTACTGAAGATACAAAGAAGAATCTACAAGATTATTTGCAGGAAATGAGAATGATAATGGAAGAAAACAATAATACTCCATAGGTAAAGATGTGTTTGCAAGCCTGGTTGCAACTCTGGTCTTCCTTTTTTTGTTTTCTCTCATTCTAATTCTAAGCAAAAGACAAATAAACAAACATCTGCTATCCTTAGAACTTAGCTACATTTTTTTCTTGAAAAGCTTTTGTGTACCTTATAATGAATGTGGATTTTATGAAGGATATCGGGGGAAAGAATATTTAACAGATAAGCTTCAGTAGTGTTTTCCACACAAACAGGAAAGCACAGGATAAAGCATCTGTGGACAACATGCGTGAATTGGCACCAGACGCAAATGCTGGTGGTGGAGCTGGACAGCCAGGGGATGGTACTGCAGGCAGAAGGTGTCTGGGCCCACAAGGATTCTGTAAAGGGAGGAACAGGGCATAACTGTGGGGAAAGGGCAAAGCTGTAAGCTGCAAAGAAGGGTGCCTTGTTAGGCATCGCACTGGCAATGTGAGTTTGATGAGATTGTCCTCAGCAGCTCTGGGGTGGGGAGCTAAGCGACCATCAAGCAAGGCTGTCAAGGAGAATCTGTACGAGGAATGAGAATAATTTGGATGTGTGAATAGTGTCCAAAGAGAAAGAAGACGTATCTGTGAGAAACCAGGGGTGGAGAAGTTGTAAGCAGTGGCCATAACCTGGGGTTACATGAAATCAAACACATCAGATTGCCTGGCATGAAGAACAAAAGTATTGTTCGGAGCATAAAGTAGTCGTCAAAAAAATATGGCTGACAGAAACAAAGGACACATACTTTCACTTGGTTACATGAAGCTGATAGAGACACATCTAGAAACAGATTGCAAAGAAACAGGGCAAGCTAAGCATTGCGCACAGAGAGGACCTGTAGGTTTCTAATTTACCCACTTAGACATTTATCAGCTTAGACATCCTCAAGCCTCGCAGGTAGGGGACATCATCTGGATTCAGGATGCAGGAGGATGAACGCAGATCATGACTGAAGCCCTGACACAAGGGGAACTGATGACGTTGTGCAGGAAATGTTAGAGAGTTACGAGGAAGCTAGAAGACAACTGAGCTGCGGAAAAAAACAGAGGTCAACATTTCAAGTGGGATGTTAGATAAGGAGATAAAAGTGGAAAGAGAGACCAAAAAATTGGAAAACAGACCAAAGGTCAAAACACAATTCTTAGTAGTCTTGTCAACAGTAGTGGCAGCTTCAGTGAAATGTTGAAGGCAGAACTATCTCTTTAGCTAATAACAATTAAAAATGATGACACTCTGACCTTAAAGCACGACTCTGAAAGCATCAAGCAATCAATATTTCTACAGAAATTATGAGTTAAATGAATGATCTGTACCTCAAAGACAGCATGTATGCATTCAGTATAATAAACCCCACATCCCAGAAAAAGCTGTAGTATTTATTTCATATAACAAGAGTAAACACACCTGAAATTCAAGCCACCTCGTAAAAGAAGGTATCTGTTGGTTGTAACACTAAGGTAAAGTTTTGTTCTCAACAGGAATAACTACTCACAGCACAACACCCCAGCACAAATTTCCTTTCCTTCATCGCATCTGGTACCAGAACAAGTCCCATGAAGGCTGTTCCCCTTCTGTAACCCCAGCCCTCAGACAAACTGCTTGCATGAACCAAACAGACAGCTGGCAGTGTCTCCCAGACCACAGGAAATATCAAGAGAGGGGACACCTGCCTCAAAAGTGGAGCCAAGAGATTTGTTTGCTCATTCTGGTCTATGATCTTCGACAAGGAAGCTGTTGCATGTGTCTAGGGTCAAACAGGAAATGTCAGGGGTCCAGAGACCGCAGAGGTCTGTTCTGAGCTGTTTCCCTGCTTCATCCCCCTGGTGTAACAGCTGTGTCTATAGCTTACATGAGCTGGGCCAACTTCTGAACTATCTTGAATGTGCCGATACAATCATATGATTTTGTGCGCACTGATTTCAGGTTGAGCAGAAAGTTTTCCCCAGCTGGGGACAGAAAACTCTTGAAAAAGCAACCAACGATAGTAAAATACTAAAGGTACTTGAAATGGCTTTTACGATTTATTTAATAAACCCAGGTAAGCCAAGTTTAAAATTTTATAATACAGGTAAGAAGCATGCCATGTGTCTGGTGTAACAAAATGTGTTCCATCTGTCAGATAACGATGAGACAAATTGTTTGGTTCTGACTCACATTCACAGCATAATTTACCAACATTATTTTTGTTATTACAAAAGTAAGATGAATCCATTAGTCACAAGGTAAGACATGTAACAAATATTTAATCCTATCTGCAAATACATAAAGCTACTGAGTAAGCTGCTATTGTTTTTTTTTAACAGTTCGGAATTCCCAAAGACATATAATCCAAAGCCCAGTTACAGTCACAAAAAAAGGTGCATCCGGCTTCCTAAAGGAAATCCTTCTGCTTTGGCTGAATGTCTGGGGAAGTTTTTCAAAGAGGACAGCTTTTAAATAAGGATATCTTTTTATCCTCTGAACAATTTGGCCCTTCAAAGCTCAGACAGAAGTTTATGGTTTTGAAAGCATTAACTGATAGAAGTGACCAGATCTTTTATAATTTTTATTCATGCTATACATTTGCAGCATCTTCCATCAGCTGGTTTCAAACTTCTATGCATAATTTAGTACCATACCTCCGTGTGAAGTATGTAAGATATGTCAAAATACAGTCAAGAGGAACCATGAGGCTAAATGACCTTCCCAAGTTTATATGGGGCCTCAATACTCTCTTTGTTGAGTAGGGATTTTTTTGGTTTATACATCTGCGTGGGTTAAAAATTATAATTATTTCTCTTTGTTACACATTGTATTTAATCATGAAATATTTGGCTCAAAGGAATCAAGCTTAAATACTATAGGATTGGGAAATGTAAACAAAAATTTTGTAAGGATAAGAAAGGACTAATAACTGAACACACTATGTAAGTATTTACATACTGACCTACTGACTAGACCATACAGCCAGCTGGTAAAGCTTAATGAAAGCATCAGCTTTCCTCTTTGGGAGGTGGAAGAGGAAAAGAAAAAAAAAATGGATAATCCATTTGTTCCTTTCTAAGTAAATGAACCAAACAACAAATGCCGAGGACTCTTAAAGCTGCTGTTAACTGCAGCTAATAATGAAAATCCCCAAGTTATTTCAATCCGCATAAAGTGGTCTGAAAGATTATTCTAAGAACTGAAGTGCCAGCTTTTCTTTCCTTTCTTCTTTATTTCCTCAGTGTCTCATTTACAAACCCTCTCCAGGGTGCAGTGTTCCACAGCAGGCACTCTGGCTTCTCCACCATCCTTCTGGCCTCTTGCATTTCTGCTCTCTTCCCCATCTGGCTTTCTGTCTCTGAAAGGATTTCTGACTTTGTATCACCTTTGGTAGGCCGTGGTGAGTTACGGACTTCAACTCCTGCTGAAGTAGACACCACAAAACCAAACATTTCTAGAATGCACGATTAAGTTCTTAAGTTATAACATTACTTTCAGTGGAAGTGGTAAGAAATAGAATTCCTGGCTTGTTTTTATTAATGCTATTAATAGAAGCAGTTTGCTCCATTTGAAATTTTGGCCAAGGTTTAAATCATCTTTTGTTCCCCCCAAAAATGGTCCTCATAAATGCTCTCTAATCACTACTGCTCTCAACACAGATCCACCTAGAACAAAATTCTCCCAATGCACATACATCCTAAAATCCTGATGGAATATTTTATGATGCTAAGGAGAGATTTATAAGTCCTAATTAGATGAGAAGGAAGTTGGCAATATTTGTGGGTTAATCAAAACTGTTCTGGCTCTTGATAGTATGTGTGAACTGTTCGGAACTTTCATCCAAAATTTCTTCAGAGAATAAACTTACTATGAAATTTTCTAACAAACTGTAAAAAATAACCTATTAAAATAAAGAAACTGATACTATACAGGAATCTGCTGATTATTGGCCATCAGGTAGCTGGCAGAGTGGCAAACATGCTTTCATCTGCTGGAAAAGGAAACTTTCCTCTTACGAGCACTGTGGATCTGATAGAGGGTTTCAAAATCATTGCCATGCTGGCATTCACTTCAGGATTGTAGTGAAAAACTGTTCCATAAGGTTCCCATTGGTCTATTAAAAAAAAAAATAAGCAACTTTAAAAAAAAAGCTTAGAAACATCTGCTACAGTCATGAGCAGACTCTTGGCCAAGTGCAGCAACAACAGTAAGAGACTTTGAAGTCAATCAGCTTTGCTATCACCAGCAGATACCCCTGCAGTCAGTGGAAATTACTGCACAGAGAGTTTGGGAGATATGAAGAAAACTTGCTCTGCCAAAAGTGTGTATAGACAGCAGTGAAGAAAAGAACATTTTTTTTAATAATGAAAATGGTTATGAGTGAAAGGTTAGCAATAGGTGTTTCAAAAAAATAGAAGACTACATTAATACTTAAAGAATACTTCATGAAAACAAAGATGGATAGATTTTCAGGGACTAGCTTTGATATTTGACCTTAAACAAGTGTGAGCTGCACTGCAGCTGGAGGAGCACTTCAAACTCACAATCTACTGTCTGCTTCCTTCTTGCTTTGAGACTGTAGTCATTCAATGCTGGCTTGCAACACCCACAGTTTATAATACCTACTGTGCTAGCTATACCACCTCTACCCATCTGCTTCCCCGTACATTGATCTAAGTCACAACTCTTGCATAATATTGCCTGTTATTCCTCACCGCTTATCAGTATAGGTGAATGATCCAAGACATGTTTTCAGTTTCCTGTTGGTCTTTGCAGATAGTCATCATAACTAATTTTGTTATCAAGTAAGCCTTCCTACAATACCCACATTATTTTCATTTTCTTTAACCACATGAATATTTCATATTTATCCTACATTTCCTGTGATTTGCACTAATTCAGGAGATACTGACAGGCATTTTAAAGACAAGAATTCCTACGGCAAACTTAACATCTCAACATAAAGTATGGACAAACATTGCAGTAAGTCTTCACCAAGATCAAGATCACCATTATGTCACCTTCCCTGCCATAATTCCCATTGGAAAATCTGGCATTTACCTTATTCTGATGCTGGACGGGTGCACCAGGGGAAGCATTATGTCCCATGGCAGTGTCAGCTTTACAGATGGACTCAACGATCTTAAAGTTGTCTTTTCCAACCTAAATGATTCTATGATTCTATATGCCCCATTTCCATACTCTTTCCTTGCACATCTTCTACTGCCAATGGTCAGAAGCAGGGTACTGAGTGATGGATCCTTGCTCTGACCAGTACTGCCATTTTGGATCTCAAGTTCTGAGGTGAAGAACAGATATTATAAAGTACCTTGGAGCCACACTAGGATTTTTGGTTTGTTTTGATAAGCACGCATGCTATTTCTGCCCATGTCTTTGTGCTATTTGCCTGCTCTGGTTGAAAAGTTATGATAACATGACACAGAGCCCACAAGTGTTAGCAGTATTTCTTCACCAGGGTTTATCACTACACTCACTGTGGCTTCCTGCCCTTGGCTTGTGCTTGGCCAGCTTGGAACTCTGGCAGAGATGGTCACTCATCTCTGCCCACAAAATATTAAGCAAGACAGGCCTTATCTGTCAATGAATAAAAACCCTTGACCATGGACTATTTAGCTGTGAGCGAGTGCTCTTCTCTTTCAAATAAAGATTGGCCTAATGCACATACTAAAAATCTCAACCATCTGCCTCTATCTCCTGTTAGCCATATGTGAACATTTCCTACAGTTAGCCTTGAAAGCTTGTGCCTTGCTCTGTTCTGCTGTGATCAGAGCGTGCTCCAGGCCAACTGCTGAAATGGATTCTGTATGTCGCTAGACCAAACCTTCCAGTTTTTTGATCAATAGGTGTTAAGGATGAACTGCTGTTCCTCATTATCAAACACCTCCCATCTATACTATACCATATACCTTATGCCATCTTAACAGAAACCTGATAGTACATTACAATAGCAGCTTTTCAGGTCAGCAAACTACATTTTCTCACCACCACTCAGCCTATAGATGCATGATTTTATCTTTTGTGCATATCTTTATGTACATATGAGTACACATGTTTAACATGTCTGACAGTCATTAACATCCTTTGAGCAATTCACCTGGGTTGTTTTATCTTTCACAAAAACAGAAACACTCAATAGCACACAGCTGTCAAAAATAACTTCAAATCCTGCAGATGTTAGATGCTTCCTTCCTGTTTCTAAGCATACTGGGGAGAAATATTACCTTACAGATGTGGCATGTTAAAAAAAAAAAAGACGCTGTGATTATTTATTATATTGGACTTACCTTTAAGTGCAAGAAAAGTGCTAGATCGGAGACAAATGATAAAACTCCTCTCCCAGCTTTCATCCATCAGTGGGGCTTTTAGAACTGACATATGTAACAAGCATGTGGCAGCCATAAAAGCAACATCAGCATTCACAAATTAAAAAATAAAATAGAAAGCCAAAATAATTTTGTTCCACCTACAATAACCCTAGGATGAGCTATGAAGAAAGTACGGTTTTATCAAAACCAGAACGGAGACTAAACCGATTGCTTAGCTGGAGCACCCCGCTAAATAGATACTGTAAGCCAAAAATCAGCAAATACCAAGTTAACAGTCACTAGTGAAAATGTCAGCAGTGGCATGCACACCTTCACCCGTGACAAGGGCAGAGACCATTGTTTACAAAAATGTCTTCATTACAAATTCACGTAGCATCACAGCCAACAGTTCAATAACTTTGTCAACAGACCCAGAAAGATTTTCGGCTGCTACAAAACTGCCAAGTCTGAAACAGACTAGTACAGTCTCACTTTCTACATTTAGAAAATGTATCATTAGGTTCCACATATTATTCCTTTTTTTTTTTTTTTTACTTTCTTTGAAAGTCTTATTTTTCATTCCATTCCTTTCCTTGCACCCAAGTGAGAGAATCTTCTCCAGAATAAGAACAAGATGTGCAGGCAGTATTTTTATTTTCTTTTCAGAAACTATCATAGCACAGCATTACAATTTCTTCAGTACAAACCACCTGAGCAACACTGGGATCTGTAAGTAGCAGAGTATTCAAAAGTCCACTCTGACAACCTGTCAAAAGATTCTGGGCTTTTCTGAAACCTACTTTAATTTAGGAAAGACATCTTCCTTTCCCAGGTTCCCACAATATGGGATTTTGATTCTGATTCTCTTTTCCCTCTTACTGTTCTCCTGTGGTTCCCTGAGCCCTCTCACTGCCCTTCGCAAGTCTCTACACTTTATTCCCTCAAATTATCGTCTAGCAACTTTTGCTGATATCGCCCTGCTTCCTTTTACCCTTCTGCAAAGCTTCTTGACTCTACCATATCTGAGCAGTTTCATTCTACCTAACCTGATAAAAATGAAGCAGCCCAATACCTAATGCCATGGGATGCTACCGCAAGGAACAGGACTGTATGCTTGCTTCAGTATATTAGCTAAAGAAGAAAAAAATAAGAAGAAAAAAAAAAAGAGATACACAATGTGCAGTCTGCTATCTGACCTGCAGAAAGTTTCTTTCTGTGATTACACCAGGCTAGTTATATTCTGGCCAAACTGATTTTCCCACCCTTACAGAACTGAACTCTGTTCCTCATTATATGGGTGTAAATCTACAGCAAAAACTTTGAACTTCCAATGAGTAATTCTAGATTTATGCCAGAGTAATTGAGAGCAGAATGTAGCCTCTTGGTTGGTCATAAATATTATAGTTTAAGATTTCTATCCTCCAACACACTTGTGACCATTCCAGTTCTTTACCCTAACCCTCTTTTTTCCTTTAGGCTAGCCTAAAAGTTGACATCATAAATATTTGGAATTTTCAACACAAATCATATTTGGAAACATTTTACTTTCAAATCAAGGGAAAATGTAACTACTGAGAATGTAAATATGAAGAAAAAGGTTTTTTCCAGAGAAAATTATTAAGAACAATACAGAAGAAGCATTTTTCAGCGCTGACACAGGCTGCAGGCATGACTGTCCAGCTCTTTTTCAAGCCTGTAGAAATTATTACTTTATTAATTTCTAGACTGCTGTGAGTTCGATTAGCAGGCAGCTCGAAAAGTTCTCTATATCTGCATCGTTAAAACTGCTACGCAACTATTTTGCAATCATTCAACTCATTACAAATAAAAATAATTTCAATAAAGTATCCTTTCTACACTTTGGGTAAACTTTATGCCCTGTATAAGTTTAATTAATTCCAATGAGTTTTCCTCCAGCAGGAAAGAATTTATTGTCTATATTATATGCCAACAATTTTTTAGATTTAACAATATAATAATCCTTCTTATGTTGCAACTTCTGTTTAAAACTTTACCCCTGTTGGTTTTTATTTGAAACGATTTTGCTGATAAAGCCACCCTTTGGTTCCTGTCCATAGAAGCCAGCAAGGTCACAGAGATAAGCCTGTGCATGCTAATGCCTTCCACGCACCCTGTTTGTCCACATAACGCCAAAGTACCTGAAGCTCAGCAATTTCGACATTGTCCAACTGGGACTAGAAAATTGCTTTTCTTTGATCTGGGATTTCAAGAGTCCCACACTTTCCCTCCCATTGATGAAAGACAGTTGGTTTCAATTAAAAAAACCCAAAACATTCAACAGGAGGCTTTCACAACAGGAAACAGAATTAAAAGTGAGTCAAACCTTAGCACCATACCTTTTGGATCATACCCTCAGCTGGGTACGAATATCCCCAGTCATTTCAGGCTTCAGCTTAGGCCACCTCAAGTCCTCACTTATATCTGGATTTACATAGTACAAATGAAAGCAAAATCTTACAGACAAACTATTCCTTAACACAGCTTCAAGCTAGGCTGTTGAAAGGCTAGAGTTTTAAAGGTCTCTGAGTAATCAATTATCACTGATTTCAGTGAAAGAGAGGGGAAAAATCCACCCCTAATTGCAATGGTCTCAGGCAATCCAAGAACCAAGCCTAATTTCCGCCAAGATCTTTACACAGACAGAAATCTTTCCATAGACTTTGATGGCCACATGTGCTCAATAGTTCTCACTCAAAGACTCTGAGGCCGGGATTATGTTCTTCATTTATGTAAATGAGTTCAAATAAAATGTAGAAATTAGTGGAGATGGTAGAAACTTTAGGAGCATTGTGAGATTTGCTTAAATTGACAGGCCAAACTATTCAGCATCACTTCTATGAACTCTTTGAAACAAATTTGGCTTAAGCAGAAGCTCTTCTGAACCGATTAAAAAAAAAAATCAATGTTGGTTTTAAAAATTTATTCAAATTCTCTTTTCAACTAACAGCCAAGTCAAAGTCAAAACTCATTTGTGAATGGGAAAATATCATTTGAGTGGCAGTGGCTTACATAAAAGCTGAGACTTGTTGCCCAGAACTAAATCTGTGAACATTATATTGAAAGCACCAGTCTGAGAAATCAGGAAAGGATCTAGAACCTGAAAGTCTCAGATGCTATTTAAAATACTTCGAATTGATATAAACGTGTTTGCTTTCTCTTTCCCTGAATGTTCCTGAGAGAAGCTATTGGGGTTTTGCCATGACACTCACAATATGAGCAAAACTTCTATACCTAAATGTCTTCCAACTTCCGAGGTCCAGAGTTTTGATCCTAAAGGAAGGAGTCCTAGAGTCTTTCTGAAGTCTAGTAGAAACCTTCTTACAGCTATTGATTTTCTATAGATAAGACTGTGCTATAACGGCAATGGAAAGCAGTAGCAAACCTGAATACCCTTTTTCTATGTGTTTCTGTAGTAGGTAAGAGTCATAGCCACAGATCAGCACACAAAGAGCTGTACAGAGAACAGGAAAGAGCCTGTCCTTCCCTAGGGAATGGCGGGGGTGAGAAACATCATCCAGATTTTGCTGATGATTCCTCACCATGGCCTAACATGCCAGTCTGTTAGAAGAGATCTGAACTATGAAACAGAAGACTGGTAAGCCATCACAGCTATGATGGAAAGAAAATGATTGTGAGTGATTATGATCTTTCAGCCAGCAGGATGTAGATGCACCAGAGTAGATACTCAGAAAAAGTAACTATGTGTAGGAAAAGCAAGATGGCAGATTGTCTGTCTATCCATTCATCCACTTATCTATGTCAAAAATCTTATGAGAACCTGGCCATTCATTATTTTCATAATTACTTTATTCTTATACCAATGTATTGAACAAGCAAACAGTACTAACTGTATTTTTATGCTTACAGTAAGGGGCATTTATGAGTCATGACTTGGATTCTACACCACTTTCATCATTAACCATTGTACTGTCCTTCAGCTGATCAATGTAGGAAAAAATCCAGATTATAATGCATAGCCCATGACTACATTTCAGTTAAAAATCCTATGACTTAAACTGCTTTCTAATCCTTCTAAAGCCCTTAATTATATAGAATTGAAAATTTACCCTATAACTATTATATGCCCAGATCAAAATTAATACTTGGTTTTCTTTCCCCTTTTAAAAAATTCCTTACTTGCCATAATTTTTTTACTTTAAAAATTCTATACTAAATCCAAAGTTTTATTAACAAGCAGCTCTTAAAGAGGAGAATTGAAAGACACCAGATATTTTTTTCTCCTTGGAGCGTAATGTATTTTGAATCAGCCAGTGCCTATAGAGTTTGTTAGATGTATGCACAAATTACTGTAATTAATGAGGTCTTTTTAATTTTCTTTCTCACATTAAGTCAAAGATGATGAGGTATAGATTAAAATACATGAGTTCAATTATAGTGAAATAAGCTAAGGCATACAAGTAGCCTTCAGCTGTACACTAGCATAATGTACTTCTTAAGGGTTTGATCTTGCAACTCTACCACATACTCAATTCTCATTGCCATCAGAAGGAGTTCAATCATTAGATACAGGCTATAAGGAAATATTCATTTCAAGTCATTAAGCGAAGCTTGCAAGTTGAAACTGGTGGGAGTCGTGCAGATATAGGACAGTAGCGGGCTCTGACGTTTTTGCTAATTTGTTCACCATCCTTTGAAGCACAAAAGCAGGAAAGGAAACCACATGAAATATTAAATCATCCCACATTTCCAGGAAGGTTCTGAAACAACTGAAACTATTACTATAATGTATATATGTTAGCTGGTTCTCCAAGAAAGCCAGAAAAGTTGTCACAGAAGGAATAAACTTTCCACTTATAAGCACAACAGGAGAGTACATGTTTGGTTGTTATCCACTGGACAATATAATACATATTGAGCACTTAATAAATAACTGTAAATCATGGACTGTTATATTTCAGGCAATGGCAATTTCATTGGTAAATTAATTTAGATATTCCTCCAACTTTGAAGCCGTATAATCAACATAGTTTTAAATCTGAAGTGGGACTTACATGAGGAGAAAGATGGCAACAAAGGGAATGTTTCAATAAAAACTAGATAAAATATATTTAGAAAATCTACATTTCAGCCTGAAAACTATTAAAAGCAAATTATTCCTTCTTTACTTTTAAAAGTATTTTTACTCCTCCTTCTTGTCTCTAAACAACTTTGTTCTCTTTCAAAATTCTTCTTTCAAACTGACCTATTAAAAGTACATTTTAAATCAGGCAGTGATCAATTTCAGTGATTAATTACAGTCAAAAAGTACTGAAGATCTTATGTCTTCACTACATTTCTTCCAAATATTTAACTCTTAATTTTGAAAGTGTTTCATTTCAAAAGATTCCAGGTGGTTTACTTCAAATTGTGAAGAAAAAAAAAAAAAAGCAGTGGGAACATGCTAGATCAAATAAAATATTTTTTCTCTCTCTAAAACAATTTAAAAATTTTAAAATAGATTTGCACAGCTGTAGGGCAAAAGAAGAATAACTGATGTTGGCAAGCAGCTGTTGTGCAATGCACATGTTTCACAACCGAATCTTAATTGTCTCTCTTGAAACTTGTGCTCCCCCATCTGTCTGTTGTATCCGTTACAGAGAGGAACATGTCTCTATCAAATTATGAACTACATTTTGTATTATGCTAAAACACATGTCTAAACTTACCCAAAGCAAACCTATCGAATTACTTCCCAGACAGCTGCCCTTCCTGCAAAAGATGCTTGACATCTTAGTAGAGGAATAACATTGAAAAAACACTGAGGCTGCAATTTGAAGCCTACTTACTTCTTCAACTGTTTAACCAACGTTAGCCCATGGAATAGTTACTCAATTTTAGTCAGAGAGACAGCAGAACTGGGAAGACAACTAAAAGTGGCAAGGGAGCATTTGAGAATACCAGCAAAAGTCCTGGTTAAGTCCTGGGCTCCGCTGAGAGAAAGGAATCACTCAGGGAGTAAAAGGATTGAAGGACAAGAAGGGCTTTTGCCTATTCTGGGACACACAGAAGCAGGGATTCATCTCATGCACCCTAACAGATCTAAGTCTGAGCAAGCCAGCCCCAGTTGTAATTATGCTCAACAGACAGAAACTAGAGTCTGGTTCGAGGATGACACTAACTGACCTCCTGAGATGCCTACTTCCTTCCACTGATAGTCCTGTGAGTCTCCCTGAGGTATGACTGGATTTCAGACACTCAAGATTACAGTTTCAAGTTACAAAGAATGGTAAAAGTGGTAAGAGTGGTAAAAACAGTGAATTAAACTATTCATACCTGTGTTCTCCTGCCCTCAATATCATTCAACTTCCGTCTCACAGCCCTCCGCCCCTTGGCAGTGCCAATCATGTTTACAAATTGAATGGAACCATTTTTAAACAAAAGCAAGCTTTTTTTCCAAGGACTTTCTTTTTTCTTAAGGATACAATAAATCGTCTAAGCTAACTCCAGTATAGGCTGCAACTTTTTATGAAGCACAGAAGATGTGGCTTCAGATCATGCCCTATAGAAAACGGAACAAAGCTTTGATCAGCCCAAACTGGGACAAACTTCCAAAGCCCTGGGTTCTGTCTAAAAACAGTCCCCATGCCATTGGCAGTTTGTGAACCTCACAATATTTTTGTTTGTTTCTTTTAATTACGCATAGAATCATAGAATGGTAGGGGTTGGAAGGGACCTCTAGAGATCATCTAGTCCAACCCCCCTGCTAAAGCAGGTTAGCCTAGAGCAGGTTGCACAGGAATGCATCCAGGCGGGTTTTGAATATCTCCAGAGAAGGAGGCATGGTGAAACCAAATGTTTTGTACTCCCGGGACTGTGCATTTGTAAAAGGTAAAACCATCTCTTTTTTTAACTTTTTCTTTTCTTCTCTTTCATTTGCTTGCATTGACAAAAAAAAATGACTGACAGTACATTCTGAGTCAATCTAAAGTCAATCTCAAGCTCAATCATATGAGCTTCATGTTACATTCCAATTACGCAATACAATCCAAATTTTGGTGCCATAGGCAGGAGCATCCTATGCCACCAGTCATCAAAGATGTGTTCTGAGACTGGGACTGTGCACCAGTCCCAGATGTATGGACAGTGATTCTGTTCTGTCCAAAGCCAGCTGAGATGGGAGCAATTGGTCCCATTTGCGACAAGGGGCATCCCTTGAATACACTTGGACTGCAAATTCTTTAGGTCAATAGCTCATACTATATTTCACTAAATTGATGGCTCTCAAACTTTCTGGACAATTCTTAGCCTCCAACACTGTTGCAGGCTTCCACGTACCTGCATTATGAAATTCAGAATCAGAACCCGATACAGATATATATATCTGTGATAATCTGAGAACTATAGTTCTGCGTTGGGTAGCACAATGAGACCTGTTTCACTTAAACATGATACTAAGCCCAAAGAGCAATAAACCAAAATACTATTATTTTATTCTTCACCATACATGTAGGATAATTCAAGTGGTGAATACCATTAGAAATAACAGTAGTGGGATAAGAGAATGGCATTATCACAAAATTCCTGTGGAGGAAAATTTAGTTTCATGGAGTGTAAAATCAGTCTCAAGTCTCAACAACTTTTGTACATACCCACAAATTTGAATGTAGTTTTTGGCAAGTAAATAATTGGTCTCAATACAGCTCAAAGTCATAGTCTTGCAACAAAGTCCCATCTTTCATTTATAACTAACAATTTTATGGGCACCACAAGACACCCATACACGAATTGAAGACCAGGCAATCGTCTCCAGTTCTTGTTTTCATTCATACAGAAAATTGTTCCCAAGTGCTTCCAATCCAACACATAATGCCTTTGACCATCTACTTCTAGCCACATACTAACAATGTATGCAGAGCCAAAACTCTTTTTATCAGGATTTCAAGAAGTGATAAGGTAGCAAAACGAGTATCTGTATTTGGGCATACTTGACAACAATAGCTGTTTGCATTTAAACAATCTGTCAAACCTTTAAGATTTCTTTAGGGTACTTCAGCTCCAGAGTATTACAACAAGCTGGGGTTTTGTATTTTATTATTTATGCGTGTTATTTTATTATTTATGTATTATCAATGTATTTTATTGTTTATGTGGCTGAAGGACATGAGGTTATAGGAAAACTTCATTAAAGCACTTCAAAAGGTATTTATAAATAAAAACAGAAACTTTTTTTTATGTTGGGAATGGCTGGTATTATTTAGTAGAAAAAAATAATAAAAAAGTAGTCAATCAAATGACCGTTTTTCCACTTGTGGTTGTGCTTTAGCCATTTAATTCTTTCTACCCACATCCCACTCCTTAAAAACGGTTGCCTATGCAGGCATATAAAATGATACTACAAAGTCTCTTACCATACATTTATCCTTCAGTGTTGTTACTTATGGATGGTCCTTACAGTATATTTTGGCTCAAAGGCATAAACTCACTCTTAATTTCCTCTCTTTGATTTATTTTCTACCCTCAGGATACAAGAGCTCCAAGAATATCAGCCCAGAAGTAACATGGATCTATCTGGAATATTTGTTACGCTATGACTGCAATTGATATGACCTCAGCTGGCTTGATATGACTGGTGGCAAAACCTGCCAATAGCATATATGCATTTTTGTCTAGCCAAAAGACTGAAATTACTTTCTCTAGCTAGAAGGACGGTTCTACTTCCTGTCATTCCATGTATTTAAGAACCACAGGACTGTGTAAAGCCTTAATTGAAATGCTTATTGATTTACAAGTCAAACTGGGTCTGTGTTAAGGGGTTTAGGGAAATTTCCCACTGAAGTACTGATTCAGCCCCACTGACACTAATAATACAAGGAATACCAATGCTGATTAGATACTAGTCTGTTTACTATCACAAAAATCCTAGAAATGTGCCTAAGAAGGGCTCTCCAGAGAGTATCGGATTGACCCCCGAGCACAGAGGGTCATTAACTACACGGGCCACACACATTAGATCACTGCCTGAACGTTTCTTCATCATCTCCCACGAAGGGGATTATACAACTTTGCTAAGCAACCTGTTCCAGTACTTTACCTTCAAAGCATTTAGAAAGCTTTTCCCGGCACCCGGTGGTTTGGTACCAGCATGTACTCTGGCTCAGGAGAGGTCTGGATGACAAGGGAGTCAGTGTACGGGGGTGGCCTTTGGCAGCAGGAAGTATTAGGGTTGTTGCTCTTGTAACTTGGGAAGTTGCCCTAAAATCTTTCTTGTGGGCAACAGCTCAGTAAGTTTAGTCAAATTTTATTCTGTCACTGATCGTAATTTTGAAAAGCCTAAATCCTTGGCTACTGATTCTATCACATCTCACACTGCATTTTTTCCATAGGATTTCATGCCAGAATGGGGAAAAAAAAATCATTAGTATTAATAAATTTCCTTTTCATACAATGTCACTGTAGTCTTTCCTTCAACAGATAATTTACCAATATACAGGGATAGCAAACAAAAATGTTTTCAATACAATAAAGCAGAAGATGATGGTCAAAATACAAACATTTATAGATATGCATACATTTTAAAAACAAAGTCCCTGATCCTGTAAACATTTATTCGTATATTTAACTCTTTTATAATTTAAGTGGCAAATTTTAGCAAAATCAATTACTTAGTTGGAATTGTGCAACTAAATCTTTTTGAGCGCTCTTAAAATTCCCCTTGAATTTCTCCTACAGGATCACAACAAAGAAAAAGGAATAATTTAATGAGGCTACTATTTTGAGATTCAATTGCATCAGTTTTATATAGTGACGTAGGGTCTCGTCAATTAAAAAGCAAACTTCCATGAGTACTAAATAGCAGTGCATGCAAATTGCTGATTGTTTTAAAATACTTCAAAGATCAGTGTCTTGGTTAATACTTCAAAAATTAATTAATTAAAGAAATAGAATTATTTTTATCTGTAGCCCTGGCAGCTTAATACTGTCAAACATTTGCGTGCCTTAATAGCTCAAATGGATCCATCATTGGCTTCACACAAGCCGAGACTGGCCCGCATTGTACTCTGCAGCTCTTGGTAAACCTGAGTACAGGTGAAACTGTTAGTTTATAACGACATTTCTTTTAAATAAGAGGAGATGAAGACCCTTTCCCATTCCCTGCTCCGAAGTAGCAGACATTTCCAAATGTGGATCTATGGACGGAGGCAACATCTAAACAAGCAGCCCTTGGGAGCAACTCTGAGCTCCCATACGCACTAGCATGCCACACACAACTCCACACTGTCCCAGGCTCTCATCAACTTTCTGCTTCTCTCTTCACCTTCCCTACTTTGGATGCACTTCTATCAATTCCTATCTCCAGATAACCATGGAAACAGGATCCTGGTAAACAGCTCATCACATATTCTCAAATAGTTGAAGATGCTACCTCAAAAGTAGTCTGTGGCAGCAGACTCTTATCTTTACCCTCCCTGTACTGCTCAGGGACCACAGAGAGTGTCATTCTAGTTAAAAATAACCAAGGAGCAATGCCCTGTTGGGCCTATCTTCACATCAAGTAGAGATGCAATACAGCTGGTAGACTCAAAGGACAATCTGCTGATCATTCAATAACACATGGTTCCTCAGTCTGTTCTAATGTGCACCAAAGTCAATCCACACCAGCTTCCTCTGCAGTCAGGTCTACTGTTTTTTTGGTTATGACTTGGTTCCCATTAATATCAAATTAAATGAATTTGGCTTACAGGCAAGAAGCCAGTTGAGTTTCTTTGTATTTCAGCAAGAGATTGGAAATATGTATGCACAGGTACGTAGATCGGTTTCATTTCCACCTTTAAAAATTTTTCTCTAACATTTACTCAGTTTTGGTTTTCGTCTTACTTAATTCTCAGGCAATTTAATCTTGATTTTGCCCATGCAATTGTACCCAGACACTCCAGAGCAATGCACACATTTGAACAGTGATTAGAACTGAACCAATGTAAAAACCAGCATGAGTTAGAAAAGATACTTGATAGCAAAGTGTATTTTAAGCTCAGTAGTGGAAAGTTCACTTAAACAAAGAGCAAGTATGAATATAAGCACAACAGCTTTAATCTACTATGTGTCAGTGCATAGCTAGGTTTGAAATCCATGAAGACTGATGCTTTAAATCTAAAACCAAAGTCAGCCCCAGTTTCAACATTCATAAAACAAAACGGTTGATAGTGGTGTGTCTTTGCATTATTTCACAACACAAAAATTAACCACTCAGAGAAATGTTCTTCATTTTAAAGACTAAATGAGATAACTATGGATGAGCATCAGTATTTCAAGAGTAAGAAATACACACATATTTTGCATCTGACACATACCACTAATTTTCAATAGCTTTGTACATCTTCTTGTTTTTGTTCTAGTATGCATACAAAAACTCAGATGCATATGTATGAATTTTTTTGTGGATGGAAACCGCAGTAAAACTTGGATAACCATGGTGCAAGATTCTGTTCAACTGACTTGTAAATGCAAAGGAAGCATTCTGAAAGAAGTAAGATTAGAAAATAAGTCTGTAAAGAAGGGCCAGAGGTGCAGTTTGTAGTCAAGCCCAAGAATGAATGGCTTCTTAAACTCTAAATTTTATTATTTTTCCATATACAACAACTTGGACACCAAACACATTACAGACAAAGCACAAGCATCTGCTGTCACGAAATTATTATCAGGACATCTTACTGAGTTTCAATGGAAAACTTTATCATAAAGTCATTTTAAAAGAAGAAAATTAAATCTACAGACTTGTACGAAGTAACAAAAACTGCAGATCAGAGATGGTCAGCTCCTTTATAGCAAACACCTGTAGAAAAGGCACTGGAGGCCTAGAGACAGCTCTGTGACAGGAAGGAAGTAAAAACACTACTAAGACCTCTGTCATTGTAACAGGATATCCCATTTAATCACATCCCTTGTCACAAAGTGTTTTTCAGGAGAGTATTGGAAATCAAAATTCACCTAAAGGCTCAGTTTTAATAAACTATATATGTCTCTAATGTTTTGGCAAGTTATTATAAAGGCAGATATGGACCTGGATACTTCCTAAAGTTGCAATGTACCTATGTCACACAAAATACAAAAATGCCTTGCAATTTTGCACTTCGTTGTACTTTTATTTCAGTAACTTCCATTTCAGTTCAAATGACTCGGATTTTGCTGCTCCATACAACTTTTTTCCCATTCTGAAATTCTGAGCTAGTGTCTCCTGGAGACTTTCTGCCAGACACATTGCCTTCTGTGTGACACTGCTGATCATCTTGCTCCAAGGGCAGTTTTTCCCACCATGTCCTCCCCTGACATTTCAAGAGAGAAAATTTAGCTGAAACTTTTCACAGATTTCAGACTAATTATCCATTCCCTCGTGAAACAGTGAAGGACAGCATTTGCAGTGCCTAAGGAACTCTTAAATTAGGCAAGCTGATTTTGAGAATTAAAAAAACCCAATGAAAAATCAGACATTCACTTAAATTACCCCATACACATTACTGCAATACATATTTAAGAGTCAGGCATTTAAAAATCTGGTTTTAATAAATTCTCATTTTAATATTTTTATAACAGTAAAGGTGACAAGCCAATAAAAATATTTGGCAAGTCGTTTTTTGCTGGAGTGGAACATAAGGAACCCAAGTTAAGACATATACAACAATCTAACCAAGTCCATGTCTGTCATCCTTGACAGCAAAACTGATCTGTAATTCACCATGGAAAAAGCTACAAAACTGTGGTTTTGCTATAAAATGGGACTGAACATTTCAACCCAATTTGGGCAATAGGTTCCAAAAAGGAAAAAAAAAAAAAAAAAAAAAAAAGGAAAGGAAAGAACTTAGAGCAAAGAAACTTTGTTTTATTTGGATTTAGTTTATTTCATAAGCAAAAGAATGTAACACACTCAGGCCCAGGAGAGCAAAAATTCAGGCACGAGAAAGAAGGGAAAAAGAAATTTCACTCCTTTAAACTGAATTCCTACACAGCCATTGCATCTGCCTAGAACTGTTTTCAAAATGCTACCTGGGCAAAGGAACAATTTGGTTCCTGAAAGCTTTCTTAAAATGTGTGCACAGAAGCCCCACACAGGTGACACACTTTTGGACTACCCTCGCACATTTTCCCCAGAGGAATGTTTTAGCTCTATAAATATGGCAGCAGCAGGGTCAAAACTGCTGCATTTCATTTCAAGAGTTTCCAGCAGAATACAAAATGACCTCCTTGGTTATCTCATCCAGGATGTTTTTATTTTTCCAAAAGCATACGCGTGTCCAAGTATCTCTCTCCCTTTTTTTTTTTAAAATGTGTCAAGGATTGCTAAAGACTATTTGGCATATGTTCAGAATGATTATTAACACAAAGAGTAATGTGAGGTCACCTGCTTCCGGATTGTTGAGATTTTTCTCTTCCATATTTGTGTTATTTACACAGGAAGGGAAGTAGAAGCCGTAAAAATATCTTTTCTTCTAATTAGGACGTGGGACAAACACTAGAACTTATTACTCTAAAGCATACAGAAGAAGAAATAATGCAAAATTTATTTCAAGACAACAGAATCACCATACACCATCATAAATGATAAAAAAGGCCCTGTATATTATCTCCAGTAAGATTTAAAGAAGCAAAGCAATGGACTGTCTGAAATAGAACAGTCTGAAATGTATTGTTTAAATCTTGAGGAATTAGCCCAAAACAAATGCCACAGGTTTGGTGCTTGCATATATATATGTTCTACTTAAGTTTAAAAAGGTCAGAATTTTGCCTAATATCATTCAGTGTCTTCTGTCCTCTGGCAAAAACTTTAGTCCATTGGCGGTGCATAGAATTGAGACTGCCATTCTGGTGAAGGAGGAGGAAGACAAGGAAGGTCTGATTCATTTGAAGGAGATATTTAGGATGGATAATTGGAAAATTTTATTTAAGAATAAAAGTAGTCAAGGTTTACCTAACAAAAAGTGCAGGAAAGAGAAACTTCAGACTATGCAAACACAAGGAAACAGCCTGCTATACGACTTCTACTAAGGTCAAACAGGCGAAGCAGCTTTTATGACACAGAAGCTGTGGAAAATCCCTAGAAAATAAGAGATCAAAGCAAACCAAATCTCAAAAATAGGCCAATTTTTTCCCATTAAAGTCTAGATCACCGTAAGTGCCATTTCCAACATATAATGAATCTAAGCAAACCGCTACTTTTTTTCTTAATGTCATTATTTTTATCACTCCTAAAGTAGTAAAAACTTTAAGTAGATTGATTTATTTTCTTTTTTTAACATGAAAAAAAAAAGAAGAGAGGAGGGGAGGGGAGGTTCTCCGTGTATTATATGAATGCTGTAATCACATTAATCCACATAGAAGAGAAAAATCCTTTTCGTTAGGCCAGACTTATCACAATGTAACTCAGATAAGTGAGCTACTGCAAATACCTCACAAGCTGTTCTGTAGACAGCTGTACTGCAAAACAGAAAGAAGGTGCAGGAGGACTGAAATCTGAAGCCCCGCAAATTAAGACTAGAAATTAGATTTCTTAATTGTCAGAATACTTAACCAATAAAACAGCGTAACGATCAATGGTTGTGGTGATTTATCCATCACTGGAAATTTTTTAGGAGACACTAGATCTTTCTCTACAAGGCAGACCATATTTCAGCTAAAATGATTGGAGACTGACTGATCCAGAAATCCAGACCAGATATTCACAAAGTATTCACGTCACCTAATAGTCAGGTAACCTAAGTTTCAAAAAGGAAACAGCTATAAAGTCCATCAGCAAATCTACACGTAAAGGAGACTGAGAGCTAGGTGTGCATGCAGCATATTTCTCAGGCAGAAACAACCCTGGCAGTGCAGACCTTCCTGAACTCAAATACAGCCTGTTTTCTAACAGTAAGAGAAAAATGCAGTTGATCTAATACAGGTAGCCCTGAGCTATTGAAATATTTTCCCAAACTACCACAGAATGGAAATAAAGACAGGAGTACATATTTTCTGTTCTTAGTCCTCCTGAACAAGGTAGGGAATACTCCGAGCTGGTTATTCATTGTCCTGGATGGTTGGAGGTAGATAGGAAAAGAACAATACAGAGCTCCAGCTTTGAAGACAGAGAAGAACTGGACTGATTCAGGGAAAGGCCATTTCCGATTTAAAGAGATTTTTGAGTATTTCTATCATGGCTAGAGCTGCCGCAGGGCTGACTTCCATCCCAGGAGTCAGTGGTAGTTTTATTAACCGATGGCGAGACCAATCTGCTCATGCGTAGCAGGCGCATGTCTGAGGAGGCTGTTTTTTCTCAGTGCTAAAGACGGCCACTATAAACATGGCATTTGCACATCTCTATATACATACCTGTCTCCAATAATCTAAAACTAACACAGACATCATTTAAACATTTTAATGTTTTTACATAGAGGTTTACTGGCAAGTTTGTAGAAGAAAATGGAAGGGAGGTAACTTGTTTTCCAAGTGAACACAGCAAGATTACAACTTCTCACATCATCTGTTAAAAGTGGGCAATTTGGGCTGAAATAACATTTCTGTGTTGAACTACTGCAAAATACTGAACAGCGGCTGTTGCTCAGAGATTTTTCTAGCTTGTACTCATCCACATTTTATTTAATGTGGATCAAGCATTCAGTAAAGTTTGTCTCACAAGCTTGTCCTTGACTACGGCTGTGTGCCCGAAAGCTTGCCTTCTCCTTCAGCTGTATCAGCTGTTACAACAAAAGATATCACATCTCCCTACAAACCATAAGCTCTCCTTTCATCAGTGGAAGCTGAAATATCTGTGTCTGAAAGCACCATTTTCCATCTGACAAAGGCAAATGTTGAATTCAGAAGGCTGAAAAGAACCAAGTGTTGGGCATTCATCATCTTGATAAGATCTCATGGAAAAAAAAACCTATAAAGCACCAAGACTGCAGATGTCAGTTATAGTAGAAGCAAAATATTAAAAAAAAAAAGAAAGCTGTAAAAAATAAAAATATGTTAAAAAGGAAGCCAGGATGACACTTGACTGTCTGCTTTGATTTGTCTGGCCCCAGTTGCTGTTTACTTTGAGCTGGTTGAAGTCTGGCCCCAGGCGAGTTGAGGGTAAGAGCATGTTGCTAGAGGAACGAAGGCCTCTCAATGATATATTCTCCCCCTCCAAATGCAAGAGCATTTGAAGAGCAAAGTACTCTTAGTGCAGATTGAGACACCAGGCCTCAAAGGCCTGTTAATCCAGCAACACCAGGAAATACTGCGCATTAACAGCACTGTTTCAGATGCTTTAGTTGGACCCAAGCCACACGCATATTAAAATGTGCGAAAAATATGATGTGTAATCAGTGTGATTCTGTGGCCAATTCATCTTCCTGCAGGCTGTACAGGGAGGGCCTCAATCCCCATCTGGTAAGAGTCTGCCTTGCTCCCCCTTGTTAATGGTATGAGGTTGATTCCTAGTAGCAGAGGGAATCAACCAGCACCCCACCACCTCCAGAGAAGCCTGAGTCACATCAAGTTACCCTGTACAATTGAAGGAACAGGATATGGACTCCACGAGTACCATTACAGTTTCACACCTCTCTCTCTAGGTTTTCCTTAGAGAGGGAGTACAATAACATGGAGAAGAAAACATTCCCCTATGTCCTATGGAGTTTACCAGAAAAATTGCGTTAGGCTATTGACAGATCTTTTCGGGATTCCTGTGAAATACTGTGGGTAGAGAAACATCACCATTATGACACTAAGTGGTCACTAGCTAAGAAATTTTATCCCCTGTGATGGCTCCCGTTTCCTGCTAACTCCATCAAGTCTGGCAGGTTTGACCATTTGTTTTCTGAAAGGAGAAAAAAGTTGTGCATTTGCACAATCTGATGAGAAATAATTTACAGGTTTTTAAGAGATGCGGGAGATGAGAGTGATGGGAGGAGGAAGGAGAGAGAACTGACGCTCTGAAATTGCTCATGAGTTTATGTAACTATACAACTTTCTTTGACCTAGTGTGAAACTTGGCATTTCAGCACCAAATTTTATTCTAGTCTGAGGGGTACCACAGATGTATTACTCCCCTTTAGCTTGTACTTACCTGAGAAGTTTATGCCCAACATTAACTTTAATGTAAGATCATGAAAGAAAAACGGTACTGTGCATGAACGGAAGGAGGAACAGATTATTGAAGGGTTACTGATGAGTAACTACCCTGATTTGTAAAACATGCTGCTGAGCACCACCATGGTACAGCAGTCCTGTGACACAGAAGACATTGGAGTTAAGGACTTACCAGTACTTTTGTTTTAAACTCCTGCATCCAGAGGTTTACAACTTGGCCATAAACTTTGGCAGACAGATTACTATGGTCGAGCAAAATAGCACCTTCTGAAACATTAATCTGGCTGTGTCATTAAATTGGCCTTTACATGAGCCCGAAAAATACACGGACAACACAGAAAGAGCTGTTATTTCAAAACAGCATGGTTTAAGAGACCCTCAATTTAAAGTGTAAGGGGTTGCATCACATGCATGACAGACGTTGTCTTGGCTGCAAGGTTACCATAAGAGGCATTGCACGCTTGCCTTCAAAAGCATAAAGAATTGCAAAAAGCATCCATTGCAAGACTGTAGCTGTACCTTCTTTTTTATTACTTACATGTGACAGTGTAATGCCCAAAGTTCATGGCTTTTTCAGGGCCATTTCAATCCCCATGAAGGAGCCTGAGGACAAGTGTGTATTTCATATCCACATACCGACAGTTTATGTATTGTTTGTAAAGCACAGAAAGAAAGAAAAATATGTTTACACTACTTTTTACATTGAGGCAAGCTGAAAGCAGCCCCAAAGCTGTTTCTTAATGCCACAAAATCTTCCTGAATACAGCCCCCCCCTGATAAACAGCTATATGCACTTTTTTTTAACGTATGGTATCTTTGTAGAATGAAAATAACTCTCTTCAAAAAACACTTGAGGCAAGGTTTACCATTGCTTAGATAAATGTTTACAGTAAGATTCCTAACTTCCATAAAGTCAATATGCTTTTCAATATTTTGGGGGAAAAAAAGCAGATGCATACCTCCACCTCCCATATAAGAGTTCCCTTGTAAAATTAGAGACCTAATCTTCAGAGTTCAGCAGTAAGATTGCTTGCATATGTACAGAATAAGATTGTTTTAATATTGCTATAAATTTTTTTACCCCTGCAATCTGTACGAATTGCATATATTGAAACAATGTCTGAATCTGGCTTTAAGCATCTACCAAAGAAGTAACCTCAGTTGATACTGACTGAATTATTAAGAAACATCTGATGCAAAAATGAAAACAAGACCTACATTACAAAGATTTGTGGTCTTTGCACCTACTGGTATACTGAAAATAATTCCAATCATCTCAGTTATCTCTGGAGAAAAGAAAATTTTATTTAACAACTATCTTTACCAAAGCATATCTATCAATACATTATGTTTGAAAAGAAAGATAAACTACAAATGCACATGCTCATGTATATATATATACGACCACATACAGACATAGACAGATAAGTAATTAAAACCAGTAATTGTTCAGGACAACATAGGAAACATCCAAAAAGAAAAATATGTTAAAACAAAGATATTATGACCTGACTGTATTACTGAAGGCTGTTATATTTCTCTTGATAATAATGAATAAATTATTTCAAACACACAAATCCAAACTTGCCTCCTAGGTCCTTAGTACAAACTACTTTATTTACATTAGACCTAAAAAAAGATGAAAAAGCAAATTACCTTCAAAAAACACAAATGCTTTTCACGGGCTCTAAATTAGTGAGGAAGTATTAAAAAAAAAAATCCATATTAAAAGAAAGATTAGCCATGTTACCACCATTTATAGCAGTTGTTGAATTAAAAAGAAACCAGATTACTCTCATTCACCTCTAGAAATCTGATATTTAAAATGTTTAAATGATTGAATTAACAGCTCAATATGCTGAAACCACAGTTCACAAATATCGTTAATGGTGAAAAGCTGGCAAAATTTGCAGCTACAACTTGTGCTGAACAGGATATCACACTTATGAAATGCTCTCATAAAACAAACAATGCCAGTAATTATCAGGTGATGCACCACAAACTACACAGCTGATGGGGAAAAAATCCAGTTCAGTTCAAATTATTACCAAATATTTCTTTTTTCATGTAGTTTAGTTCATAAATGTTAAGCACTTGTTCTAAACTATAGCACTTAAAAATTAACGGTGGCTTTCTTAACATTTGGGTAATCCATAAAAGCAACACGTTGATTTAAATTCAAGCAATAAATTAACTTTCCTATAAAAACTGCCCTCAGTATTTGACTTAATGGTGGTGCACTGCTGTCCCAAAATACTGTCTGAAAAACATACTGTTAGGAACCGGTCAGAGTGACTCCAGAAAATAAACAAAATAAGTAAAGGACCCTTATTCATTCTGGATTAAATTCACTCCTGTGCAGAGTGCTGGCACAAGACTTGTGTACTTCTTATGTCTCACTTAAGTCTCATTTTAGGAATAAAAGCGCATAAATTCATGCTGTCACAAATATTTCTTGGAATCTATAAACTAGACTTTTCCTCTCTCCAAGCATGTGAATTTCTGTCTTTCCTGCAGTACCCTGACTGTGATGGAAAACCAGTAAATAATTAAATCTCTTCAATCTGAACTACCGTAGTTATGCCTCCAATTTTCCACGAGTATGTGCACAAGTTTCACCCACTCTTGGTATAATTTATCACTACTGTATTGTTCTTTAATTTTCTCCAAACCTGAGACGATTAATGGAATACTAAACAACTTCCGATTTTTTTCATTTTAGTGTTCTATTCTTCTAGGAAGACAAATTAGATCAATTGAATGAAAATAAAATGAAAGTTTCTATTTAAGAATTCATGCAGGAATTTACTCATGTGTTACAAAAATACTTTTTCCACTATTTTTCCTATTGTGATGCAGAATTTAGGGACATGCCAAAATTTTTTCCGGTTGGAAGCACTCAGTTTAAATGCCTTCTGGAAGGTATGTTCCCCAAAATTTAAACTTTCCATGGAACAGTGCAGCTTTGATGATTTAGAAAAGTATGACGCAATGAAACGGAAAGAAAATATTGTTGTTTTTTCCCTGGTTCAGATCTAGTGCATTGAAATGAGATCTCAACATTTTGCTTCAAATCACTGTGAAATCCAATTAAACTGCACTTCCCAAGCCCATTATGCAGGGAGTGAAGTAGGTCGAACTGCTGCTTTCAAACAAGATATGGCTTGTTTTGGCGATGCATCTCTCGTGACATGGCACACAGAGCCATGTGCATCAGTGTCGTACTCAGGGCTAGTGTCGTGCACGGGCAGAAGGGGCAGCTGGTGAGATTAAGTGATTTGGGAGCTGGAGGGAAGCAGCAAAACAACTGCTGTGAAGGTTGGCCACGGCAATGCTACCTGCGAGCCATACCAGCGCCGTGTGTATGTTCCTAGCAAGAAAACACAGTGTCTTATTCTAGGTGCAGAAAATTAAATTTCGCCTACACTTCTGATCACATTGTGGAAATTGTATTCCTTCTGGGAGTCCGGCTTGAATACAAGAGTGTTCTGCTCTCTGACAAGCTTGCTTACAACCAAGAGCATTACAGTACAGAGCTGAAAGTAAGTCTTTGAATCAACAAAACAACAGGGAACATTTTGTTGTCTTTACAGTGATATATGACGTTTCCATTACAAAAATCAGAATGCACTTTGACATTTCCAAATCAAAATCTGAAGTCCTCATGCCTACACACACAGACAAGACCCAAAATTCAAATTTTTATCTCACATTAACGTTAAAACATACTTCTGAATATTTACTATAGGTCACTCATTCCTAACTCATTAGCTTTAGTAAAGTAACTTTCATTATTAATGGACCAACACTGAGCAAAGCATCACAGAATCTGTGTAGGAATATCAAGAAAAACTAAAACTTACCTATAAGACTGTAATGCTAGCTATCACTAAGAGACAAAAACTACCTCCCCCAACATCTGTCATTAGACTTAACATACCACAGACTGCTAGAAGCAGACTTAGCAAAGCTTCGTAGCTTGCCACACTGGATGACAGCCTCTTACCCTATTTATCCAGTCTATTCCTACTGATGATTGTTACTGACTTCTCAGCATCTGTAGGAGAAGATACTTTAGCCTGTACATTTTTTGAGTAACCTGCAATAGCATTGTTTTTGCACTGCATCCGATCTAAACAATTTCTTTGAAGTAGAGATCTGTCTTGTGAATCCTGAACACTGCCTGTTGCACCTGGAAAGCTACACAATTTAAAACAAAAATGAAAACAAAACAAAAATCCAAACCAACTAACCAACCAAACAAACCCAAACCCAAAGCAAAACCAACCAAAAGAAAAGGAAGATTTTGGTGAAATTTTCCTGATTAGGAGCATAAAGGCCACTGAGAAAAGTGTTTCCATCAAACCGTAAAGATACTATATTTGGGTTTTTCCTCAGACTGACAGCTGCTAGACATAAGGAAATACAAGTTACACACTTGACCTGAGAGTGTTTCCATTTCGTGATATCCCTGCTGAAATCTGTGAGATACTGAACAACTAATACAGAAAAAAAGTATTTATTTTATGATCTGGGAGAAGATGAAAGATGACAGTATGGAATGCTTAGCAACAGTTGCAGCAAAGATTTGGTATTCATATGAATAAATTGTTTCCATTAAGATGTTTACCCTTCACCCGGAATGCTGCACAGTACAGGCAACCTCAAAACTTAAAAGAAATTATGTTCATTGTTTGAACTGCATTGCTGTTGATGCACTGCCCAACTGTAAAAAACTGTATTTCATTTGGCAAGATTTACAGCGAAATAAAACAATTTCAAAGAGCATTCCCTTTAAATTGTCTCTGTGTTACATAGATGAAATAAATTCTTTCATTCCAAAGATAGCCAAGAACACAGTTCTCACAGGTTTTAGACAGATGACCTACTAAAGGACAATTAAGAGCATACACTGAGGCATTGCTGTGCATAACACATAGGGGACATAGCTCTAAGGACTTGCATAAGCTAACCACTGCAAATAACTGCTTGGGACATCTGTCCTCAGCATCTCAGAAAATGTATAGGAAGAAAATGTCATCTGGACAAAAATGTACAACTGGCAACAAAATAGTATTGCTCCCATATACATAAAAAGAGAGAGCTGGAAAAAAGGTTATCAAGACCAATGAAGGGGGAAAGAATGAAAACACAGACCCCCACATAAGAAAACACAGATGGAGTCAAAAGATAGTTATAGAAACAAATGAACAATAGAAGAAACCTTAAAACACTAAGTTTCCTGCACTTTCCTTTCTCAGCCAGGGTTTTTTCCTCAGTGCAGTTCTATGCTATCTATAGGAGCAATCAAGCATCTTTTGAACAGAAATTCCAGGATCGGCGACACTGATAAAACTCTTATTGACATCAAAAAGTTCAGGATTTTGACCCTTATCCATAGTGTCCTGTACTGACCTGGAAGCACTTTTGCTATTAGCCAAGAAGAGCAAAACAGCAAACCAAAATGCCGGAAGTCCATACTTCTGCTGCACAGTGGGGGGTCAGCAATGCGAGCTGTGCTCTGAGACAGGCCCAGATTCCTGCTAAAGCTGTGACATCCCTGTGTGATTTTAGACAAGCTACATCATCTTCTGCCACAGCTTGGTATTTTACAATTGGAACTACACTGCCTCAAACCTTAGTCATATTTTCTGGGGTTTGACTTCTCAGCAGTGAAGAGAGCTGCGGTGTGCTCCTGTGAGCTGAGCCCAGGGCTCAGGCAAGCACGTTCCCCAGGCCTGGCAGCATGGCACGGCGGGGGCAGAAAAGCAGGCTGATGGGCAGCCTTGCGTGTTGCCCTTTTTCTCTTGGACATCCCCAAAGCTCGCGTGCATCACCGCCCATCTGTTCCCCCTTCTGCAGCTTCCCACTGGACTATTCATGGCTACTCGTGAGGAAGATGGTTCCCCCCTAGCTCCTGCTGCTAAGAAACCTTTCCATGGGCAACCAGGCCTACCTACTTTTGGGTTGAAATCCTGACACTAGATGAGTCAGTAACAAAAACCCATTAATTTCAAAGGGACCGAAATCTTAACACTGAAGTACTGCCATGGTCCCCATGTTGTCCTAATACTATTTTATTCTAGCTGAGAAACTTGCTCCTCAGTGTTCACTTTGTGGTCACTAAGAGCGTCTTGATTTCCTCACGGACACCCACTTTCTGCTTGGCATTGATGGAAGGATTCCTCTTGCTTGCATCTCCCAGGTTTTCCACTCCTAGGAGGTGTCTGCAGAGACAGCACATAAAGACTTATTGGGATGACAAAGTGTCTCTTGTACTTCCATCTGCAAGTGAATTTTTGACAGGACAAGGGGCAACAGGCACAAACTAGAATGCAGGAAGTTCTACCTGAACACCAGGAAGAAGTTCCTTACTGTGAGGGTGACAGAGCCCTGGCACAGGCTCCCCAGGGAGGTTGTGGAGTCTCTTTCTCTGGAGAGATTCAAAACCCGCCTGGATGTGTTCCTGTGCAACCTGCACTACAGGCACCTGCTTTAGCAAGGGGGTTGGACTGGATGCTCTCCAGAGGTCCCTTCCAACCCCTACCATTCTGTGATTCTGTGATTCACTCACTAGATACACTTCTGCTGAACTGATGGAAAGACTAGAGAACACTTCTGTGTGGAAGGACTGCAGTGTTTTCTAGATCTTCAGTCAAGTCTTCCACATCTCCCATGTATTTTGTTCATGACACAGCAATAAAGTTTTCTATTTTTATGACTTAAAGAGAAAGAAAAAAACATAATATTGACTGAACCCCTGAACACTGATAGCAGCAATTCTTGATTAAATAGTAACATGCCTTTACAGAACAAAACCCAAATTACCTCAGTCCTCAAATTGCAGGTAAGTGATGCAGAGTAAAGAGCAGACTCAAGCTTTAAAGACTGCCAGATGTTTTTTTGCTACTGCTACCACTAGCATTCAGATAAAAATCACGCACACGTCATCCCCATGCCACCACATGCCAAGCCTGACTGACAGCAGCACCATACGGTTACAACCTTACTACTTATTATCAAGTTTAGCCAGACTACAGAAAAACATTCTCTATTATGACACTGATTAAATTATTAGATGTCTTGATACCACTAAAATGCCCAGGATTGATTTGAGGTTTCTTTTATGAGAAAAGATACTTAGAGCCAACCTGAAAACAATGTATTGATGATATTAACAGCTGGTAGGAAAGAGGAGTATTCCAGTCAAATGAGGAGAATCAAGACTGAGAGCTATCATATAACATTGCTTAATCTCAGCATCACAAAAGATCATTTTAGCCATCAACAGTATCCTTAAAACCCAGGAAGAATGCAGCTTTGTTTCTGTTTATTTGAACTGACTCAGGCAATTATACTTTAACCCAGCTTCTCAAATGACTTTATCCATCTAAATCTTTAATCTCATAATAGTAGTCAAAAGGGACAGAAAATTAAGATAAAAATATAACATTTGAACATAAAATATAGTTCTGCTTTCAAAACCTTCCTGGCAAGACTTCAACCCAACTTTGCCCATGTCCAGCTTTTATTCATAACAAGCAGCAGCGCAGCCCTGTCAGCAGTTTAAAAACTGTGCTAATTATGGAAAAAGGAACTCCCAACTCTTCTAAAAAGAGCTGCTTCTGAATTAACCTAGTTATCTCCCCCTTCCACATCCCCTTTCTTCTCCCTAATGTAAGAAGTCCTCATAAAATAAATTGCAGTATGAACCCAACTGGGAGGAAGGCTTTCTTCAGAACCCAAAACAAACAGAACTGAATGGATTTGGATGCTTTTATTGGGTTTCAACAAATCAGAAGCAATTTTGTTTTTACTTAAGGAAATAAAAGCTCTCATTCCAAAACACACATTTAGAGTGAAATTCACTCCAGCACAGAAGATCAGGGGAAGATGCAGTCTCTACTTAGGTCCCACTTAAGCCATCAAAACATGAAATAAGAGGTGCAGAAACCCTTGGGTTAGCTCTCCTGTGCTTAGACCCAAAAATCTAGTGAATCAAGGTGAAGAATCCCTTGTTGGCTTTCAAGGGACGGAGTAGATCCATAGTTCTCAAGTTCTTGCATTATAGGATCACCCGAGACCGCTAACCTTCTGCGATCTAGATGATACTGTGTCCTTTCCCCATATTTATAACTAGGATTTTTTTTTCTAATTTATTTAAATTGAACTCAATGTCTAGCCAAATATAACCTGTAACACTGCTTTTCAACTGTGGTCACATCGCGGACCATTTTTAAGAAAGAGATACCCTACAGCCACCTATCCTTAAGCCACCGAATCCCAACACACATTTTTCTTTGGAAACTTCCATGCTTGGTTGCACCAAAAATAATATTAAAAGGATTTGAAGGAAGCTAGATGCAATAGGCTTCTATTAACGTGGGGTGACATTTCTTGGTTGTGACTCATTTTCTTTCTTGTACCTATAATGTTTACTTTTCCTTCCCCGGTTATGGGATTTTACTTTAGCACTCACATTATCGTTTACAGACCCTCCACTTCTATGCTTGTCCTCTCCTGGCTTTTCAAAAAAAGTGTGACTATAGTTATCTTTATTGCAATAGTCCGAATACTGAAGAATTTGAACTGGGAGAAAAGAAATATTCATATTTTAAAAAGTAATTTCCCAAAATGGTTTTGGAATTTAAAGCATTATGAATGGAGCCACAAGAGATTTGAGCATTGCTACTTTGCTAGCAGGAAAGGCCTCTGTATAGACCACCTGGAAGTACTTGTTCAATCGCTGTGTTGTATATTGGAGGCCACCTCAAGAAACCACAGACTGAAAATCCCTCATCTCTGACAATTACACACTGCCACATAAAATGTTCAAAGTATAAAGTTCTCTGAACAACAGATATTCTAATTAATATACAAAAACTATATCAGAATTTCTATTTTAAAAGATGGTCTTTTAGCATATTGTTTGTTGCCACAAATCCACTGTGAGATAAACCTCCAAGAGTAAAACCTGGCTCTACTGAAGGACAACTTCTCACCGATTTTGCACGAGGAGTATTATTTGCCATTCCACAGAGTGGGAAAACAAACATGGAATCTCTAAGTCAGTCAAGAAATGCACTCTGAAATAATTCAGTAATTCAGAGTTTCCCATCTGTTCCTATCACCACTAGACTAGACTAAATCTCTTTCCCAACAGGCCATCTATAACAACAATTTATTGTCCACCGATAATGAGCCAGAAAAAATATGCAATTAGCCAACTGAATAATTATAGGTTTTATTTTGTATACTTAAAATGTTAAGCAAAAAAGGAGAGACAATTACATTTTTCCCCACTTTCAACTAGTGCCCCTAAACCCAAACTAAATACATTCAAAAACCTATCAAAAACAAAGTAAGGATTTGTGAAGGGCCAAGAAAAACAAAAAACTTCATATAAAAATTGAGTTTACACAGAGATACTGGAGAGCCACATCATTTACTTTTCCATGCCCTTATCCTACAAGTCTTTGTACACTCACTCACATACACAGTCCTAGTGTTTCTCCAGAGTATTCCTTGATATTGCTTTCATTAGCTCTTTTCCAAGAACAGGAATTTCTTCTACGCCATAGTCCAAGTGTGTATGCTCTAGCAGCCTAAAACCCATTTGCAAATCCATTAAACCCAACGGGACTCTTCACTTGCATTAAGTAAAGCTTATGCATAAATATATGCAGAATCAGGACCCTCTAACAGATTTATATTATCTTAAGTAAGGCAGGATTTCATGTTTTATGTCAATATTTTTATATATAAATTTTTCCTTAGTAAGACGTTCTGAAGAAATATCAATAACTTATTTTTTATATTACTTTTGAATTTAGGTCTTTCATGTGGTGTTGGGGGGCTTTTTGATTCCTGAAATAGAAGGATCTTTGTTCAGAACACCTAATATTTTTCTTTAGTGGCATAGTAATAGCTTCCTCTTCACATTTCTAGTTTTTCAGGAGGAATCTTGACCATTTTAGCTTGTTAATGCACCCTCAGTGATGCAGTTACAGGCGCTATATGCTCACTTCTTTTCCTTTTAGCCAGAATATTGACTCAGTCCATCCTTTTGCTACCTCAGGAGTGACAAATCATTATATTTCCATCTACAACAGTGTAAAACTGGAGTCATTCTACTACATGTCTAATACTTTGATATTTGCATCCCATTCACCACTGTGGTGCATAAGCAAATACAAGAAACAAAGAAAGTGTTTGAAAGCACTGAAATCTTTATGTCAAAAAAGACTGTGGCAGCCTTAAGTGATCCAGGGATGTTTTTATGGGTTAACATATTTGACAAAACAAAGGGTCTCTTGTAGAACTTGGTGTTGCCACAGCTTGTCCACTCCCGATACCTTAACTACATTGCGCATTTACCTGCATAGCTCATTTATCTCTGAGACGTGCTGTAATCCAGCTTGAAACAGAACAATTAGATAAAGGTTTCAAATGTATTTTGGCATCTATTTCCCACAAAAAGTACTGGAAACTCCCAATTTAAATACAGTTTAAAATTTATTCCATAGAAATCCATTGAATACACATGGGATGAAGCATGTATCCCTCTTTAAGGATGGATAATTTGGCGAATGTGTATAGGGACATTGATCCAGACTCAGAAGTGTAAAGCACTCATATCCCAATGACCAAATCTGTGCAGGTACTTGAGCACCTAAATCCCACTGACATAAACAGGAGTGAGTCAAGTCAGTAAATTTAAACTAGTTTTGAAGTCACTGACGTTTAGTTTTTAAAGGCGTTTCTATCTTGATATGCTGGTAAGTGCTTAAGGGTATTTTCAAAAGTGCCTGCATACTGACTTTCAAAGAAAAACTCTGTGACTTTCTATTTGCATGATCAGACACCTTGAAAATCTAGCCTTGGTTTGTAAATTGGGACTTTAGATACAGCAACTAAACACAAATTCTCAAAAACATTAAAGCATGTAACTGCCACTGAAAGGAGGGAAGCAGAAGGCCCTGACAATTGTGAGGATCTTGCCTGTAGGGATTCCTGAAAGTTTCACACACTTTATTGATTTCTACCAAACAGTTAAGTACAACCTGTGATTTCATATTTGCAACTTAGCATATTTTTTTAACTTATGGTCCTCACTGATCTCAAGTGAAATTGTCAAAAGTAGTTGCACTAATGGTCCCACTAATGAAAACTGGATTTGATCTTGAGAGAGTGAACTAACTAAGGAAGAGGAGTTTTACATTACTAAATAACTATTTGACGGAATTATTACAGCAGGCAGAATTCATGCATTCAAACACAGCCACCAATATGTTTTTACAGAAAATGTTTAAGACATCATTTAATATTCACAGTTCTGGAAGCCATTGGCTTCTCTATAAATTGATTGTTCTTGGCAATCAAGCATTCTATACGTGCCAAGCAGAGTTAAAAAAAACCTCCCAACAAATTAAAGCCAACATACAGCAGCATTATGTCAAGACTGATTTTAAAAAGAAAGATAATGAGATATTATTTTACTGTATTTTCTTGATGGGATTTTTAATATTTTTTTATACTGATTCAGCACAGGAACTGTTTTTGAAACCCAACTGATTTATCATCACTGCTTGTCTCTGCAGTGCTATTCCCACTTCAGACGTGTGGAACTTGAGGACAGAGAAAACCGTTTCTCTGAAATCAAACGTGACACCTTACGGCAAAGCCAGAAATTTCAAAGCCCTGCAGCTTATTTCATAATCTTTACCACAAGATCATGGCTGCTTTCTGTACTTCATTTACGATGAGATGTTCAAACCACCTCAACAGTTTGGGCTTTTAATTGGATTTGTATCCCCAGTCACCAAGGAATTTTTTAATTCCCATGCATAATTTACAATAAGAATGTGCTACTCCTGCTTCTTAAATAATAATAAAGTTTCTAATAATAGAGTAATATTTGATGCCCTACTTCCAGGGCTAAAGCTCGCAGAATGCACTATACAGTGACTTTTTTAATAAGGAGAAGCATCATGGACTCACTGGAGCTTTTAGTAGAAAGTAAGAGTTCAGAAAAACAGCATCCCTTTATAGTTCTTACAGTGCCTCTAAGAAAGTCTAATACCAGCATTGTTCAACGTGGAAAGGAGAATCTATTACCTATGATTATATTTATATTAAACTATTTCATAAAGTAATTTTCAAGAGTCTACTATTCAATGTAACACACATCCTGCTTAAGAAGCAAAACACTTCAGAAAAATAAAATTCCCAACAGCACCACGGTTCCTTGAGCAACAGTAAAATGTTTAGAACTGCTCTGATGCACACATGCTTTCACTCCTTGGACTTGTAATACCCTTTCTTCAACAGATGTTATAAGCATGCAGCCAGTGCAAGCTGCAGCGTGGTACCGCGCCACATCTACACTCGGGTGCAGTGCTGCTTCTACCAAAGAAACTGAACCGATGGTAAGGACACAGGGAATTTTTTTGCCAACTCTTGCTAGCAAGTGTTGGACTCCTAAGTAGATTTTAATAACCAAGAAATGAAAATGCTTTTAAGTGTGCTTGTTAAGGGTACTGCTACATTAGCTCCCTTGAAAAGCAACAAGTATCACTCAGCAGTGATGCTAAACATACCAAGGTGATAGCTGCTACCCTGTAGTGGGAAAAACAGAACGGATTTGAAGGATCAGAGCCTTCTTTTTGAGGAGCAGACTGGAAATTAAGAAATGTATCCTAAAAACCAATTCCCGTCCTGCCCACCCACTCACCATCCTAGCTCTGTTCCCGGCAGTCTGCTTTTGGCAAGAAAATCCTCTGCTCTAAAACTCGCATTCAAACTATAAAACAAGCAAAAATTGTTTTGTCTGCTTTTTAGTTCTTCTAGCTATTTATGTCAACCTGAGGTATCACCTTGGTGAAGGAGGTGAAGGATTATTTTATGTCAAGGTTGTTTCTTTTATGGGTATTAATGGAAATAATATCCATGAAAGTGTCAAAACAACTCTGAATTACTTTTCCAAGTCCAAGTGATGGTCCCACTGCTCTCAAAAGCAGCAGAATAAGTCTTTGTGCATATGTAAGTAGAGCATTTGTCCAAAATGCAGGAGGGTCATTCTAGTCCTTGTTTAATAAAATACAGCCATTTATGTGTAAAATGCAATATATTGTTTTTTGATAAGACAGCAGCTATCTAATGGGATAAGAATGACGGAGTGTTTTCTGGCATGGTCCAAATATTTTTAAAATTCTTTTTTATAACTATGATACCAAAAACTGATAGAGATTTAGGGTAGAACTTAAGCAATTGCTCATTAATGAAAAAACTCTAACTGAACATCTAGTTAATGACTGTCAACTGAGTAGGTAACATGAAAAATAAATGTTTTATTCATCTACATAATCACAGCAAGTCGAAACAACAATTTTCCTAACACACATGAACTTAATCTGCAATGCTTGTGCCTAATTCATGAAAAAAAAAAGATTTTTAAATGCTAAATGCCTTATATCCTAATTTTACACAGGAGAATCCTTATGGCTTTAGCAGAGTTCAGGAGTCTAGAAGGCTCAGCTGCTCAGTTCACTAAAAAGACGATTGTGCAAATCAACTTCTGACACCTGGTTTATTTAGGCAGTTCTTATACTCCACTTTTAGGGAAGCAGCCCCCAGAGAAATAAATGTCCAAAGCAAAGAAAACCTATAATTACTTCTGTGCCCTCAGCTGTATCAGAATGCATCTCCTGCAGGTTTAAAATGCATGAGAAGAAGAAAGATCACAAGAATGATCTGCAGCCTGAAGTCATTTCTCAGCTGGGAATTTCCTGGAAAATTGTGCTACTCCATGCATGTGAAAATAACAAAAATGTGTGTATATGTGCATGTACGGATGCAGAGGGCTCTGAGCACTTTTTATGTGCAAAAAGGGAGTTATGTTAACTCCTGAATATTACCAAAGTTTAAATCAAATAACACCTATTACAACCTGGCCTCTACAGGTAGCTATAATCCCATGGCTAAAGCTGAAGTCTGAGAGATAGGAAATTCCTCTTATTTCTTACCCTGAGTCTGAACCTTCCTGGCTCTGTGATTGATGTTTCCCCATGTGAACACATGCTATGGCTGTCAGTAGGTCCAGTAGGAATACTCCAATGGGAAGACAGGATGGATGGTCCAGCTTTATGCCTTCCATGCAATTATCAAGAAAATATCTAAGTGAAATACTTAGTAGAAGTCTATATTTAATAAGGCAAGCTCCTTATGGCCAGGTGCTCCCCAACAAAATATTTTATAACAGATTGTGTAATTTGGTGCCCAGGATAAATTATCTCATTAAAGCTTTACCCTCTTCACAGTCTCCCTCTCTAGTTTCCATCTTGCAAACCCCCACAAGGATGTTAGTTTTGAAGTGCTAAAAGACTGCTTTAATAGATGACTGTATCATCATGTACAGCTGGAATGGGAAGCAAAAGTCACACAAATAGCAGAGGTAGAATTGTACCCAGAAGAACCCGAGATTTCATTCAGTTTGTTAGTGAAACTAATACAGTGACATAGGGGTCATAGCAAAGGACAAAGTAAAGGACCAGGAATAGTACTGCCTACCAGATTAGGGTCTTCACTAAACGATATAGTGCTTTGTCTAATTCTCATTTTAAAAACTCATATGAATTCTCAATTCAAATTTCCTGGGTGTTGATACACAGATTAGTCTGGATTACTCACATTTAGCTAAATCATGCAGTTGAGTTTGCATAGACACACAACTGGCTTGAAGTGGCTGGATCATCTAGGCAGAGTACACTGTAGATGATTTCCACAAGGGGCTTTTACACAATTACACACACCTACCTGCTATTTTTGCTTTTAAAAATCTTCCCTCTATTTGCTAAAACTTTCACATTAACTCAGTTTGCTTCATATTTAAAAGATTACAGCCTTACACAAATGTTGAGACTTAAAAAGTATCTCAAGCTTTAAAAAACCAAAGATATATACTTGTAGAGACACATAAAAACCTATAGCAAATACATTTGGCATGTTATGTCACAGAAATTTCAACATTGTATGCTCTTCTTCTCCTACACCATGTTTGGTGATTTATCATTGGCAAGAGACTGGAGGAAATATTTTTCTTTCCTAACTAAAAATAAAAAAGAGATAGTTCATTAAGTTGCATTTGGCTGTGTTTATATGCTGCTGATAAAACACACAGAATATGTAGATAGGATAATGCACTGCTCGGTTTGTGTTACTTGATGGAAGACGTGGTGGATTACTTGTTTATGGATAACCTCCACTATAAAATTCTTTTCCTGCTATTTGGGGTGGCCAGATTTGCAATATTTTTCATTTAAAGAAAATTTTATGAGCCAAGAGACATGTCAGCTGTGGAAAGGATACTTGCAGCATCTACAGATGGAGAACTGCATAACAGACAAATAAATCACTCTGATAAACACTGGATACAAAATTGTAACAAGGGGCCTCAGGAAGATCCTCATATCCCTTCAACATATCGTCAGTTTTCATGGTTTAATTGCAAAATGTGTCCCAATACTCCTCGGAGACTTAGATTTTTAGGCATTTCAGTTGGTTTTATTTGATCAAAAGGTAAGCGAATGGAAGAGAAGGGAGGGGATTGGGAAGGGAAGGAAAGGATCAAACTCTTAATCCAATCACCTGCACATAGTCATTCCCTTATTAAATGGTAGGGCTGTGCAAACTGTATGCATTTCTTCCAGTAACTTCCAGCAGTTTCGTTTTCTCCAGTTTTGCATATAAAAAACACTTAGTTTCCATAGTACTAAAAAACTGAACCGCAATATTTATTCAAAAGTGAAGCCTACAAGAAAGAGTAATTTTTTGATGAAAACGTGGCTAGCTTCATTTTTTGCAGCAAGACAAATTGGCAAAAATTCCATACCTTGGCAAATTGACTAGATGGTTTTGTACAATTCTTTCAGAAATTATCTTCCATTGTAAGGATAACATGTCTGAGAAGGATTTCAAGGGCACCTGAAGATCGAATTGCCTGTAGATTTGTATTGACTAATTTGTTGGGCCAACAAAAAGCAACCATCTACTTCATGCTGTGAGTAAGAAAAAAAAGGCTTAATCCAAAGAAGACTGAAACGAGGGATTGTAACATCAAATGCAAAAGAGTGGAAAACGGAATAGAGCAATCAGAAAGAAAAGTCTCAGAAGACAGTCCGGTATTTGATGCATTAGATCTTTTAGAAATTCTCATTGATAGAACTTGAGAATTCTTATAAAATCAAGCTGAGGCTAAAATTATGAAGAGTAAGAATTTTGGCTGATGATGTTTTGATCTCATGGTATCCCTGGAACCATTTGTCTGTCCTTTTTCTAACAAAAATCGTTAAATGTGCTCAGCACAAAGTAATGTGACACAGTTCTCACGACGAAGTCTAGGGAAAGGGGAATAAAGGAGTCACCATAATGAATGTGACATAGTGTGAGGGCCGAGCATGACAGGACCCTAACGAAGGCTAAAGCAAAGGAGGACACAATATAAACACAATCTAGTTGGTTTTGGATGAGAGCCCAGTGATGCAGGCAAGGAGAAAGGAATGTGTCTCAGTGAAAAAAGAGTCTATGGCCAAGGCCATCACAGCTGCACTCCTGTTTCTCAACTAAGCCCCGAGAACAGCATAAAAACAAAAAAGTTGATTTTGTATAGCTGAAGAACATCTTGGATGGGATTAAGAGAAAAAAGTCAAGGAACTTGAGAGAAACAAAGCAGACGTCTAATACATTGGGGAGTTCACTTGAATTCCGCATCATCTGACTTGCGCTTAAAGTCTTATCCTCCTTATTTTTTTAATTGATCCTTGTTAAGCAAAATTCAATTTTCTTATTCCTGTAAGTGATGATGGAAAAGCCTAGTGATATAATGTGGCTATCATAAATCTGATATCTAGGTCATATACGGAAACCTTACAGAAATGGATATGTCAAAAAAGGAAATGCTCTAGTAAGTTATGCTACGATGTATATGACATATGCATCATGTATAGTCATATACATGAATGTATATGACTGTACATTATAATCATGCAGAAATTGAAGTGGCAAAGCATTTATGGGCCTTTTTTTGGAAAAAAAAAACCCAACCTAAATTACTGTTTCATATATGTCATACTTTATCTTGACACTAAAATAAAAATATTTTGTATTAGTACCTCTTTAGTGCTGGCTTTCATTACAAAAATTAGCCATGTCAGTATTTTGTGATGCAGGCAATAAACCACCGCTTTTGCAGTTGAAAACCCCAAAGCAACAGAAATTACTGATACCAAATGTGAGACTTCCACAGACAGAGTTATAATTAACAGAGCACTGCCTTCCAAGGTCCCTTTCCTCAGGCTTTTTCAAGCATGCTCCTCTCAGTTGCAGTGCACGGAAATGAGGATTTTGAACCGTATGCCTGTATTCTTTATCATCCCGATTCAAACACTGGAAAATCATACCCTGCATGTGAAAAGCACTATTTAGCTCTGTTCTTACTTAAATGGGAGACCTCTTTCCTTTATTTGTAGCATAGGCTGCAGCAGACTGAGTTTTTTGATAAAAATAGGAAAAAAAAATGGTACACTAGGAAATGAAGTTTTGCTTTTCTAACAGATCCAATCCTGCTGTTATATTCAGGTCCAGATATTAAATCTGGTACAGTTAGTACTAGGATCTCTTCTGTGTTTTGCTTTGAAAACTTCAGAAAAGCATTAGTTCAAAGCGTCAGTAGGAATGATGTTGGAATTACTTTCATCACCAAATATCACAACAGCAAGGATACAGAGATACAGAGACCCACGTTTACACGTCAAGGCCAAACCACAGAGCTTGATCTGCTTCTTAGGGGGGAGTTAGATTAGTTTTTCAAATTGTTTGACTGAAATATCTTTTTTATTTACAAAATATGAAACCATCAGCTTTAAATCTCAAGCTGACACTACCATCCAAACTGAGCTGCCCTAACAAATAGAAAGGTATGTTCTCTGTGCTTTTCCTCCATTTGAAGGCAGAAATAGCAACATTTTCCACTTCAGAACCTCGCAAAGAAAGGAAGCGGAAGAGGTTCTGTGAGAAAACAGCACAGACCAGAACCTAAGCCTCCTCCGTTCTGCGCATCCTACTCCTCTCATCCGTGCTGAGTCAAACACAGCAACTAACTCTGTGTGGCTAGCACAACATGAGGTGAAACAACAGCCTTGTGCTGCCTATGACTTGCTGCTACTACCCCCCAGGAAAAAAAGAAATATTAAATAAAGGGAAGAAAGAGAAAGGTTGGTGATTAAGGACTAGCTTGTGATGATACCCTACAACACAACAAACAGTAAGTGAACTCATACTGCCTTCAGTAGTGGTAAAGAGCTGTGAAAAGTCAAAGAATGCTGCTTTCTCCACCTGTTGTCAGAGGAACTTTAGCAGCTGCTGCCTGAGATTGCAGAGTCACTCACTGCAAACAGACTGCATAACCATGACCAGGTAACAGGTCCCCACGGCCTGTGGGAGGTAAGCAAGCTGACAGTTCCATTCACAGAAATTTTGTGTATTTTCTTCACAGACTGCTTTGGATATCATGGCCTAAGCCTGCATAAGGTAAACCATTATATTGCAATTTCCTTCCTCTCCAGGGTGAACAAATAAATAAATTGTATTTACAGTACAATGTGAAACATAGAGAGCTTTTGTGCTTTCAAGTCTATCAGTTCCCTGTGATCCACTCTTCCATATTCGTTATGCTTTGCACTGATTCGGCATCTCAAGTTTGTTCTTAGAAGGAAGAAAATAAAGAAAAGAAGGAAATAAAGAAAGGAAGGAAGAAAAAGAAAAAGGAGAGAAAGGAAAAGAAACCTCCTCAACTGCTGTCATCTTAATCTAAAGACTTTACAGTTCTGTTGGGTCTGTGTGGCAGGGCTTTGGTTGCAGGGGAAGGGGCTACATGGGCGGGTGGTCCCTGTAAGAAGCTGCTTGAAGCTTCCCCAGCTCCAGCTAAGGCCAGCCCATTTAGAGACAATACATGTGCCTCTGCGATAACTTATTTAAGAAGGGGACAAAGGAGTGATCATTGAGACCTGCAGCAGAGGAAGGAGGGGAATGGGAGAGAAACACCTACGCAGATACCGGGAGTCAGTGAGGAAGGAGCCAGGCGGAGGCACGCCAGAGCGGAGGTTCCCCTGCAGCCTGTGGGGAGAGGGCAGGCTGTGGCCCTGCGGCCCACGGAGGATCGCAGTGGAGCAGCTTGTGAAGGACCACGGCAAGGCTGAGATGGAACTGCAGCCCGTGGAGGACCCCATGCCAGGGGACATGGCTGCTCCCAAAGCAAACTGCAACTGTGTGGGCAGCCCCCGCGCTGGGTCGGTGCGTTCCTGAGGGGCTGCACCGCGTGGGAAGGACTCATGTTGGAGGGGTTTGTGAAGGACCATATGCCATGGGAGGGACCCCGTGCTGGAGCAGGGGAAGCGTGTGAGGAGCCCTCCCCGCCTGAGGAGGAAGGAGCAGCAGAGACAATCTCTGGTGAACTGACTGCACCCCCCATTCCCCGTCCCCCTGCACCGCTGAGGGGGGAGGAGGGAGAGACATCGGGAGCAAGGGGACTCGAGCCCAGGAAGGATGGAGGTGTGGGGAGAAGGGTATTTATTTGTGTTTTAAGATCTGGCTTTTCGTGCCTCCTTATCCTACCCTGCTTTGATTGATAACTGATTAAATTGGGTTTTTTCCCCAAGTTGAGTCTGGTTTTGCCCATGACCATAACTGGTGAGTGAACCCTCCCTGTCCTTGTCTCAACCCACCAGGTTTCCTTACATTTTCACCTCATCCCGGAGTCGGGGGAGGGACAGGGGGAGGAGCGAGCGAGCGCCCGTGTTGTACTTTGTTGCTGTCTGAGCTCGAACTACAACAACAGTACCATTGCTACTGGGCAGACCCGCATGTGATTGTGTTTCAGGAAGTGGAACTGATTTTCTTCCACTTTCACGTATTTCCAGTTTGTTCAAAGACACCAAAGTTGTTCAGATTAGAAAAACCAGTTTAAAAAGGTTGGTACGGCTCTCTGATGGAACAAACACCCTGTTAAAAATAAATTGCTGTTTCCCCAGCTTTTAACTTTTATATTGCTGATGTCAGACTTCCCAGTATACTCCATAAGATGGGCTGACCCCAGTAAACACCCAACCATCAGGTAAATACTCTAGCCTCATCCCTTGTGTCCCTGCTTCCGAATACAAAGAAAGTAGAAAAGCTCACTTCATACAACAGAACCCATGCTCAATCTCAAATAAAGGAGTTACCTCCTAGCTCCTATGTCAGAATGGATTTTGTTTCATGTTTTACACCAGAGGGAGACACTATGCCAATTTTAAATTAAGAACAAAAGTCCAAGTAATGGTGCATCACTGGTGGTTTTGGCAGTGGTAAAAAAAAAAGATCGCCTCAAAGAAAACATACCTCTTTATGGAAACCACATACAGACCACAGCTGGCAAAGAGAAAACTGCATGAACAAACAAAACTGCTGGATAAACAAATCAAAATTACACAGGAAGCTGACACTCGTTCTTTACAGTGGAAAACCAAAGATAAAATTGAGTCATATATTTCATATTTTTGAACAAGGCAAACTTCCATCCGTCTGGCAGTATATTATTTATATACTGAAAGAAGTCTAATATTTCCAATATTACCCCCAAATAACCAACCAAATAATCAAGCAGAAGGATAATTTAAAATAGTTGATGTCATGGAATAGCTGACTGCTTTGTGAATAGTAGTAAAACGGCTGGCCTTGAGCTGCAATATGCACTTTAGATTGAATGATTAGAATACATATAAAAAGAGAGGGAGTGAGCAAGTGAGAAAGACAGGGAGGGAATGAAGGGAGAGAAGGAGGAAGGGGGAAAGGGAGGATAAAGAAGAGGAGGAAGATTTTCTTCCTGGTTTGTTTTGCATATAAAGCACCATTTACAAACACTATTGCTCATTTGTCTGGAAGGAGTGTAATCACAACAAATTCAATAGCAAGAAGAAAGGCAGTACCATAAACTGAGTCAGGAGAAGTGAAACCGTCAGGCACCAACACATACGCTGGTGCTATATTTCACAAAAATCCTGATAAATCATGGTGATTGTGAAAAGGTATAAACAAAAGCAGGTAGGATTTATCTGTAAATAGCACATACATAGCTAAAGTAATTTCATGACCATGTTTTTTGAGACAGAAACAAATCACGTCTTCCCATTTACCATGACACCCAGAAATAACAGTTCCTAAAAACATTTCTGTTGAGTGAAAAAGTGCAATTTAAAAACATACATATCTACCAAATGAAATAGAGATACTTTACAAACCCCTTTAAACCCTGCTTGCGACATAAGCTTTGTCACCTTTTAGTAAGGGAACTATGATTCATATTAGCTGAGACTGTAGGTCTCAGATGAACATGAGTAATAGTATATTTTGTTATGAAATAGGCTAAGATCTTTAGGAAGCAGAAATAAATGCAATGATTCATCACATTTTTGCACAGTGCAGTGAGCATTCAGACATCAAAGTTCTCTCTCACTGCTGTAGCAACAAAGCAGGACAGAAAAAAGAAGTAACAACTCTTAAACAATTTGGAATAGCTTAGGAAGAAAAAAAAGGCCAAAAGATTTCATAAAAAGCATTTCCAGAATTTGGCAGGGGGCAGGGTGAAAGAAAGAAAGGGACAAAAAAATGTGTCATTTCCTTTTCATTCCCTAAAGGCAATAGCAAGCACCATGTTGCTGTCAAGGCCCCAGTCTGGTTCGAGGACAGCCCTGCTTGTCTGGGCCACATGAGGAGTTGGCTGGGTGCTGCAATGTCCCTAGAGACATGCCACCCGCTGGGGCACTGACCCCCAGAGCCCCACTGCTGCATCCGTCCACTTTGCGTCCCTCTTATATTACTTGGTACAGCAGAAGCATTCCCTGTTCGGCTGCAGATATATTTTGAAGACGATATTCCAAGATGTCCATTCTCAATATAAGCCAGAAATCATTTTCTGAGATATAAAATTAGCATAGTCATCTGTATGAATTCATTATTATTAATTCAGTTATTAATAACTTAATAAATCAGAATTATTAATTCCAATTTGGTCCTATTAGGTTATATTTAAGGATCACGCCAAGTATTGAGACAGCATTGTACTTATGAGCACTAGAATATAAAGTATTTTGTAAAATTTATTTTTAGTAAACACACAAAGAATGGAAGTACCACGTCTTTAAGCATCAGGATAGTCAAAGGGAAATTTCTTGACGATAGTCTGTTCAGTTCCAGCCTGAACTAGGACAGATGCGGACCTCACAGTATGAGCACACCATAACTCTCATTTTCACAATCAATCACATATTGGCCTGATCATGTGCACTGACTTCATGTGGCTTTAAATGGGCAGCTCATAGCTATGAAAAAGAGAAGTCAGAAGTCTGTTCAAGCCTTGATGACCCATCAAACGGCTATGATTATGGTAACCCATTTTGCAAATAAATGTGCCCAAAGGAATCCATTTACTGCTGAGCAAAAGGGCTGGCTCAAAGCTGCAGCACATAATGGAGACCACTCAGCTACTCTCTAGCAGAGCTCAAAAATTTTTATTTATTTTTTTAATGTTTGTTGTAGAAATGGCTCAAGGTTTTACACCAGGCATATAAAAAACTGAGCTGCTGACAAGTAATTATTCATCTGAGTCCAATGCCCTTTGAGGTAGCTAACTTCATGTTTTACACAGGGATGTGTAGAAAACAGTCTAATCTCTGACATATTTCCACAAAAAAGTATATGCAGAAAGTTACTAGTCAAGCCAATATCCAAGGCATGAGCCCTCTTTTCCGCTGTCAGATGCCTCTGTTCCAGGGGCAAATTCAGAGCACAACTAAGATAAAAGGCAGGTAATACAGTTTCTGTGAGGTAACTCACCTAGAGATCCCACAATATGTGTCCAAATACTTTGTGGGGCCTCTCTTGCTTTCTCTTCTAGGATCCACTTCAGTTTGAAGAAATCATTTTATATTTATTTCTGCACTGCAGTCACTCTGTTCATGTCCCAGGCCCCATGAACAATGAATTATGGCTACAAAGCAGAAAAGCACTAGCAGAAGGAGAAGGCCTACCTGTCTGATAGTTAGATGGCTTAAAAATCCTAGTTAGGCAAAGTAGTGCAAACGTAACCTCGGTTGTATTCCTCAGGGCTGCTGACTATTCTGGAGCACTTGTCTTTACGTTCTGAGACAAGGAAATCGGTGCCTAATTCCAGAAGAGGGTATCAGGCAGAAGGAATCTCCCATTTTGCCCTCTTCTCTACTGAATTTCATTTGCAGATAGCTTAAATAATACTCTTCTAAGGATTATCTGCATACATACTTGCTCGTGCATTGCAGAAGTCTAAACAGAGGGCAAGGATTGCTCCTTCCAAGGGCAACTGCCTAGGAAGAAGGGTCACCTATGTTGCCACGTACCCTTATATTTTTAACCTTTCTCACAGTAACAGCAAAACTTGATGGGGGTCAGCTGCAGTGTATGCATCACACCATTGCATTTCTCTCTGAACTGAAATTTAAGAATTTATTTTATGTAATATTTTACAATTTCAAGGAGCGTAGAGATTATACAGCTAAATCTCACAAGGCTACTGCCAATAATATTGACAGAAAGAAAAGGGGGTTGCTGCTGGTAGAAAAATATACTTTTGGTAAAAAGAATCAATTTCTTCTATGTTAACAGTCCCAATAAGGAGAGCACCCTACACAGATAAACCGAGGAACTCTTGATTTTTTTTAATTTTTTTTTTCCATACTGCTACATATCACACTCATTCTCTGCACTGTATCTATGGGCTCACATTTAGCTCACTGCACCAGAGGCTGGGTCAGCTTATTGAGGTATTCCAGGTTTCAGTTAATTGAGCAAAAGTAAACATCCTACATATAAACAACGACTTGGTCTTAGAGTTACAGATCTCTCTCAACCTTTCTGGAGAAAGCGCATGTGATAAGACAGCTACTTTTAGCCATGAGCATAATGTTCAAACAGCAAAGTCTTGTGAGAGTAAACCAGACGGCAGACGTGCAGCATTAGACACAGAATCCCCTCTTACAGGATATTGTATTGAAACGTTTCTTCTGAGTTATTGTACAGAAAGGAAAAAGGTGCCTACACAGACATGTGCTGCAGCGACTGTAGCAGAGGGCTGTCATCAAAATGTCTGCTACCATTTAAGGTCTCAAAGGCCTGTGCACCTCCTTGCAGAAAGCTCACTTAGAATACACAGCTGGGCTCATATTCAATAAAGGTCTACAATAGAAAGAAGTGGGGAAGAAATAATTTTCTGTCCACTCCTATGCAGTCTACCAAATCAAGCAGTGACCTCCTGCATTCTCCAGCAGTATTTTTCTATGTTTGTATAGATACTATTGGGTTTCAAGATGCACAGACAGAATGCACTTTGGTCTTCAGGCAGCCTGTTTCGCGGATGAAAGAATTCAAAAGTTCACTCTCAAGCCTCCCCTGATCATTAAAACAGAGGTGGGAGAAGGGAGGAGGAACAACAGTATAATGGGCAGCCTGCCATGCCCAAGTCATCTCGTGTAATATAGTATGCATATATATCCTTCATCACATTTGCCTTGTAAACTCATTGCCAATTTTCTCTCTGTTTTTCATCAGCTCCTCCCACTGGGATCTAGGCAGCGCAGTAAGAGTTAACAGATGCAGCTGATTTTAAAGTGTTTATATCCTTCCCATGACAGGAAAGTTATTTTTAAAAAAACTAACCCAACAATATATTTTTATGAAGGTGGATAAGGTGGAAACAACATTCTTGTCATGTCAGCCTTGAGGGAGATGCTTAAAAATACAAGGACACGCAGACATGCTATTAGAATTGTGGGAAGAGGGAGCATGGCTGCTTCTTTCACTCTCCTTTGAATTGTCACTATTCCATGACAGCCTCGGCGTTTACCAGATGGAGTCAGATTTATCTCATGCACACGCATAAGCAGAGGCAGGCTTCAGCTAAGCCAATATTTTTCCTTTCAAAATATTGGCATTAACACCTTAGTTTTAAGTAAATATAAGCATGAACTAAAAAGAGAAATTTAAATCTTCTCTGCAGTCACGCAACACTGCTAAATTTTTCTTACGTGCAAGGGGATATGAAGTGATTGGTCATATTTTTTAAATATAATTTAAAAGTCTGTAACAGACATCAAAAAGCTGTTGCAATAAAAATGAAAGAAATGATGGTTTTAGCAGGTGAATGACTAGCTTTGTAATCGTCTTCAAACTATGGCCGTAATTAGCCATTACTTCTGCTCAAACCTTAAATCCAAATTCAGTGTTGCAAAGAAAAAAGGGAGAAAAATGAACACCTGAAGACTTATAATTCTTACACACTTTGCTGGAATGTCTTTCCCTAATATCTATCCAAAATTAACAAAATTAACTCGAATATACAAAGTGTTTAATAATCATTTTTTGTGGAAAAAAAAGTTTTGCTTGATGGCTTGTGAGTTTCACTTGCATGTAAATAAAACGCATGGTGTTTAGTGCATGATATTTCTTCCGACATTATTTTAAGTTAGACTATTGAAATATCATGCCGAATTTATTTTACTTTCCACAGTCACCATATGAGTCAAGAAAAGCACTGAACATTTTATTCAGATCAGTACTTACACATATGTATAGATATGTGCACATATTGGTATTTGTGCCAGTGAAGGTCCTAGGTAGATGCTTAAGCAATGGAATTAGATTATTTATTTGTTTAGAGCTACAGAATTAAATATCTTATTAAACTGAAATTTACATTAAAAATATCAGAATAAAACTAACTACCTTGGTCAGTGGTCTAATTTTCAAATTTTCTGTGCTTTCTATTCATAACAGGGCATCATAAACCATCTGGAACCCAAATTTATTATTTTTTTCATAAGGAAAAGTAAATTGAATACAGCTTTTCTGGAAAAATTAGTTCTATGCTTTCATTAATGCCAACAGTTACTAAAAAATATTAGTTTTGTCTTTAATTATATTGATTTCCATATGGTAGGAATCCAACCAAATTCCTTTTATTTTTCCATATTTGTATCAGTATATAAAAAAAAAAAAGGAAATAATAGAACTTCTAAGAGATCAGAATGTCTTAGTGACCTTTGTCAGCCCTTAAAATTCCCTGACTTTAGAGAAGGATGGCTTCCCTACAAATTTTCTTAGAATAACTATTGTTTGTAGAATAGAAAGGGAAGTAATACAAGTAATAACAAGTAGTCCTACATATTAATGATGCAGAACCATGAACAAAACTGTTCCTAAAGCTCCCTTTTTCAATCAAATCAGATTCTGACTCCTATTGCTATTACCATAACTTACTAGAAACAAAAAGGTTCCTTTACATAAAGCTAGTACTAAGGCAATCTCTTTGATGACATTACCTATTTACATTTTATTTAAAATTTACTCTGCTGGAGTAAAAAGAAAACCAAAAAAAAAAAAAACCCCAAGACAAGTATTTACTTGTTTTGCTAAAAACAGAAAGAAAAATAGAGAAAAAAAATCTGTTATTTTGAATGGCAGATCTACCCAGTAAGTCATTCACTAAGGGGGCTTAATTTGTTATTGCTGGGATTTGTTTGAGAAAGCTGCAGGGGACCTAAAATATATTTTAATAGAACCATTTAAAAGGGCAGTGGTTGCCTCTTTCAAGTAATGGCATTTCAAAGATTCATCAGGAAAGTAAGTATCCATAAAAATCACAGCAAACATAAAAATCTCATCTTGTAGAAATATTGCCAGAGTTTTCTCTGGAAACAAGAATACTTAGAGACCTGAAAAAGCTGTAAATGGTGCAAGGGACTTAGTATTATTTGCTTTTTTCTTCCTTTTTAAATGATTTCTCCCCACATCAAAAAAGAATATACTTTTGAACCCAAAATTGCTGTCTATTAAGCAAACAATAAGAATAAAAGCATGCTGTGATTCTGAAAACAAGATGCTGCAAATGTACATGTGCAATGCAAAGGAAGGAAAAGGCATCCTTGGTACCCAGAATTTACCTCAGGGATGTATGTAAGCAATGTATAGGGAACTAGGAAGTAAGGAAAAAACACATTATTTCTGTAAAGGAGTACTTCAAGTATAGCTAACTTCATCACTTCTGTCTGTTTATCTAGCCCATCTCTGCTTCCCTTCCTCTAGGCTTGACTATCTCCATGTCTCTCACCAGTGGCTGGGTCACAGCTCCCTCCTTCCTACTCCTAACCATTCCAAACTCTACCAATCTCTTCTGCTGATTTCCAAAGTTTGTTTTCTTTCCATTGTCATCGTCTGTTTCCAGTCTCTTTATGTTCCAAAATCAAGTTTGCTCTCTCATCTTATCCCCCATTCAGCCTTCTACCTAAGTAGACTCCTTTAGCAGAGGGAGGAATGGGACCACTGCTGAGAAGTCAGGAATGATGAGTTGCCTGGTCTTGGATAGTACTTTATTCTTCCTGGCCCCTACAAAACACTGAAATTACAGGAAAATCCTACCTTACCTGCCTAGACTGAAAAATAGTCACTCTGGCAAACCGCTCATGTGGACTGGACACACGCAAGTCTTTCAGAGAACGTGCACCAGCAAACAAGAGGCGACAGAAATCCTTGCTGAACATGCCTGCTGGATTACAATCTTCAAAAGCTTATTAATCTCCCAGACCTGGACAGGTTTTCACAAGGACAAAATGTCATGTGTATGACACAGAGATCAAACAGCTGCCATCTTTTAAATTACTTAAGAAGAAACATCACCAAAATTATTTCAACAGTACAAAAGAACATGGTTTTTCCGTGTTTCTTCTAAACACATGAGCTGTCTTGACTGAAACTTTCAAAACCAGCTCCAGACAGAAGATCAGCAGGAGAATTTTAATTCAAATTAAGCACAAATTAACTAAATTCTGCCTCAATAGCACTTCAGTGCTCCCCGAGTACCTGGATGTCTGCTGGTTTGAAAACACATACTGCTGCCTTCCTCACTGGTCTAATGGGGAACATTCTGCCTTTGGTATCTGACACTTTCCCCTCTTTTTTCCTGTTCTACTTATTAAAAGTTCAAAAGAGAAGACATACATACTGTCATCAGCAGGAAACATGTAGAACCAGTTATTATATTCTAAGTAGGAATATAAAGATGTTATGATAGTTTCACACATTCGTTTATCGATGTCTTACTAGTAGCAATAGCTCAAAGGCAAGAACACTAACATCACCTGTTTAAAAGCGGAAATTTTGCTATTTACAAAAAAAACTATTCTTCACATTAACAAAACTTGGAAATTAAAGCCTTGACTTTTGGTTTATCTAAAATATATATGCACCTTTCAGATTATTGGTAAGAAGAAGGACAAGTGAGATACTCTACTAAAAAAACAAAAAAATCACAGGTGAAGGACATCTGAATTTTCTTAATTCTCAAAGGACTTTGCATTTGACCATACTGGTGTACTGAAAGGCTAATAATTCAGTATCTATAAATGGCACTTAAAAACAGTTCCATTCTCCCAAACATTTATGTGAAAAAACACTTTGGGATGAATATTTAGACAGACAAGTAGAAAACGGGGAACAGAAAGGTGCTGTGTTTTAGCACTAAATAATAAATCAAGCTATTCAAAAGTTAAAATGAACTGACTAAACGTGCTGAGATAGCCATGAGGAGGAGACAGTGCATGAAATTACTGAGCTAAGAAATGAACGGATTTTATTCTACTGGTTATCAAACTTTGCAGAGCTTTCATAATGAAGAACTATATCGGTGAATTAAAGGAAATGAAAGAGGCAATGGTCTATAGTGCTAAAATTTCACAGAATCACCGAATGATTGAGGTAGGAAGGAACCTCTTGAGATCATCTAGTCCAATGTGCTGCCCAAAGCAGGGTCACCTAGAGCAGGTTGCTCAGGGCCCATGTACAGACAGTTTTTGAGTATCTCCAAGGATGGTGACTCCATGACCTCTCTGAACAACCTGTGCCACTATTTGACCATTCTCACAATATAAAATGTTATTTGGTATTTAAATGGAATTAAAAGATGTCTAAATGATGCAACCTGTGGTGATTATTGTTCATATTTCGTGCAATGTGTGCTTCATCATATCTACCATCAAAGAAGACTCTTAAGACAGCAAAATTGCAGATAATTGTTGAACAATGTAAAAAACTACAGTAGTCATATCTTAAGATAGGATAGGTGCCTATTAGAGCAAATAATGTTTTAGACTTGGATAATACCCATGAGAATAATGAATTTCTGGATAAATTTTATTGTGTTTAATGGACTAGGATTTGGGTTTTAGCAGCAAAAATCCAATAGTTCCAGATCGGTGATAGTTCCCTCTGCTACGAGTAGATTTGCTGTAACAGCCCAGAGTGCTTCCCAGGTTTCATTCCAGTCTCTATACAAGCGAAGTTAGTATGCTTCGTAACAGCATCAAAATCTACAAGCCTGTGAATTTTAAAAAAGAGTATTTTGTGATTCTAGTGTAGAAAGTGAATTTTAACTAAATGTTGTATATAAATAAAACAAGAGACTGACATTTTGCTAACATCCAAGGAATATATTGTGCCTGAAATTGATCCTTCTGTATCGAAAGACAAAGTAATTTTTCTATAATTAACTAAAAGGCCACAGCTTCAATTCAGTCTCTGGCTGGCTGTGGGCTGAAATAGTGGTTGTTGCCCCTTAGCAAGCAATTTGGATCTACGTATTCCTGTTAACAACTTGGCACATCTGTAATCTTCCCCAGCATGCTGGCTAAATCCGTGCCAGCATGGACTCACAGGTTGCCATATTCCATATGGATGCAGATGTTCCTTTCAGAGTAAACTACACTCTGTTCTTCAGAAATTTCTGTGTGCAGGGAAAGCTGATGAAAACATTTTCTCTACAAAAGCTTCCAAGCTAAAAATAGGGTTTAATTTAAGGCAGAATTCTAAGGAGAATGTGATTGTTGCTGAAAACATTTGATTTTACTATGTGAAATACAGTTTTAGTTCAGCTTTTTGGTTAAAATGCAATATAACTGTATCAAAGGTATATTCAAAATAAATACTTTTACTGAAAATGTGTTAAACTGTGTTTTGAAGAAATAAAACAAAATACAAATTAATTTGAATGGAGAAGATCTTTTCAAGTAATTTCTCTTAGACAGAGAAACTTACCTGCCAATTAAGTACCAAGGGTGTACAAGGTGAGAACAGAATTTAAATGACCCTCACAGCCCAATCTATATATTAAAGCAATCTTAAAGTTGCTCCCTGGAAGTGTCCTTAAGGGACTGTTACTTAGCCCATGACCCACTGGACCTTGTCACACCTGATGTCTCCCAGACCCAATGTTTCCAAGACCCAGTGCTAAGGTATCACAGTCCTTACACCATCACACTTCAGGTGTGCATCTATCAGGCAACGCAGCACAAACAACCCCTCTCCTCTGACAAAAGAGTCAGGGATCTGAGATTGCTTTTATGTCCAGTTACAGTACCCAAACAGACACTCCCATCGAGAGTCAACTGGGGTATTAAATTGCGGGAAATGAAAAGACAAGATGATTAGAAAAGACATTGGAGTACCAGAAACACGACCAGCCTGCTCAGAGCCTGTCCCCTGCCAGTGTCTGTGGGGCCTCTCCAAAAACATATCCCAGTGAGCTGGATCCAATCTGCAAGTCAGAGCAGAGCCCTTTGCTGATTTTGCGGTTAGGCTGCCACGGGACTCCAGGCATTAATGTTCATCTACTGCTTGTCTGCTGGGTTTTGTTGGGGTTTTTTGTGTTGGTTTTCTTTTTTTTTTTTTTTAAATTCTGATTCTAGAGACAAGATTGCCTGCAATTTTCTCCCCATTGGACTATACTGTATCTGGCATGAGGGCCACTGATCGGCTCGAGCTTCATATGTCACTGTAATACCAAACAACAAAAACAGTAAAAAGCGAGGCCTGATGCAGAAAAATCAGAAGAATTGTAGCAAAACCCCTATATAATGGCTTTGAATCATAAAGCAGGCACTGGAAATATTCATTATGAAAATGAGGTAAAAACTTCAGGGCACCTCATTAAACATAGCATGTTAATTAGAATTCACAGAGAAACATGGCTGAAACCTGCTATATCTGACAAACATTTCTGATTTCAAAGCAATGGGATGATATTCTGCCAGTAATGACAATGTATGTGGCTGAATACAAGAACAGTTCTGATAGCTCTTTTATTTAAACCATATCCCTATAAAAATAAGTGTGGAAACAGCTTGGATGTTCTTCAAAGAACTCAATGGGCTGCATAATAATATAAATTAAGGCCATTTCAACCAAATTGAAGGAGAGCATTTTCATTTTATTCCATTTCTGTATTTTTTGATGTAATTTGAGCACTGTTGCAGACATAAAGTAAATCTCATTAAGCCTAATCAAAACCTAACGTAATGCATCATTAATATGAAGTATATATAAGATATTTCTCTATTTAGTTATAATCAGCAAAAAGTTTCTTACGACTGTCATATCAGATTCCTACATCTCCTCACATAAATTCCATTAATTAGAGGTTTCTATTTATTTATAATCGAGTCACATATCAATCATACTAACATGAGTAATTAACTAAAACACAATAGCATTCATATAGGTGAGGTCAAGAATTAGTCGTGAAATAATTTCCTTATGGAGAGCCCATCTGTTTTGTATCTATGAGCAGTGGAAAGTATATCTGCAGGAAAATGTATCTTATTTCTGAGTAATCTACCCTCTGACTCTTCCAAAACTGTAATGGCTTCCCTGAAACTTTCAGAGCTACAGAAGGTAAAAGTAGTATGTTCTCTATGGATTTTAGGACCATTTAAAGAAGAACTTTTATTTTGTTAATTGCACCACTGGTAAGCCCAGCACAAAACCCATGCAAGTTTCTCACCATGTTCCTCAGTCAACCCTTTCTCGGCACAAGACGTGTATTCAGAAGTCATATCACAAAGACTTCATCCCTTCTGACTATAGGTTGTTCACTATGATTTGAAATCCTTGCATAAATAAACAACTCATCACACTTTTCGAACAATGTGAACAAAATATGTTCCGTGATGTGATATTTACTTATTTTCAACCAGGTTTTCCAGTACTTGTTAATTTGTTCACCTGTAATTAACCCATACCTTGGTCTTGCACTCAGTTGTGGAATTGCCGAGATTCAGCAATGCAACAGGCATATACCTTGTACTTCATGTCTCTGAATTTATTGCCTACGAAAAGACTGATACTTTTTTTTAACATATTGTTTCACTTCTGCAAGTGCTAAATTATTCAGTGATTGAGAGTTAATCTGGTCATAATAACGCAGGTCACTTTAAAACCACTTTTATAAGCTTCAATATTTTGGTGTGACCATGTAAAGTGGGACTAAAACCTTCTCTTCCTTTTGTAATTATATAAATACTAATACTACCATTGTTTCTAGTACAGAGAATGACTTTAGTTCCTGGCAGACATCTTTTTCTTTCTAAGCGATTTGGCTTAGTATTCTAAGCAGTGGCTTTCAACAGCAAATCCATGAAACTCATGGGAACCCTGTGTTACGTCTGAAGAGTCTTGAGGGGGCAACAAAGAAAAGTAAGATAAATATATTATGCAGAGGTTTGTGCCACCACTGAAAAGAGTCAAGTGTTTCAAAACGTAAAGAGTTTAAAACTAGCATTCCAAAGTTGTACTATAAAACATTATAAACACTTGTTGCACATGTCTTGTAAATACACATTAACTTTATTCTCCCTTCCTAAACTTTGCACTGTTTTCTTACTTATATTCTGCTTTACAGAGATTGAAATAGGCTCTGTAAAGCAAAAGTTGTTTGGCATAACTGTACATTGTCAGGATGTAAACAAGCTGAGGCCTCCAGGAACAACGATTGAACTTTATCATAATTCACTTCTTCATTCTCAGCAGAATTGGCACATGGCTGCTAACAAAAATACTTGAAATGAATATAACCATGTCAGCAAATATGGGTTATTCAGACCATATGTTCTGAGCTTAGTTAATGATATACCCTGAGGTATATGAACAAAAGCTAATGGAAAAATGAATGTTATCTCGAAGCTCATCAATAATTTGTACATTTTAAAAAACTTTTCCTGGCAAGAGCAAATTTTGTTTCACTTATTAAAATATTCCTATTTTTGCTGCACTATAATAATCCTATTCTTTTTCCTTTTATTAAGGGAAAAAGTAATGGCTCATTATACTTAGTTATTCAAATCTTGATCAAGGGTTGTGATGCTTCCATGACAACAAGTTATATTCATTAATCTGCTCATGAGTTTTAACTAAGCTAAACAGAGAATTAGGTGTTTTTTCAAGACCTATAACGTGTTGACACGTTCACACATGCCTTGGCATAACATGTGTTGGTTGGGGAGGTTTGTCTTTTTTATTTTTTAGCTTATGCCACTTGCCTTTATGCTTGTTTTTGTGACATGCTAACTTTAGTAACATTTTTGCTATGCTTTTTTTTAAAAAAAATCATTATGCCTTGATTATTTACTATAGAAAAATACTATAGAACAGTTGCATCTCCGTTTTAATATTTTTTTTTGCTCTTTTCCTGCCTTGTTGATGATTGTGGTAAAAAATAATTCAAGTTGCTAATTGTTTTTTTGTGATGCCTAATTGCTTCTATTGCCTTTGATTACTACTAAAATGACAGTTGCTGTCTTGCATTTACATCCTCTCTTACTAACACTCATACGCAGTAAATATGGAGAGTTGCAAGCAGATGACAAGTCATGAGACGTGTGGCCGTTCTGTGTCTGTCCCAAAGCGTACTGACCCACAGGACGGCAACAAAAGCATCAGTCAACAGGTTGCAGGAAAATCTCGAGCTCTGTCCTAGAAGAGTACATCTGATCCTATGCCATATTTCCAGTGAAAAGATTATGTTATTTGAGACATCTAAACTAATACTACACTTGGTGAAGCTTTTAGGACACGTTTCCTTTCAGTTTCTGCCAGAAATTTTTTGCCATTCCTACAGAGAAACATAGGCAACACAAAGGAGAAAAACATCTGATGAAAACATAAACGTCAGTGAACTCACAACCACCTGCAGCACTGGGCATTAAAAAGAACTATGTTTTTATGAAACCAGCATTTTTTTAAAACTAGCACAGAGGTAAAATGCAAAAATAAAAAAATAATTGCATCATAATTGTAACATTTTAACTTTTATTGTTATCCTCCACTGGCACTAATCTCATTGTGCTCTTTAAGAAAGTCATATGATACTGTAAAATGTCTTTGCGTATTAAAATAAGGCATTTTGAAGGCAAAATGGCTTTTTGAAAGTTGTACAAAATGGTACAATAATAGCTATTCATAGGGTTTCCTTTTTTTTTTAATAAGGGCAATTTTATTCTGTGTCAAATGCAGATACCCTTAGGAATACAGACCTCAGTTTGCTAGATGTTTGCCAGCCTGGATGTATTCTGCACAGTATTTACTTAACATTAAAGATACTAATAGTTTCTCCATCTTCAAAGTACGCAGATGCTTAAGGCATAAAATGCTACGTTGCATTAGTTAATAGTTTATGGACAAGGAGAAAAAAAATATGTATTTTAAAAATTTCAATTACACTACAAGGCAGTGCCCGACATTTGCCAGAAGGAAAATGGTCAAAGTGAATTTCAGTGACAGGACATCTCTGTTCACTAGATGTGAGAGTGTAGAGCAACACCATTTCCTAACCTTGGGGCAGGGAGTGGACAGGGAGGAGGACTCAGAGCAACAGTTTACGCTAGCTGTAAGCACAAGAAGTGAAATCTGAGACCTACCTCATTATTTAGGGACCTAAAACCTATGTAGCCCTGCAGCAACCTCCTGTTTCCCGAGTCTGCTTACTGGACTGGAAACTCTCCATCCTGTGACCATACTGCCCGGCGTATGCCTGCTCATTCTCTAGAGCACCTGCCCGGCGAGAACAAGAGCCTCCCTCCAGCCTTTGCTTCATTCCAACACGAGTTGCAATCCAGTCACTGAGAAAGATCCCTTCAAAACAGGTAAGATATGTGGCTAAGGAACTCATCCCTGAAGCAGAAGGTTCTAGGCTTTAGGTGCGCTTGGTTTGCGTAGAAGTAAAATTAGATCTCCTGTAACACAGAGGACTATCCTAAACTCCCAGGCCCCCAGCAGATGTGCTAGCTGACAGCACTCTCTGTTCTTCCAGCCTGCCTGTGCTTCTGTGCAGACAAAAACTGTGTGATCAGCTGAAAAGCAGATCAAATAAAACCCTACCCCGCGTTTAGGACACTCAGCTGTGAGAAGACAGACTCAGCTCCCTGGAAACCGCATGCATTTTGCATGAGACTTCCATCAGACGACACCAACAAAAAAGCCTAGAGGGCAAAGGCCAGCGCTCTTTAGTGTTTCCTGCACCTCTCCTCCAAGTGCCCTGTCTGTGTGCCTTCATTCAGGCTCTTTCTTGTCTACTCTGTATTTTCTCCTGCTGGGGTTTGGATGAGTGCTAAAATGGAACTGAACTGGTAGAGCTGGCTGTCCTCAGCTTGGTGCTTAAATTGTTAAGAAGCAGTAATACTCAGACATTAATAACATACTTAAGTGGGAAGAACACTGACTACTCCTAGGCTCTTCAGAAACAGTCTTATTATTGGAAACGCCAGTGAAATCTGGATATCAGAGTTTATGCTCCAAACCAAAATAACCCCAGGCAGTTGAGGTTGCTGCTATACAAGTTTCTTTTTGGTAGCTGGTACTTAGTTAACAATGTCGAGCATTCCAATAATTTTACTTTGTTTTATAATAATTATAGTGAAAAAAGCAATTACTCCTAAAACAAAGGAGTTGCCAGAAATGGTAATTATACTCATTCCAAATTTCATTGTGCAGTACAAAGTATTTCAGCGTTATAAGAGTACTTTGGTTATTTCATAAGCCATTTGATTTGGAAATCAACTAATCAGTATAATAGTAGAATATTCATGCCAAGACAGAAAATCCAAATAAGAATGAAGCCAAGATATTTCAAATAAGATGGAAATAGCTGCCAGAAGAATCCACATCAATACAAAACAAAAATCCACTAAGCTTAGGTTCATCCATTCATCCTGAAATGGGCCAGGAAAGGAAATAAAGTAGAGTGGAAAGACAGGACAGTGCATAGACAGGAACAAAGCACAGTGGCATGCAGTAGCACTGGAATGCAGTACTAATGGCTCTGAAAAACATGTAACGAATGTTTAGGGGCAAAACAACCTACTGTTGACTTTTTATTGGACCCAATTACGCTAAGATTTTGAGGGAAAATCTGTTTCATTTATAGCTTAGCCTAATGTCTCAAATACGTATCAGCAGCAACAGGGTGGTCGAAACAGCCTGCTTGTAGCTTAACTGATGACCTTACATTGTGATTCTCCTCTTCCTGCCACATTTTGTTATGAGTCAGTTGCAGTTGTGTTTAGTCATCTTAGTGCTTACATTGTTATGAGCGCTCACCAGGCGGAAATGTACACTGTAATACCATAGCAATGCATTGGTAAGAGAAAGGAAGAGAACAGTATGGAAAAAACCCAAGATTCGACTGAAAAATCAAGTGGTGCTATTTGTCACTTCCGCAGGACTAGATCTTTCTGCTTTGCATTTTATGTTAAGGATTTTTCCAGTGGAGTTTCACATAGCTCTGTGGGGTACATTTCTCAGCTTCCTGATATTCACCTCCCTTGCTTTGCACAGTTTTATCCTATTATTATCAGCTTTCTCCTAGGGCAACATGAAATAACTCCATTCTCTTCATGGTGTTTACATTCTTCTTCAGTATCAGTTTACAATAACCCAGTTCTTGAGTTATAATAACTGAAGTTATAAACACTTAAGCAGCAGAAATGGAAATTTCAGAAACAAACAGGCTTATGGGCGTATGTAGGATTACAGAAACAAAAAGTAACTTCTGAGTTCTTTGGAAAAGCTAACATCTTAATGTTTCAAGCAGAAGCTCATTTATAGACGCAGCACCAAAAAACCCATGCATGTGTTGGTATAAATAGAGCCCTACTGAAAGAAATGCAAAGAAAAGAAATTTTTTTTGGAACTCTGTCTAACAATGATTTAAGAGAAACATTTTATTTCCTTTTTTTGTGAGCAAGACAGTAGAATCATAGAATGGTAGGGGTTGGAAGGGACCTCTAGAGATCATCTAGTCCAACCCCCCTGCTAAAGCAGGTGCCCCCAGAGCAGGTTGCACAGGAATGCATCCAGGCGGGTTTTGAATCTCTCCAGAGAAGGAGACTCCACAACCTCCCTGGGCAGCCTGTTCCAGTGCTCTTTTACCCTCACAGTAAAGAAGTTCCTCCTCATGTTCAGGTGGAACTGCCTGTGCTCCAGTTTGTGCCCATTGCCCCTTGTCCTGTCGCTGGGCACCACTGAGAAAAGTCTGACCTAGGCCACTTTTTTCAGTCTTCTGCAATCACAGTAAATCACTTCACATCGTCACCTTCATAGATTTCTACCATACACAATTTTGAAGTCTTTTTTTTTCCCCCAAACACTTGAATTTGAAAGCTGTTGCATAACTTTCATGTCTCTGATGGTTCTAATTTCCATCCTTGATGTTTTTCAGGGTCATTTTATGTGTTAGGTTTTTTTCTTGTGACAGTCTTTCAGCATTTCTTCTTCCCTAATGCTCATTCCTCCTTATCATACAGAATGCATTCATAAAGAGAAATTAGATCTCCTCTCAACTTCTGATTCACTTAACTAGCCAAGCTCTCACATGATACATAAGATAAACCGACCATTCCCATCCTAGCAACCTTCTATTTGTATTCCAGTATGTTTATATGCATTTTTCTGTACTACGAAAGCCAGAACTGAGAACAGTATTCCAGATGACACCTTACCAACACCGCAAATAGGGAAGTTTTCATGCGACAGTCCCCATTGAATGTATTTTGTCCAACAGCTCTAGGATCATATTTGACTTTTCATTCCACTTCGAGCTCATCTTATGATCAACAGGTATAATTTTCTCTTCTGTCATTTTCAGATGAAGCATCCCATATATTACAAATACAGAATCACTATGCAAGCTGACTTACATATTTTCCTCAATGTCTTTTACTTCATGGACTTCAGAGATACTCTTTCATAATATTTTGGATCCCCCTTTGATGATGCATCTCAAATCTATGATCTGCAAACGCCACTTGCAAAAACCTTGTTGTGCCACAGTCATTAAATAAGATGTTAAAGATGTGTAAGTGTTAAATAAGATCCACTCCAAAAGCTATCCTAGACTAAGTCTACAAGCAGCTTGTTTCCAACCCTAGTTTGGGATTTCCTCGTTCATGTTCCTTACACATCTTTCTAATCATGTACCAGCTCCTACTTTCTCTGCCTTAATGAATATTACTAATTTTTTGTGTTCTATTATATTTTCTTCAGCAAGAGGGACAACTGCTTTGTCAAGACAAGTAGGTATAACCCACTTTTGATAAATCCCTATCACTTTCTATCTCATCTTTCATTTACCTCCACATTCTTTCTTCTTAAGTATATCATAAAGCATTTTATAAAGCTTTATAGCTCCTTGGATTAATTTTTTATTTAAATATTTATAAAACACTTGCTACTGTCTGTTCATCCAGTACCATCCCTAGTTTGATAGTCAGTGAAACTCCTAGCCTGTAGTTTCTTATATGCCAGACTTCATTTTTCCCCATCCTGTACCTTACAACCAAAAAATTCCAGTCCATTTACTGAGAATACAGTCTTCTTTGTCTCTTGGCTATAGTAATTTCCATTTTATGCACTCATTCTAGTTATTTTGTCACCTAGCCTTTGGCCCCATGTTCAACATCCTTACTGAAAAATTACTCAAAGTATTCATTTAGTTGCGAGGCCACCCTGAGTTTACCTTTAATCTTGATGTTACAGCCACGGTATAATGATCTCCCATCTTTCTCCTCTCTCTTTTCATGTGACTAAAAAACCTACTGCAATTTCTCTAAGTTCTTGAAAAATGCTTAACCCATCTTCACTTTAGAAAGCTCATTTATTCACAGTACTTCCTGACTTTAAAACGGCCTGTCATTACTGCCTACTCAATTCTAAGTTCTCTACATATCTAGACATCCTTTTCGAACTATCAAATTATCCAGGTAAGACACAAATCTTTTCTTCCTTATTTTTTTGGGTAAAAATTCTAAATCCTTTTGCACTTTTGACTTAAAAAACACCCCAAGTTCTCCAACTCTCAAGTGTAGCTGACCTTACTAGCAAGCTTCCTTAATTCCTCAGAATCTGCAATTTTAAAAATGAAAGCTACTATAAATCTACACTTCATATAAATGGAATCAATGTGTGACTGCATTAGCCCAGGATCTTTTCTGCTAAGAACTCTCCTATAATATCTTCACAACTTATCAAAATCAAATGTAAAAAATCTCTTCTTGCTGGTTCAGCGGCACTGCAGTAAAAAAATGCTGCTCTCATTTCTGAGAAAATTGGGTTCTACCTTTGCTAGTAACATTTCTTTTGAAATTTGTGGCTAGAGACTGATCTTCCATAATGACCCACATTTCAGAAGTACTTTTCTCTCTAACAACTTTAAAGATACCACATTCTACATTAAAATCTGTATCTTGGCACTATCCCAACTGAAACTCTTTCATGTAAGTGATATTGATCCAAATAAAATTGTTTTATCTACACTCTTTGCTGTCTGTAACATAATTCGTATATACTCAATCCTTTGGTATCTGTGCCAGTAGTATTACTTACTCAACCCTATTTCTGTTAAACCAACAATACTCAGTTTCAAAGTGTAAAGTAATTCCCGTTCTTTCACATCTAGGTGCAAAATTTTGAGCTGTGATTTGTGGAAGAGTCAGTTTCAGACCGCGTTAACTACGGTCCCTTCATTATCTATATCATTTACACAGAAAGCCCAATAAATTTTTTTCTTTACTGTTGCTGCTGCTTGCCATCAAACCTACTGCTCTTTCGTCTGATTGTCACCCTTCTACTTATTAAAAAGAAGTAGGGTGATTACCTGAGTTCTTTCCCTCATTTTGTTTTAAAGCTTTTATTATTATTCATACCAAAGCAAGTATCCTAGTCAATCCACAGTGAAGGGGTCTATTTCTGTGAATGCAATCTAAGCTTGTATAGCTGGTAGTTGTGCATGTATCACTCGTTACATAAACAAATTTCAATTGACATTACCTTGACATTTTCATCTGAGCTACATCAGATACAATCTATTCTACTGATGCTGCATCTAATTCAGATGAAGCAAAACAAAATAGCAAGTTTTAGTAACTAATGCTTGCATTTCACCAGCAGTAAAGTTCTTGTCATTAATACCTCTCCCAGTGCCCATTTCCACAGATAAAATCACAGCAGTCCCTTCCATCAAGACACTAAATAAAACCAACTTATAGTGCAGCAAATCTTTACAAAAAAAGTTAATTGTAAATGCTTTATTAAATTATATCGGGAAGTGAATCAAACCTGGTTTAGTCATTGAATTCATTGTTTGTAACATGGAGAAAGAGTTAAAGTGGAGACAAGTACAGACTCCTTTAACTTTGACAGAGTAAGAGGGAAAACATTTCCATTAAAGCAAATAGTAGTTAAATATAACATGAAAGTGAACCTAATTCCATATGCTTGCTTTAATGTGGGACATCAAAAGTGTTAATGGCAAGTGAGTTGACTGTACATAAAAATATATTTACTGGCTAATCCTCTGAGAACAGGTTTTGGAGTGTGTTTTTGTTTTTTCTGAAGTTGCTTTTTTATTCCAGAGGATTTCAAAATACAACTCTGAGTGACTGTTTCACCTCCCTGAGATGGGAAGAGTATTTATGTGGTTCGGTAATTGACATGTTGCTGGTTTCTCCCCATAAATTCTGTTATTTTAAACTGTTTGCATTTCATCGTTGTGCATCTCTTGGTTAACAATGTTTTGGGATTAATTCTGTTTTGTATTTGAGTGAAGAATGCAACTGAACCTCCTGGAAAACACACGTTCAAACTAACTCTCGCATCTAAGAAGCTGCCACATAAATGAATCGCGCGTTAGAAAGTCAAGATGTGCTGCAGATTTTTCTATTCAATTGAGTAAGGATATTTTACCTTCTAGTTAGCTTAAAGTGTAAGAAGTCTACCCAAAGAATGAGCAGGGAAGCTTTTCCCTAGGGAGCACAGGCTTGAAGTTGTACTGCAGAAACTTACAGGAATATTTGGTCAAGGATGTGCTTTGCAACTTGACCTGAATACTGTGTTGTTTTATGATATTTACTTCAATTCTGTGTTCATGGAAAAATACTTAATTTTCTTGTAGGCTCAGGTTAGAACCTCTCCAAGTGCAGTAACTCTGACTGTGTAGCCTGAAATGAACTGCTGAGTATCGAGTGAGGCTTTTTTGTAGAGTTTACTTGTTCTGCTCCGATTACACACCAATCATTTTAAAGGGACTATTACTTATAATACATTTTTTCATCTTTCTCTTTCCATCTCATGCTTCATTCAGAACGTACACCTAGAAGCTTTAAAAGGTTAAACTAACAGAGACACACATAGCTTTGCTTTAAGGCACCTGCTCTTTCATTGGCTTTCTATTTTGCATTTAAAAAAAAAATTAAAACTAAGTTCACTTAGACAAAACTCAAGGGCAGAGGGTTTTTTCCCTTCTTTTGCAGTTAACAGGGTGTAACAATACTTCAGCTCATCAGCCAGCACAGTGGAATTGAGGAAAAAAAAAGCCAATATTTTGCCTTTCTGAACTGGAAGCTGAAATTCCCCAGGGAAGACATATTTTGGAAAAGATTTAAAAGAAGTAATTGCTGGCTGCCACGAGGACTGCCTGTACAAAGCATCTCTTGAAGAGTAACAGCAGTTGGAGAAAGAATATCTGAGGGGAGAGCTTTAAGATTTGACATCATTTGCATGCGTTTCTTCTTAAAATTTCTGCTGTGTAATGTCAAGCTGCAAGCTTTGCTATAACCTCTAGACTGCTGCTGACTACCCATCAGACCTGAAGAAGCTCATCTTCCAATTATCTTTAAGCTTGTATGTAACTCATGTATAAAATCTAAAATCCTATTTAGAACTCAAATCTTATTAAAGAGAACAGCTTATAATGGGTAACAGACAAAAGACAAAATTAAGCCTGTTAATAACACAAATGAAAATAAGCACAAAAATTGAAGTAGCGAGAGAGCTCATTTACATTGAGTGAAATATTGATGGAGTCCAGTGGACTAGTAAAGGTGGAATTTTAATTTTCTAACCTGCAAGCCATAACTAGGTAGCAGCTTAGTTTCAAAACCAGTCCAAGTATTCCTGCACATAAGAAATCATTCCTGTTTGCCATTTTAAGCCAATAAAGCAGTATGTGGTCATTTTGTAGGTATGAGACAGAATGGCAGAGTAAGAGCAGCAAGACTCCTCCAATGCCAACAGAGGACTGTGAAGGGCAGTGTACAAGCCTGGGCATATTTCTAATTGGGAAAAGGTTATTGTAAATTAATGTATGTAGAAGAGAGACTGGATTGTGACAAGGACTAAAGGGCACTGAAATTATGCGGCCTTGACAAGGCACTCTAACTCACTTTTAGACTCCATAAATCAAACTTAAGAATTATTTCTAGAATATTTAGCTGCTTCCAATTATCGAACTTTAAAAAGATTTCACCCCACATCTCCGATTCTTCTGTAACATGGGCAAGTTTGTCCCACCTGAATAGCTGTGTATGTTTCTCACTTTTTTTTTTTCCAGTAGCTGACTGCTTTTGTTTCTTATGTTGCTTTTCCCTGTCTGGTCAAAATGCATAACTGTTTTAGTACAATAATCAATTTGTTAGAACAATGTAGGACAGAGAAACATTGCTTAAGACTTAACGAGACCTAGGACTAAAACCACTGCACACTACTAAAGTGTCTGGCTGAGAATTGTGGGCTACTTCCTTGCATACGTTAACCTGTGCATGGGTATCAACTGATTCATTTGCTGTAACAGGTACATAGATGATGAAACCACTTTCCAATTATTTTAAAGATCATTTAAACAACTGGCAATTCTAACAACATCCAGAAGATGGCGCGTGTCACATACAATATAGTGAAATTACACACATGCAGGAAAGCCCTCTGAAAAGTACCGGTAGTATTTAAGAACAGTTAACATGTCCTCACATATAATTCCTAATTATGTAAAGTACTGAAGTAATACTCTCAAACTGATTGTCATGGAAAGATGAAACACAAACCTAAAAGTTGTTTCAAACAATGGAAACCATTTTTCTTGTACTTTCCTAAAACAGAGCTGCCTTCACTACAAGTCACAGCTCATCATGTGCCGTCTTGGTACCAAAGAAGCATTTAATTCAGTAAAAAAAAAAAAATTGACATTATTATGATTTTATAAAACCTGATACTCATTTTCAGGACTTTGTAACATTTATAAAAGTGTAATGAAACACGGAGATTGTTAAGAAAAAAACCCTGACATTTAATTCAAATTACAAATTCATTTACTTTCAAGGGTACATAAGTATAAAGATTATCTTCAATTATTTATGCAGCTGGATCTGCAAAAATAGGAACACAATCTTATGGAATATGCCAAAACAGGATGTCTGTCACTACGTTTTTCCATTTAAAATGGAAACATAACCATTCTTTAATAGCTGGAGATGCAGCCTCTGCTAAGGTGAGTGGAAGTAACTGACGAAATCAAGAGGGGAAGGTCACAAACTGTAACTGAATTGTCCAACCATGACTCATGACATTAAGTGAGTTTTTAATGGCCCTCTGTGATCAGGCTTCATAATTCTCAAATCCCACTTGACTCTCCTTACCACCTGTCCATATTCACAACTGGAAAGAGAGGATAAAGACCCTCTTTCTATATTTTAGAAAATAAAGCACTTCTGAATTCTGAAATCCTGGATGTGTATCTAAGTATCAGACTCTATAATACACGAACTAGTTTACCGGTGTTTCTGAGCCTGTATTAATGTAAGCAAAATTATTCTTGAGGAAAAAATATCTAACTAGGTTTTTTACCTTTTTTCAGCAAATGTACTTTATGGCTTCTATTTACACTAATCCAATTATTCCAGCTTGAAGTGCCCTACTGAGTCTGTTTGTCCTTCAGCTGAGCAAAAATGCTCTTTAATCTGTGAATTCACATAGATCATATTACAAATTAGGTTTCTAACACTATCTTCATCAATATTCTTCAAGGATCTTCCTTTATGTATCAGAATATAAAATTCAGAACCCTTAACAGGGCTTGAAATCAGAAATTATGTGCTACTCTGTAGAAGCTCACCTCTGAATCTATTTATGAAATGGAAAAACTGTTGCGGGTACAGGTGATGAAAGAGTAAAATACATTAGACTTGCTTAAGCCTAACGGTTTTTAAAGGGGAGGCCTAAAAATAATTGTCTGAATCTTTTTTTTTCTTTTTTCTGCTTCTAAAAATTCTTTCAGATCTACATAAAAGTGTTTTTTAAAGAAGCAACTTTTCCAGTTTCAAGAATGAAGCTTTTTATGTTTCTTAGCTGCTCCAGGTTAATAAAAGTCAAGTTTGAATAAAGCATGTGCTTTCCTTGGTGAAAAATACAATGATGTCATCTCTTTGCTCAGCAAACAGAAGTCAATGATAAATCTCTTTTATTTTTAGTAAGTGAGTCTCCTTATTTTCAACATGACTATAAGTAATAAGCCCAGCAACATAGTAGTATAGCATCTTCTGGGGAACTGACATTTCATAAACTTCTAGTATTACAAGCAAAAAATATTTTTTTAAATAAAATAGTAGTCAAGGAATATAAACCAAACTGTTTAAGAAATTATGAAAAATAAGAAGCTCTTTGCTGATCCGTTCAAAAGAGACAAAAAGAGAGCAATGGTTTAGTATTCCTCAAAAGCATCTTGTACCTTCTGTGCACAGATGACAAACCCATAATTTTGAGGCCAGGTCAGTTCTTCCCCTATGTTTCCTCTCTCTGAAAGTCCAAACTATATTGACAATTGATACCAACCCGCATCATAATACGTGGCATGGGGATACCTCACCGCTGAGGACTGAAGCATGATTGCCAACTCATTTCATACATGACAAACAGTTGGCAGATAATAATTGATTTTCAATTTCTAACAGCTTAGTGTTCCTCCCAACAAGAAGTGAAGAGATTACAATCACAATTAAATTACAGTTCTCCAAGCCTTACACCTCCTCTCCACTTCTGAACTCTGTGAGTTGGAAAAGGAATGACATGTAACGTTTTTTAAGTAAATGTCTACAATGAGAGTTATTCCTTTGAAAACGCAGCACACAGCTCATTACCTCCGAGTCACATCAATCTCAGACACAATATGTGAGAACATACTTTCCAAAGGTCAGACCCTTTGCAACATTTTCCACCAAATTGCAGCTAAAGCTGACAGCTGCATACGCTGCTCTCTAAAAGTAGGAAATTAATTGAAATGCCACGTGCTGCTGCTCTTGCTACGGTAATCCTCAAGCTGTCTTATTGAAAATGGGAAGCACAAGCCCAGGCAAAACACAGGCTAGATGATAAAAATATGAGGTAAAAATGTTAGAGACACATTCTAGTTGTTAGCATTACGTGACACTGGCACCCACGACCGAGTGGAGCACCAAGGGGCTTGATACCACAGGCCCCACGAGGAGCAGCTACTCCTGCATCACTACTTATCAGGGCAACGTGGGCTCTCCCCACACCACCAGGAGCTTGAAGACGAAGGGATTATGACTTCAGGTAGCAGTGGACAGAAAGACTCTCATTCTGCTCAATTTCAAAAAATAAGTACACGCAGAAATGCTCCGCTGATGTGTGGTCTGTACAAGTTAGACATCCCTCATGCTCGTCTGGCACCCTACAATCTGACAAATACTGCAAGCACGGGTGCTGTATTTGGCCCAGACATTGAGGCATGACTTCTGCTTGCCTTGAAGCAGTGCAGGAGCCACGCTGGCCATGATGAAGTATTGGGGTAACAGGGTGGGGTAACGAGAACCAAAGATTACAAATATCCCTTCTGTTTGATTCCTATCACTATGACATTTCAATCACCACAATCTGAAGGCCGTAGCACTGTTATCCTTGTAGCATACTACATGGCAGGCTGCACTGAAAATTTGGGAATAGTGTACTGGTTACTCCTGATGTCATGAACAATGAATGAGAACAATGTGCAAACTATGAGTACACATGCAATCGAGGGCGGGAGAGAAAAATTAGCAGGTGCATTCAATTCTACATTGTTTGTAATCATCCCAATTAAATGAATCAGAATTTACATGCTGATAATGTAACACATGTAAACTATTACTGTGAAAAAGATGAAGGAAAAAAGCTACGCTTAGCACTTTGAAACAAGAAATGCTGAATTATTTCTAAATATTTCCAAAATACCAACAGGAATTATAGAAATATCTCACTAATTACCTGCAAAAATGTCATTTGCAAAATCAGCTCTTTTATTGCAGATGAAACATCTTCAATAAAAACAAACAGAAAACTCCTGCATCTGTTCTGAAAATTAGTGTAGTTTTAAAATGCCCCAAATTCTCCTTTATCTTTAATGCTTGTCACGCCTTCAGCATATTTGAAACACTGAAAAAGTTTGTGTATGTATAAGCTCTCAGTTGGCACTACTTCCGATTAGTTTTATATACAGTAATCAAAACTAATTGTAACTGCGCCTTAAACAACATTGTTAAGTTATTTTTGCAGGCTGTGGTGCCCCACATGTTTTAAGTGTTCTAGAAGAATACAGAAAGAGACAGTTTTCTTGGCCTTAAAGGTCTTCATTCTGCTCGCAGTTGGGACACAATGACAGAGCTGGAAAGAGTTTATTGGCAGAGAGTAAACTTGGCTAAAACTGCCCTTTTTGGACATAGCCAAACTACCCACAGTTTGAAGCCAGATTTGGCAAGAATTCTGGCTGGATGAAAATCCTGGAATAGCTTTTGGACTTTTTAGAAACAATCTTCTAAACAAATTGTTTTAACCTTTTGTTTTGAAAGGGGATTTTCATTTCAGGATTGACCTATTTTTTAAAAAGCACTGTAGGAAGTACTATTGAACTGTGATCTGTTCTGTTCAACTAAAACAAATGATACACTCTTTTTCCTTGTTGCAGCCTCCAAACCAAAACACTCACAATTTGTACTCTTCTAGACAGGAGCACTCTTGCAATGGCTAACGAAATAGGAACAGAAGACAAATGATCCAGTCACACATTATTTTGTACCTATATACTTTCATGTATCTTGCTCGAAAAATATCAAATTTTGCTCTAGTGTGCTTATTAAATCTCATCATTATGACTCATAACCCTAAGTCCAGTACAGTTCTCCCTTCCGATCCAATCCTTACTGAGGTCTTTGATTTATTACTATGTCAACAATATGAGTGTATATTGTGTGTTTTTTTTTAAAAAGTGGTGACTTCTTATGGTCAGGGATAAATCTTGTTGCTCCTTACATTAACCTTTATTATGCTTATATAAATCAATGGTCTTCAACATAACCCTTCCAGAGAAAAAGTTAAGTATAATCCCGTTTATATAGCTACATGATAAATTTTACTTGAAAAGTATGCTATTTTTTTTTTATAATACTGGAATTATGACAGAAACTAGAGAATTACAAAATTCCTGAATAAAGATGAAATGCAGCACCTGTCCACAAGCTCAGCACAGTGGATCTGTTTTAGAAAAGGACAGCCTTGCTTGAATGTCAACTGACATATGATTCATTTTACTCAAACTGCTATTCACATCTCAAAATTAAGGCCAAATTTGATTCTTGTAATTCACTTTGACCCGTGTTCACAAGAAAAGTTTGTGTCTGACACGCAGAACAACTTCTAACAGCTTCCAACATTTTCAAAGAAGATTTCTATTAGTTTTAGGTAATTCAGAATATGACATGCCGAAGGCAGAACTAATAAAAAGTATTGTAGTTGCAAAGCCAAACACTACAAATTTTAGGAAAAGTCAGAATTATGCTTTTTCATCCGACTTTGCTTTTGTGTACTCTTAGGAGTTAATGCATCATCATGTATTATGGCAAGATCTTCCAAACCATAAACCATAGTACATATTATCAGGACGTAGACCCACTAACAAACCGAAAAACTGGTAGTATCATGAGGGCAAAACCAGCACTTTTATACAAGCAAAACTTCAGTGAGAGTCATGTGGAATGGGACAACCACAAAACTGTGTGCAGTCTCTACTCATGGAACAACTTTCTACAGAGGAGGCAATCACAGTTCACAAGATAAGTGCATATTCTCCCTGCTGGTTTTTTGGAAGTTTAGGAGAACTGCTTGCCAGATTTTCTTTCCTATTCGTATTTGTGCAGATTGTTGCGTACCAGAGGTGTGTATGTGTCAGAATCATTTCTGTACTCATTTCTGCACATCTTGTTCGCATCACATTCTCGTATACTATGAAATTAAAAGAACTATAAAAATGCAAAATAGGATTGTTATGAATGATGGATATATATGTGACTGCAAGAATAGCAATATGCATTCATATATATTGTTGCTATGTAGCACAATAGAGAGAGGTTCAATGTGCTCTGTAGCAATCTTATGATCTTACTCACTGCTGACCAGATATAATTCTGACGGCCCAGCAGCAACCCTGCTGAGCTCCTTTTTCAGCTGAAGGGTTAGGGATTACTGTCCCTCCATCTCACGCTTCAAAAAGAAAGGTACCTGGTTTATTTACTTAAGTTATATTGCAATTATTCTGAGTAAAAAAATGTGCAAACGTTAAGTAAGTAGTCACACTGACACTCCTAAGTTTAAATTTATAATTGCCTAGCCTTTGTTCTTGTAGCTTTACGACCTATGTATTCAGTTACATCAATAACAACGTTAAAATAACCACCACACTTGAAACAGTTCACTGAAAACACCAAAATACTAGATGATAATAAAGCCTACAGATTCTTAGTGGCATATACCTTTCTTAAATAAACACAACTTTAAAAAATTTCCTGTATTAGCATTTTTATAAATTCAAAATAAAAGGGAAGACTGTAAGTCTTGTAAGTGTACAGTTTAATGAAGCTTTTCAATGTGAACATATTTATCCTTTTTTATTTTATGGAATTTAAATAAGTATTACCATCTTTCAAGGAACAATGGCAATCTTCATAATTTAAACATTCAAGGGAACCCTAATTAAGAAAAAGCACTTCACTTTCTTACTGTTGAATTAAGAGCTATTATTTCAAAGTCCTTGAGACAAAGTTCACAAAACATCAACCTCTCTTAATTATTACTTCCTTAAGCTATTTTGATTCCTCCAATTGCTATTAACACTATTTGTCACCCTAGAAATTCAAAAGTAGCATATGTGATAGTGAGTACAAGCCAGAGGTACATTTATATCACTTTTACAGTTGGTTCATGGAGTATAGCACTCTGTGTGATCTGGCAACAACACTGGATGGTGCCATGGCGGTTGTGTTGACACAACGTTCATATCAGTTGCAGAGAAGGGGTGTAGGGGGGGAAATAATCAAGTACCCTCCTTCAAACGCAACAAATCTAAGATGCAACGTACAATTTTTCACGTGACACCTACACACAGATTTTGGAATCAACAACACTCAAGAGGTACAATTTCATGAAAAATGCGCTTAGTACTTACCACTAATGTTTACTAATGTGGTCTCTCTCAATGATTCATAAGAAATTACTAAGGTAGCTATTAAGATCTACTGAATCATTCATGCAACATGCTAAGCACAATTCGCTGGTAATGCAAGCTGATTTGAGCAGATTAAATTTTAAATTCAAAGTGCATGTGAGCTGTAAAAGAAATTAGTCAATGTCAGTGAAGCTTAACTTTCTATAGAAAACACCAGAAAACACCAGAAGCTCATCCTTTATTTATTTTTACAATTTGGAGAAGGAGGGGTGAGAGGTAGGAAAGCAAACCAAGAGGGTGAGAGAAAATTAAGACACTAGTAAGTTGGCAAACATGTTTTCATAATTAAATATTGCTTACAGAATGAAATCCAGAATGAAAGCCAGCTGGGTCTGGAAAAATATATTGCATTTCATTTATATATGAAGACATCTTCAGGTAGAAACTGAGTTTCTCCAACTTGTGTAAGGGGAAACATAAATGTACATCACAAAGATCATTATACAGTATATGTATATTTAATTTACTACCAACTGTTTAGATTTTTTTAAAATCTTAGAATATAATGAAGTATTGCATATTATAAGCATATTTATTATACAGGGAAATTATCATTATTTAGTGGAGATGGCCCCAAAAGACAAAAAAAAAAAAAAAGCAGTTTCTGAGCTGTTCGTATTTGACTGGTTAAGACATCTTAAATGAGAATAAGAAGAAAGGAAGTTATAGGCTACTAAATTTCTTAGCCTTAGCAGTACGTTCCCTTTTTTTAAAGCTAAGGTTACTCTTGAGATGCTGAATTCATTTGTGACCTTACAACGTTGTACTTCAAAGACATAAGATGTTGAATCCATCTAGGCAATACCTCCAATATGCAGAATTCCTGCCCTACAATAACAGGATTTTATTTCATAATTCCAGATAATACTCTAAGCAGCAAATGTAAAGGCTTATACATTGACAAGTTAATTACTCCACAGTCTAAGAATTCATTTGCAAGAGCATATTAAATTGTGACTATCATCAAAGTCTTCCTGTGGGGCATTTTATCTCATTAGTAATATGTCTGACACTTGACTCAGAATTTTATAGTCATCAGGTCAAACTACAGCATTCGCATCTATAAATTAAGTGATAATACCCCCAGTTCAAATGATACTACTGGTTAGTGACTGGTACATAGTAAGCGATGTGTTTCTAGTGCAGCCACACATTTCAGAGAGGAAATGTGTATCACTTTGTATTTCACCATACAAGGGGGGAGGGGGAATCACATTTCTCAAAAGAACAGCAGGAATGAAATATGAAGAACAATAATAGGCCGGACAAGAGGAACACTAGCAAAGGATAACTTGTAGAAGAGAAAAGGCAAAAGCCATTTTTGTTTGCTTGTAACCTGTTCTTAAGGTTTAACATAACAGGTTGATGCAGGTTACAGCAAAGAGCAGGTTTGATGGTAACCTGTTCTTAACCTATCTTGAAGATATAACTTCACCCATTTTTATATATATATATTTAAATAGAAATCAGTTAACACAAACTGTTAAAACCCGTATTTAGTCTTGAATTTTTCAACCTGTATTTTCATTTCTGATACGCTGCAGAAGGGGCAGGGTAGTTATTCAATAAGATCATGCAGTGAGAGTCTAGGCACACAAGACGAGAATTGCAAAAGCTCTGACAAGCGTGGGACGGTGATTTGCTAGCTGAATTAGTGTCTAGAAGAAAAGCTTGTTGATTTATGTTCAGTCTTGATCAGACTCAGACAATATTGATTGTATGAAGGAAACATCTTGGGAGATTACAATAGTTTACCTATTTTTTGGTGCTGTGGATCTCTCCAAATCCTTCCCCTTCAGAAGCCCAATACAGTATCTATAACTTGGAACACCATTCCTGTTCTTGTCTCTGCTTGTCTTGAGTCTTGTCACATATTTCTTTTCATTATGGATCTTCTGAAGTAACCCACAACTCTTATTTTCAGATGGGACTCCTGCCTTCTGTCTGGACTCTCCTGCAATGCCAAATTGACTCTAACTTGGAATGTGAATTTGTGGATCACCGTACCAAAGGACATTAACATCACATTACCTAGGATAATAGTTTTCACCATGAATCGGGATTTTAGTTTTATCCACATTCATCATAGTACTTGGCAAAGCACGAGGTACGTATGTATAACCCAATTTCTTCATATGTGTATATGCACCTGTTTTGATTCAGGATATGGCTATATATTTTCATGAGAAATAATTTTAAAAACCCATAGAACTTAGGTATTTATTTGGTCTTATATAAGGAAATGGACGGATGTTCTGTCTAAGTGCTATTTATTAGGCCAATGTCTGTTCATTAAAACTGTATCAGCTAACTTTATTCTTCTTTTATTTCTTTACATTTTTCAAGGCTTTGTGTGGTTCTGCACTTAATTCAAGTGTTATTCTGCAGCTAGACTGAAAATTGCAGATAATAAAACCTCACTTCACCCAACTTTATGGCAAAAATGCTTTCTGCCATAGCCCCCAAGTAAACTCCCTCGGTCCCCACTAAACTGTTAGGAGAATGAGATTCTTCAGTCTTACCAGGTTTAATAAGAAAAATATATTGCTGGAGAAAAAGAAGTATTTCTGGCCTACAAAGTTCTTTCTCATCTCTGCTTTGTCATCACTGGAGTAGATGGCCACCTACTTGTGTTTTTAAGTGTGTACCTGCACCGGACCTTTGGAGTATATGGAAAGATCATACAATCAACTACATTTCTAGCACCTGCAAGGTCTGAAGAGCCACCTGTTATTTTTTCATCCCCCCCTTGTTTCATTCATATTGATTGCTACTGACTGTAGATAAGATGTCAAAAATACTTTGCACAATACGAACACTGAATTATTTGTTAGGAAATGAAAAGTGGGCAATCTGGAAGAGCACTCACTGTAGAACACAAAAATGCAGACACTGGCAAAGCAAAGCAGAGCATCTCTTTGCCCAGAGGTTTGTATTTGAATGTTACATTATTGTAATGTTTTAAATGAGTTTAATTCAATAAAAATGTCTCAACCTCTTAAAGTGTAAATTGTCACTGAAAGAGAAGTAAAGCTAGGAAGACATATATGGCTGACATCCTGAAAATTAAGTTATACATTTATGGATTAATCCATGCACTCTTCATAAAAGGAAAGACATTGCAGCAACACTGCATCAGTGAGATTTTTCATGTTAGATGATGGGCTTAGAGGGGGAGAGCATTTTCTTCCAATTATCCATGTTTTGTAGGGACAGTTTCTCCACAGGCACATCTATATCTAAAGCCATAGTTAAAGAGAATTATCCAGTATTTAATTTCTACATTACAGCTGAATATATATAACCTAAAAAAATGGCTGGTTTCCCCGAGTTTTCAAGTATCCCGCAATGCTTTCTGCATTCAGAACTGTTAGCTTGTAGTCTGACACCAGGCCTAATCAACAGTATTGATAAAAATACGTCACAGATTATCTCCTATCTTTCACATTGAGACACTAGGCAATACTGAGAAACTGCCCAAACTTTTGCAGTGGAAGAAGTTGAATTAAGCCCTTTAAATTAATAAGCCAAGAGAAGTTAATAGGACAGTTGAAATTCTTAGCACAATCTACCCACTGGCCAGCTAGAATTCACTTTTCCAGTCTTATAGCTAAAAGTGAATGCAATGACCGCTGACCATCAGTACATGACAGGAGGAGAAGGACCCATCATGACAGTAAATGATGGCAGGCATTGGGACAGGATGTAACAGGAAGGAAAATGAAAAGACTACCAAATTGAGTTTTCTAATGTAAGTTAATGAATTGAGAAGGTAGCTAAAAATGGGTCCGTTCCCAGAAGTTCTGTCAAATTTTAAACATACAGATGATGCCTGCAGTTACGTTCTGAGTTGCTGGAATTGTTTTCTTCTTTAAATATAAGGGGACAGAATGAGCAACCAGTGAAAATAAAAGGCAGGAAAGTATAAATATGGACTCACCCATATACAGTCGAGGTGGAAAAAGGGAGCAACTGTGAAAGTAAAATACAGTGGGCACACGATAAAAAAGCAAATATTCAGTGAGAGAAAGCATTTAAAATTAACCATAAGTTGAACAGATCTAGCAGATCTAAGCATTATTTCCACATCTGTCAAGCACATCCTGTCACTGAAGTTCTTTAATGACCAAGGCATACGAAGGTATCTTGTCCTACTATGTAATGTGGTGAAATACAAACAATTCTGAATCAGCTAAGGCAAGACATAGGCTAAGAAGCACCAATATAAAGTATTAGGACATCTCTCATGTCATGACCCATGCTAACTTGAAAAAAATGAAACCTGTTTCTATTGAGGTCCCTATGATTAAGGACTATACCTCTGGTAAATTAATTTGAGCCAAGAAGAGAAAGATTGACCCAAAGATGGTATCCTTAAAGGTCTGCGAGGGCTGGAAGTGTCCAAGAGGCTCAACAGCTCTACCCATCTTTCTTTAAAGAATGTGCTGTCAGTCCTGAAAGGAGGGTGAGAAGGCATCCCTCTAGAAGAAAAAGGCAGCAGAAACACAATGCAGAAGAAAAGTCAGGAACTTCCCGGAGCCAGTTTCCCCACACAAGAGAGATTATTGTACATAGAGATGGTCAGAGAGAGGTTATGCAAATCTCCCAGTTTTTTTAAATATATCACATATAAAGCTAAATGATTTTATCCTAGACTTCACATAGTGACTTCCAGAGGACACAACAGGCACTGCACAAAACTTCCACTTGTCATTCCTGCTATTTAGTGTTTTAAGTCTGTGAAGAACAGCCGTTTCATTAGCCTGCACTGCCAAGTAAATCTTCAAATGCTGTAGTTGTGATGTGTATGATCAGATGTTGGACTTGTAAATTCTGTCGCTGTTGTTGTGACCTTAGCTTCCCAGTATTCTCTGATTTTTTTAAGTAAAGTCAGCTAACGTAACGATACTGAGAGACTACTTACAGCAAAGACTATAGTATTTTTCACATCGCTTGAATTTCATTTTTAAATTTGAAGGCCCTTAAAACAATTTTCATCTATTGTGGCTCAGGAATACATTCTAGTGAGGTTGAAGGATCTCTTTTATCATACAAAGCAGACACTGTAGATAGTTTAAGTCTTCCCTGTCTGTTTAAGATGCAGCTCACATTGACAAGCTAAACACTGATCTGGAGATCTAAAGAATTAGAAACGAGGCTTGTTTGTTAGTTTCTTCTCACAAAGTCAATTAGATATTAAGGTTTTAATCAGGTGTTTAGTCAGTGTGACTGGACTGTTTGGCCTGCAGGAGGGTGCTTCTTTGTCTTTGGAAAATTATAAGTGACTAAAAGGAAGCAAGTTTTAAGTGTTGTTTATGGTTTTTGATTCATCTTTCTTGAACAATGCTACTTCGAATCACTGGATGCTGGTTTTGTATAACTACATATTGCCAAAATAGTTTCCCGAGGTTGCAACAAACCCTCTTTCTGAAGCACTATACAATTTGAGTAAAAAAATCAATGAATTTCCAGAGCTACTAGTGGCATGAGTAACTACCATAACAGCCAGAAAATCCCAAATTCAAAGCATTCCACTGCATTCCTATAGCAAAATGTGTCAGAAACATCATGATCCAAGCCTTTTATTTAAATGGCCATTGACATGATTATTTTAACTGTAATTTGATAAGCACTTGCTGAGTAGATTATCTTGGTCAGATTAAAAAATTACAGCAAACCATGGTAAACAGGAGGATTTTTAAAGGTTATTTCCTTTGTTGCTTGAACTATTCAAACATTTATTCCTCTCATCACTGTCAGTATTCCAAAATATTATTTGCTATTTCATGCACATCTTGCACCTTATTATAGTTTCAGCTCCCTCCTTCATGCTTTAACTCACTTAAATAATAAAAACTGGATTGTTCCATGCTCCCTTTATAGCTTCTCATGGGCTTTTGTTTTTCAGTCATGCTTGTTTTCGTGGACATCTACACAGTGCTCAAGAGACAATTTGGTATTTGTATCCAGGAGTTATGCTACTCCTAACAGGCTTCTGAGAATGCCTGTAAAATAGTTAGAAAGCTTATTATTGTGTTCTTTCCTCATTGCATTTTTTGCTTTTTAAATATTTTTTGTTCTATCATCAAGCTCAATGTTTCGATTTTTCACTTCCCATGCTGTTTGATTATTAGTTTCTTACAGAACTTGCTTCACGTTTGGCAAGTTTAAAAAGGAGAAATAAAGATACACATTCTTAACATGACGATTGGAGGAGGACGGCTGGATGTAATACGACCCAGAGAGGAAACTTGGAAATCTTTCTTACTGCACACAAAGATGTGCTATCTTCATTTTCATCGGCAGACGTTATCAATAGTGTAAAACACTACCTTTCCAAACCTAAGAGTTTTTATTTTTGCCAAATCTTGTGTCAGAAAAGACACCTAGGCTAATTATCCATTTTCATCACCTGTCTTTCATTTGCTGCATATTCCCTGAAACCACCTTCTTAAAAAAGAAAAAAGAACCAAACAGGTCCCTCATCCTGACTAGGGCTCGTGATGAACACTGTAACATAATTCACAGAATCACAGAATGGCAGTGGTTGGAAGGGACGTCCAGAAATCATCCAGTCCAACCCCCCTGCTAAA
>VZSC01007893.1:570307-596321 GCA_013398225.1 Steatornis caripensis
CTCCCTGGGCAGCCTGTGCCAGGGCTCTGTCACCCTCACAGTAAAGAAGTTCCTCCTCATGTTCAGGCAGAACTTCCTGTGCTCCAGTTTGTGCCCATTGCCCCTTGTCCTGTCGCTGGGCACCACTGAGAAGAGTTATCCCTTGGGAAGTGGATCTGCGTATGCATGGGAATGGGATGAGGTTTCACAGAAGCAGAACCATACAAGTTTTTCTGCAGTACTAAGATACCACAATGCAACCCATCCACACTGGAAACAAAATGCTTCTTAGAAAATAAAACAAACCCAAGGACTTAAGTTTTGATTAAGTAAGATGACAGAAAAAACTTAAGTGCTGATTGGAGCCACAGGTATATCTTAAAATACAGACGAAGAACCCCTCCACTGTACACTTTAATTGCATGTTGGAAAAACCCTAGATTGAGAGCACAGGATGTCACTGGGGGGAAAAGGGAGCTTGGTTTGTAAAAGCAAAACCTATAAGATCTTTCATCTATTCTCTGTAGGCTCTTTCTGTCAAAATCAAACATCGTTCTGTTATTTACTGAGCTTGTGGTTACACTATTATTTTCAAGATCCTATGTACTCTGGCTAATCCACAAAAACCCCAGCAAATAACCACAATACTTCTACCTGAGTGCTCAGACACCTGGTCAGAATCAAGCCCTATTATGCTGGAGGTGTTTAACAACTGCACAGAGTAATGCTGGTTTTTTTCCCCCCTGATTAAGAGTTGCAAGGTTTGAGGGGCTCCAGCTTTCACTTTCCAACTGATTGCTTAAAACTCTGCTAAATAGAGTGTCTAGTCATTTGATGCTTCTGAAGCATGCAGTGCGCAATCACAGTGCATGCTGGCTGGCTAATCTACCATGAACTTCACTCTCTGAATTTGTGAGAGGAGAGAAGTGTGAAACAGCAATTGGCACGAGAATACAACCATAAATTCAGTAACGTTAAGTTGATTATAAAAAGTAATGTAGACAAGGACATTGCCTGCTACAAATCACGCTGCCCTCTAGCTTGGAATTTCTGTAGACTAGTGATCTAGTAGTGCACAGGGGCGTTTGGGTTGGGGTTTTTTTTGAGGAATAGAAATTGATCCTCTTGTCTTCATTAGCAATTCTCAGTTTTCTCCTGTGAGAATAACTCTACACTGGCATATTGTTATTTCATCATTCAGACAAATTCTATATAATTAGTTTTTAATGTCTTCATGAAATCTAAATCTTTAATCATCATTGATGGATTTCTCTGAATTCCTTCCAACTTCCTGGTGCCGGCTTGTCCAGGTTTCAAATCTACTCCTCACAACACTGCAAAAGGAATCGACAGTTTGCTCCTGAGATCTCTATGTGGTAATACAGCGTGATCCAGCAGGACAGATGTTAGACCGGGTATCATTTCTGAAGAACTGGCCATCAAAACATGGACTGTAACTTACATTTGAATTCTGATGCATAAAATCTCTAATTAGAGAATATGAGGCTTTTCCAGACTTCAATCAAATTAATACCGATAAAGGACATTTACAGGCCAGAAAGGCTAGCATTATTGCCAAGTAAGAATTACACTCCATGCATTCAAATGTCCCACTTACATTAATGGTAAATAAAAAGAAGAAAATATATTATATGTAAAATCAATAAATAAATATATATATAATAAGTATATAATGCTTCATCACATACAGACTTCTATCAACCAAATGTTAAATCCCTTTTACAGACCTAACTTACACATGATCAGTACAGATCCTTCAAGGAATCAGCTGGAGGCCTGTGTCTATCAAAAAAATGACCATATGCTTCCATTCTAACTGTTCATCTGCCAGCAGATTTGTCCTGCATGCATTATACCTCATTTTCCTTAGTAGCCTTTAATGAAATACCATTCAGAGTCAGGAATCTATATGGCTATGGTCTCCCATGCTCTGCAGGGAGCCAACTAAAGCAGGAGCTCAGATGGATCCCAAGGGAATATGTGGCAGTTGAACTGGAGCAGCATTAGACTGTAAATCAAGGCAGGTTGGCTGTAGTTAATTTGAATTTTGTGTTAATAAAAGAAGCGGTAGGCTCTATCCTACAAATGTCAAGCACAGAAATGGACAAGCACTGAGTGAGCATCTGGGAAGTTGTGACACCAGGGAGAATAGCCCAGGTACAGTGTGGGAACATGACAACTTCTGGGAGAACAGAAATACAGTAATTAGTACAGCAGTACCGGTGGGTCACTATAGCCTTCCTTCCACAGTCATAACCCTTCCCTCCCCACATGCCTTTAGAAACATCAAGGGGAAAGAGACATGGCAATATGGGAAAGATAATTTCTAAATGCAACTCTTTGGAGAGAAACAAGTTGGGGGTGAAAGGCAACTCCAAAATGCCATCTCTTGTCCTGATGGAACAGACAGAATGTGGAGTGATAAGGGCTGTTTCTAGAAAGAGGCAAGAGCTTGCTTTCTTTTCCTCCACTAACCACATCATTGCAAAGGAATCATTGCGGTTTTGATCTGAGTGCTGCTGAGCTGAAAAAAAGTTCCCTTTGATGTTGGCATAGACGCAGGCACCATGGATATCTACCTCACCAGGATAATCTGCCTTTCCTTCCTGTAATCCCAATTGAGCAAACCACTCTTCCTGATAATGGCAAGCAAGTGTTGAAGTTAAGTACATGTATAAGTCTTGTCGAATTTAATGTTAAGCACACAATTAAATGCCTTGCTGAAACTAGATGTAAGCATTCCTGGCTGACTTGAGGCCACAGCAAGGGGTACAGAAGCTCCTGGAGCATAATAGCAGCTACAGAACAGATTTCCTTGCTGCAGACAGCATTGCAAGCGCTCTTTTCCCTTTATCTGCAAAGCAAAGCCATGCTCAAAGCCAGTTTACAGAAGCTTTTCAAAGGAGAAAGGATTAGTTCTTGTATTTGTAATACAGCTAACCATTATTTGAAGAGGTGGGCACAAGATTAAATTTGAAGTAACACGCAGGAGCTAGATTACACTGAGATGCTTGGGCAGGAAGGTAATTATTCCATTTGGTAAACAAAATCAACAGCCATAAACATAGATCAATCTCCTCTAAAATACTAAAAATAAATAAGAATTCTGCAGTGGTCTCCCATAAATGTTGTAAGTGAAGCCAATTAAAATGATAGCTGCAACTTGCTATTCCACACAAGAACATAACTTGTCTCAAGCTATAGGATGGATGTCTTGCAGTATCTACCTAATCACGTAAATGTGACTAAACATCTCCATCATCATAAAAAACTGTTTAAATGCCACTACTTCACCACTCTTTGTACATATGAAAGTAACCTTAATGTATATTCTTTAAGAGAATGAATAAAACATACGGCTTATTTAAGTGACATAGGGACAGACGGTCTCAGGCACTCAAGTGAAAAGATGACCAGCATAAGACAAATGAACAGCATGTTAATGGTTTATTAACTCCCACATGAGTGCTTTACAAGCCATCAGTCAAAACTCCCCCTTACTAATTCAGAATTTTTCTCTTAATTGTCCCAAAACATAGAACAACAACAAATGCTTATGTTTTTCTTATTCTATTTCTTTCCATTCCAGTAGTTACTATTTCTTTACAAAGGAGTTAAGATCTCTCATTGGTGATATGTATTATCTGCAGCTACAATGGTGAATCTCTCTTTCTTTACAAGCATGCAATTAGGCATGATGAACTCCTCAAATAGATTTTGTAAGATTAGTGTAGGAGGATTTTTATACTATTTATATTGTATTATTTCTGTAGAAGATGAATATAGATTATGAGTATGATTGAACTAAATACAGCAGCTATGCATATACCCTTTTAAATAAGATGAAGCAATTTCCAAAGATCATTTATACACAGTGCATGAAAACCATACTTATTTTATGAAAGGAACGAACTTAGGTTCTTTTTTCCCAGAGCAGTTGAAAAGAATGCTTTACCATGCAGAGGAAAGGTGGTTTTCCTCCCTTTTTAGAGGCAATTAGTATCTTTAATTAGATAGCTGACCTTTAAAATTTTCTTTCTTTTCCCCAACTGCAACTTTTCCCCTCCCTACCCCATAATTACTTTCCCCTGTGGACAGCTCTTCTTTTGTCCTTGACCATTCACAGCTACAAATCACAACCAGAACACTGCATGCAGCAAGTGGTATATGCGTGCAAAATTTAGAGGAATTCTGCTAGTAAAGTTGATTTGATAGTTCAACATCTGCAACATGGACTTGAGGTGGTGCACCCCTTCCTACCCTAGTCATACATGTGGGGTTTTTTGGCAGGGGTGCTTATCCTTACCTTTTTTCCATATCTTCTTAATAATTAGAGATGTAGTAGATATACCCTATGCTATAGGAGTAGTTTCATGAGACATAATTTAGAGTCTATAAAAAAACACCAACATAATCTTGGAATCTTGATGTGCTAGCTTCTTTTTTCTTTCTTTACACTCGATGGGATGAACATAGAAATATATCACCCAAAGTATACATCAAATATCTCAAAAAGAGATTTTTTTTTTTGTATAGTGAAACTTTCAGAGAGCGTCAGGTTCTGCTTGCCTCTGCTAACCTCTGCCTATACACATACCATATGCTGCGAGTAACACCAATTCAAGCAAACTAAAGGCAAACAAACGACCTATGTGTTACAAGAAGGAAAATATGATCTTTAACCAGTAAAAAATGAGATTATAGAAGGCCCAGGAAAAAAAGACTCACGTAAATTACAGAGAGACTGAAAATAAAACAGCTATTAGAACTTCTTTGTAGGGATCCACTGAGGATTTCATAAAAACATCGTGAAGTATCCAGAGGAAACCGTTAAAGTAAGAGCACGAAAGTCTCATTGTAATGAGTCGTCGTTTAACTGTCTGTGAGAAGGGATACATCCCGGTGCTTGAGAAGAAACATCAGAGTTTGTGTGTCCCTGCCCTAAGGTAACAAGCAGCTCTCCAGTGTTAGAAAACAATTTTCTTGGCAGAAGTTCCTACTTGTGCTTTTACAGTGCTGGAGCCCAAGGTGGCAGTGTTACCTTCGGGGATTGCTCTCTGCATCTCAGACAGGAGGCAGAAGCACCGCCGGACAGTACTGGGGAAAAAGCCCATCGACTGCTTGAGACAAGGTGCCTTTTCGGGGTGTTGACTTGCCCCTCCCAGAGAGCACGAGGAATATTTTCTCACAAAGAATTTCATGTCAGCAATGATTTTTCAAAAGACGTGCTCATCAGAACACTTCACAAACTAATTATTAAGCCACCCAAAAGCTTCGCCCTTTTGGGGGTCTGAATGACCCTAGTGTGGAACGTGTTCTCTATGCAACAAGAGTCCTACACTGGTTAGGTAACATTTCGAGCAAGAATAAGGGGAAAAGAATGTAAAGTTCATTTTCTTAAAAATAAGCTTGGTCCTGTATTTTAATACAGGCATCACTTAAAAAAAAAAAAGTGTGGTTATCTTGTAAACAAGCTTCACAATGCATAAAGCAGTACAAAAACAGCTTTACAATCCACTGTGAGATACAACAGCAAAGCAGCAAGCTTGCTTTTTGTAAACAGCCCTTTCAAGAAAATCTGCCTGAACCTAATATTATTTTTCCATCAAAAATTTAGTGAAAAAGTCAGAGTCCTTAGGCACTATCTTCTTGCTGTTGTTGAGCCAACAGAGTTGTTTATTTTAATAAAACACAGCATCTTTTTTTCTTTTTTTTATGGTGCTCACATTTATTCTAAATAAAGAAAGAAAGGAGAACTGCACCCTGTAAACCATCACAGTATATATCATCAGCTCCTTTACACAAGCCAAAACAGACCACGCAGGATTCAAAAGAAGGCTCAGCACCACAAGAAAGCTTGAAAACTGAACTCAGGACCTGCTGTGTTTGACTGCCCTGAAATCATCATGGGAAGCAGCCTGTTCTGGAAAGATAGAGCAAACCATGTTACTTCTACTCAGTGTTTATTCAGGCTGAGTAGGAAAAGCAGAAAATCTCAATATGGAGAGCCTAGCACTGACGACAGCATGATTTTATCAAATTTCAGCCATTAAAATTTAGCATCCCTACTTGAGCTTTTCATGCACTTAATGGTAAGAAGAAAGTGAAGTGACTCACCCCATGAGGCTTCCTATCTTTCTGTGTTTGCCATGCAGAGATGCTAGATGACAAATATAGATTAGAAGCCTAACTTTTACAAAACTACGCTTAGGTTAGCTATGTCTCTATCTAAGTATAAAAATAATACAATACATTTGAGGTAACTCGAGGTTTAAGAGGACTGTGCACCACCATGGAATAAAAAGTCCACTGATGTACCTGTTCCATCTATGAGAATCAATTTTAGAAAACAACTAGGTTTAATTAAGGAGAACAGAACTGCTATTGGTAATATTTCTTCCATTATCGCTGACAACCAATAGCAATAATATCAAATTAACAAGATTTTAAATTATAATGTATGTTTTGATTGGAAATGTAAAGTGTATTTTCTTCAAAAGTATTTATTTAAAAATAAATTTTCATATCAGAGGGAAATTTTAGCAGGTGAAAATCAATTCTCAATTTGCACATTTTTAATTTTACAATTTAGTGTCTAACTGTTTTAAGCTACTAATAAGTTTCTACCACAGGAGAAAAAACAGAGCAAATTTAGCACACCTGCAGTCTTGGATGTTACAAGGAAGGAATCTCTGGGGGCACCTTATTACCAAAGAGGGTCCTCCATTAACTCTGAAAAATGGACTATTGCTACTATGAAAACAGTCTTAATAAGAAGAAACTGATTTTTGCTGCTTGTAGTGTAATTACATACGGCTCATATAATTACATAAAATTTTGTTATAAAATTGCCTTTGATTTATGCATTATTTATGCCACATTTTATTTTCATTTTTCCTCTGAAATCCTCAAATTCCTGTGTTTCTCTAATACACTAAGAAGGACCTATTATTTAATTTAATTAACTCTGTAAATACTACTTTCTGTCACTTTAGTGAAGAGCACATTATATCAAATAATGGAAACAAAAGAATTGATTGTATCTGTTGCAAAAACCCTTCTTTATAATATCCTCAATCAGAAGAGCTTAGAATAGCTAATAGAAGGGGAGGAATTTGTATTTTCTCCTTTTTTTTCATTTTGCAAGCATATATTCTTGCTGTGTCAACAATGCTGCACAATTTTTTAAAATAGCTTTGTTTGTTACTACTAAAAGAAAGTTTAAAAGTGTATAAAACCAATGATTTTTCAGGTATGAGGTTTTTTTTGGAGGAGGGGGGTGAAGACATCAGGTGTTTTTAGTAAGTGCTATCTGTTATTTCCTAAGTCAAAACTATAATTAATGTCACAATTTTCAGTAACAGTCACCGGTGCGCCACGATTCTAAGACCATACTTCCACATCAGGTGTCCAAAAAGCAACTGTAGGAGGGAGTTCACAACATTTGAATTCTAGCCACAACGCTGAAAACCTTTTACACACACCTACGCTGTAATTATCAATGTAGGAGCATTTGCATTGCCAGCACGGGCAGACTGGACGGTGACAGTGAATTTGTCATTAGCTGCATACGAGCCAAAGGCTCGCATGCTATATTTCTTTAAAATGTTTTTAACAGTGACAGACATCAAGAAGAGCTAATATTCCAAAGCCCTAGACACCCACAAAATTGATGGAGAAAAGGATAATTGCTAGGAGTATGTTATCAGCAAAAACGCATTACAGCTTGAGAAGGCACAAACATTGTCTGCATTCAGCAGGCCGCACGCTAATGAGATTGCCTCTCCCAGTAGCAGTTGATAGGGGAGCGGAATAGCACTCTAATTAGGTTTACTGACTAGGGGTCTGTATTGTCTTCTCAGCACTAGCAAGTTGGGAATGCCACGTCTTCTGCAGTGAAAGGAAATGAGATGTCTTCCTTAGTCCCCACCTAACCAAAACAATTATGAGTCAGGACCATCTTGGTCACTTCATCCGTTCAATCATCGAGAAAGGATAGTTACTTTAGTGTGACATTTTAACAAGCTTTGAAGTTATTGAAGGTAAGCCTTAGGTAAGTCAGATGCATATCACTAACAACATTAATCTACTTGATAATACCTTATTAAATTTTCCTCTTGCCTCTGGTCCAAATCTTCCTTGCTAGGGGGGCATAATGTGTTTATGCATAAACAAAACTGCCTCCTATTGCAACACACATACAGGTAAAATCATAGAATCATAGAATCATAGAATGGTAGGGGTTGGAAGGGACCTCTAGAGATCATCTAGTCCAACCCCCCTGCTAAAGCAGGTTAGCCTAGAGCAGGTTGCACAGGAATGCATCCAGGCGGGTTTTGAATATCTCCAGAGAAGGAGACTCCACAGCCTCCCTGGGCAGCCTGGTCCAGTGCTCTGTCACCCTCACAGTAAAGAAGTTCCTCCTCATGTTCAGGTGGAACTTCCTGTGTTCCAGTTTGTGTCCATTGCCCCTTGTCCTGTCGCTGGGCACCACTGAGAAGAGTCTGACCCCATCCTCTTGATATTTCCAAAGAGACCATAGTGTCCACTCCTATTTCAGCCTCTTCTCTCCAAGAGTATAATAAAATTAAAAGGACAGTTTCTATACAGTTTTATCTACAAGTCATGCTGACAGTGTGCAGCGTCAAACCATATCATCCCTATAGCCTGTGACCACACTGATGCGTACTAATACTTGAACTCAGGTGTAAATTCTGATATCCAGATGCATCTGGATATCAGCACCTGCCACTAAGGACCTGATTGTGGGATTGATCCTTCTGTCTCTGATTCAAAGGGCACAGCATGACATTTATGCCAATATAAGATCTGGTTAAAATGACCCAAACTGGCTTCATAAATTCCTTATTCTTACATAATATTGCTGATGGGAATTTGTGGTTGAAATTGAACTTCATCCAAACCATGGGAATGGCAGCATAGAATATTAATATTGCCTGAATTTTGGTAGAAAAAGCTGTATTTGAGTAGTTTGTACTTTTGCCAAAATTCACCTGTTTGCCTTGAAAATTTCCTCACTACTTTCTGCATTAAGTGATAGGTTTGTTTTGCCCAATTAGAATAATTTGAGGTCTCATTTAGAAAAAAATCTCATTTAGGGAAAGATGTCCATAGTATTCACAAGTTTGAGTATGAATATAAAAGATGGTACATTTTTTGTTTTCTATGTGAAAATTTGCCCAAATTTGTTATTTAAAGTCAATGAGGTAAATAAGATTTTGCACACTAGAAAGAAATTTGACAGTGCTGGTAACACTCCCCAAGATTCCATTCTCGCTGAGCAGCCTCATACCTTGAGAGATCCAAATATTACANAAAAGTCAATGAGGTAAATCAGATTTTGCACACTAGGAAGAAATTTGACAGTGCTGGTAACACTCCCCAAGATTCCATTCTCGCTGAGCAGCCTCATACCTTGAGAGATCCAAATATTACACAAAAATATTCTCCTGAGCTCTCAGTCTTTCTGGACCATATCAGTCCTACTGAGACCTAACACCAGCACAGGAGAAAATGGCCCACTGCCTTCAAAACCAGAGCATGCTTTGTACAAGGGCTCTAGAGGTTTAAATTGACTCTCCATTGAAATCAGTGTTTAGGTACACGGTGAAGGACATGAGTGAAAAAGGGTTGTACTTTCATATCTTAATAACCTCTACATACAAACTGATTCATGGTGACTGCAGTGTGTGGGAGCTCCAAGAAAAGCAGCACCAAGACAGGATGGAAATTGCTGAATGTACAGTCAAGTATGACACACACAGCACACATGTGCTCTGAGAGAACCTGATTTGCACATCACCTGTCATTATCTGATGGTTAATCGGAAGCTGGTAGAGAATAAAGCAAGGAGTTGCAGGAAGAGAAAATACAAGATGGTTACAAGAGTTCAGAGTTGTCTGGAGAACCATCTTTTATTCCTCTTTGTGCCACAAAGTTCCTGTACATTGGTAGTCACCTCAGATAAACCAAACCCTTTGCATGTGTTCGCTAATTGCACGTTCCTCAGTTTCTGGATGCGTACCCTAAGGTCTCGTCTGCAGAAGCGCTGAGCTGGCACAGATGCAGCGGAGTACAGTGAGTTCTATGCTCTGAATGTAACAAGTCCTATATAACACTAAATATTAAGAAAACCCAGAACCATAGCATCTCCAATTGGACTTCTACAATTAGCAAACACTGACCTTACAGCCCCTCAGATACTAATCCATAAAACATTAAAAACAAAGAAACAAAAAACTCCATCTCCTCACTAGACTATTATGAAGGTAGGTTGCAAGGGCAAATATTCAGATGCTGTAACGGTAAATATCAGAGAATAAGTCACGAGAAAAGGATTCATTTGATTACATGCCTTGGATGATATTACACACTGGAGAAAACAGTGTGAAACCAGGTTCGCAGAAAGCACAACCTCATGCATAGAAGCCTAGGCAATGAATTTCAGAGGAAGCAGCAGCTTTAATTGTTATCTTTACTAACATCTGATTATTTGATAATGCTATAGCGAAAATGGTCTCTTAATACATCAACATATATGTAAACATATGATTTTATATAAAAATTGTACTGTAACTAGAATGCTATTGGTTTATATATATACACACCATATTCCCAAAAGAGTGAATTTTGTTGGTCTCTCACTTGCAAGGTACCAAAAAGCAGACATCTAACCCCACGCACGGACTAAATTTGCGCATACAGTATTGGAGTAAGCATACGGTACAGCATTATAAACACTTAAATACATGGCAGGAGAAGATGAAAGCATTGCCGCTCATTTTCACAAGATAATTACGTGCTTGTGAACTGCTCCAGGATACTCTACAGGTTTTAGAGGGAGCCTCCTAGGTACCCTACTCCCTTCCTATGCTGGAGTTGTTCAAGATGCCTCTCTAGATTTAACTCTAAATATTAGTTACTGNTGAAAGCATTGCTGCTCATTTTCACAAGATAATTACGTGCTTGTGAACTGCTCCAGGATACTCTACAGGTTTTAGAGGGAGCCTCCTAGGTACCCTACTCCCTTCCTATGCTGGAGTTGTTCAAGATGCCTCTCTAGATTTAACTCTAAATATTAGTTACTGGAAAAAAATAATTTACACTGAGATTAAAACATATTGAGAACTATGTCAATCAGTTTTAGAAATGGTTTTGCTGAGATTGAAAATAAGGGTAGCTACAGTCTTTGCAAAGCTAGTGACGCAGTAAGAGCATGAAGAATTATATTGTTTTTATTTTAAAGAAGCTGTTAATAGTATCCTTTTTAAAAGTATCAAGAATGTGATGTCATAATATCTAATGAAAAAATAAGCATCCAAACTGGGCATTTAAAATAAATGTAAAATATATTTTCTTAATGAAATCGGTCATGTATGACTTTATCAAAACCAAGAGATTAATTTCACTCACAGGGATTATCCGAAATGAGGTTTTCAATTAATGGTCACTAGCTGAATAAACCCCTAAGGAGATCTTGGTCTATGTTACACTATACTACACAAATAAACTTGGCAGAAGCTGAAAAAGCAGTGAGACAAAGGTTCTCCTTGGTTTATCAAAGGGAACACATTATCTGTGAAAAGCTTTTATTTACCAATTGTAATTTAAAATCACTGTACAATCTTTTCAATAAAGATAATTATCTGTGGGACACACTGCTACTTCCTGGTACATTGATTTTTTTAAAAGTACAGGCTGCTCTCAAGTTTCAGTTTGAAACCAAAAGTAAGAGACTGCTTTTGCCACACAAACCTCTCATAAAAGCATCATATTAGCATCAAAGGCTTACAAAAAAAGTTTCGGAAGAAATGAACACAAACAAACTGCTGTGGACTTGCTCTGTACAGCCCTAGATAACAAACACTGAATATTAAGATGACCCATACGTACACACCCTTTCCAGCACACCTTGCCTGGGCGTAAGTTCAACTCGTCTTCCTTGGAGAGCAAGTCTAATGCTGAGCTATGTTACCGGTCTCTGCAAGCACTGAGATCCATTCAAGTATTTCAGCGTAATCTCCCAAGCAATCCTATGATTTCTAACTATTTTTAGTGTCAACTGAGCTCATAAATAAGTTAATTTTAAAATCAAGTATTACCTTTAACTAGGCAGCTCTAAACCCAGGCACAAATGGAAAAGGTGGCCAGGGTAGAACTCTGAGAGCTGGTTGATGGAGGAGGTGTTCATACGGTTCCACAGTTTCAGTGCTAATCACTTAGCGCTTTCCTCCATTGCAGCCCCATGTTCACCAAGTCTGAGGCTTCACATTTAACACTCATCAGAGCAGGTATTGGTTGGGCTGTCATTACTGTTACCTCATAGAAAAACCTTCAGGATTAGTCCTTAAATATAATTTTGAGTATGTAATTTGCTGGATTAAGTGACCAGTGCTTTTTGAAATTTTCGCAAGTACCAAACATCCAGCTCCTTGCTGTTTTATCCCACCTCCCCACCTCTATCTCTGTATTTTCCTGTCTTTCTTCCACTCACCTGCTCTTCTCATTCCCCTGCATATGAGCAAGTGGACCATTTACAGCAGATAGTTTTGAAATGCTTAGAATTAATTGTAGAGTGTCGTCAGCCATTTTTATGGATAATAGTAAGTACCTTGCTCAAGAGCAGGAGAAAAATAATGTGCTATTCAAAAAATTACAGATAAACACTCCATTTAAAATTGCTGAAAATTGCAAATGTTCTTGATAGACATTAAGGCAATTTGAAATAATAGTCATGAAAAATAACTGCCATTTTGAAAGGCACTGATACTCTTTCTTGAAGATGATCTAAATCCACTGAACACACTGACCGATGAGAACAGTCCTCAAAAGTGGTCGTGGTTCTTATTGTGCTTGTTTGTGGAAGAATCTTGTTTAGCTCCTACTGAAAAAAAGTCTAAGTTATGAAGAATGGGGAAGAAAATAATCCTCAAAAATTCTATAAGTGTAAGAGATCTGCTAGATTTCGGTAAGAGAATTTAATGAGAATAAGTAATATGTATCATTCAATCATTAAGATTATTTAGAACAAAATATATCCATATTTACCACTTTTGTACTTTAAGATACAGAACCAAACATTGGTTTTAAATCACAGCAAATGGAAAAATAAATTCTCGTCTTTTGTCAAAGGCAGGCATGCAGCAGCTGAAGCATTATTGTCTGTAAAAGACATACGAATCAGGTGTAAAAACCCAGTTCAACCATTTGTAACTGGCAGCTCCCTTATTAGGTGGCATTCATACTACTTTTAAAGTACAAGCAGTTGTAAACAGATGTGGTTTTCCACATGAAAAAAGAATATTTATTTTTTATTTTAACTGACATGCCCCTAATATAAAATCGATAACCTTTAGTGGCAAATTATTGATAAGCAGAGTACTTAGGTACACAGATAGTATTTAATATATCTTTAAGTTTTAAAATGTTTTAAGTGGTATGAAGTAATTGAGACTTAAGCATACTTAAGTTATTAAGAGTTCTGGGCCCCAAACATCAAGCTTCAAATTCTTAATTATGCTAGTCATCCCCTGTCAAATTTTCCATATGCCATAAATAATTTTCTAAATGTTTGTTAGTCAGCTGCAATACCGTTCATGAGCTTTCCTATTGTATATACATCAGCATTTAGTAGAAATTGTGCTCTTTAAAACTTACTAATTCATTTGCCAGTCTTTAAACTTCTAAACTTTTTTTCCCTGATGTCAATTTCAATAATTAAAAATAAGTGAAAGCCACATCAAGCATATATCCTTAGCAGACATTCTTGTTAACCAAATCTACAAAATTTCCAGTAACTAAAATGCAAGAAATTCTCTGGCATTTCTTACAACGTTCCCTACTTCTTTCCCCCCTCACCTTTTCAACTCTGAGATACTTTCAACAACTCCTCACATTGCTGCATTATAAACTGTCTGCAGTCAAGATGTTGGCTATGAGGTCAACACATTGCAGGAGCCCACCCAGTTAGCAGTAACAGGCTACGTTTTCTTTGTATAATAAATAGTGGCTTTCCATCTAATGTCTGTTAACCTTTGAAATATTTTTAATGTCCATCTGTGTTCTGGGATTAAACTTCAATATTTCACACTCCAAAGCAGCCAATAAATTTACGTAAATCCATTGTTTTTCCTTTGTTAAAAAGAGATGAGCATAGATTCCCTATATCATCACTCGTGTCTATATATGAACATATATTTACACATGTAAACATGAATATGTATTTACACATGTAAATGTATACGCGTAAACATGCTGTACATGTTTGTGTTCCAGTAATATCATGGATTTTGTGCAACAAGTTGCCAAAGATATAAATATCTCTTACTAATTATCATCTGGAAATCTGAACAGACACATAAGACTAACGTGACTTTCTTATCCTTTAAGCAATGACACATTTTCACTGCATATCCTGACAGCAAGAGGTTTCAAAGCACTTGCTGCAGTTCCTAGTTCACGAGTTAATGAAAACAAGACCTTTCCTACATAACTGAAAAACAGCTTCCCAAGACACCACTATTGAAATGAGCTGAACTTGCCATAATTGCTTCTCTTCTCAAGCAATCCTCCTACCCCTTGTATCACCAGGGAGGAAATCCTTCAGAAATCCTTTCTGTCAATGCTGCCCAGTACATACTCACCAAAGCTGATAAGGAGGTATAAGGCAACATGACAGATGGCAATATTTGTACATGTATATTTGTACATTTGTAAATTGTGTATTTGAGATAACAGTTTATGTAGTTTTGAAAATGGTTTACCTGTGATAAACCCCAAGGTACATATTTCTTGAAGAAGTAGGTGTAAACATAGAAAAATGTCACAGCTGAAGTAAGAAGCTGCAAGAATAAGAGCTGCCAGGATCAGCCAGGTGGGCTTCAGAGATGGGGAAGAAAGTTCCTGCACCCACAGAAAACTGGACTAAGTTTGCTGAATCTCAAAAAGGCACAAAGCAGACTGAAAAGTTTGGAAGCTGAACCCTGCAACAACAAAATGACTAGGTCTATTATTTTTTTTTACATTTAAATTCTCTGATATACTCACTTGGAACTCTATTCTAAAAGCTACTTTTTTTTTTTAACTTGTATTCTGTTAAAATTTGTCTTTTCTTCCCATCCTTTAGGCATTTACTGTAGAAGGTCTAAGAACACCTATATCAAAGCTCTGGATGATCCAGGACATTGACATGAAGGGCAAAGCAAAATACAGATCCTGTTTTTATTCAGTGGTTGTACAAGTAAATACAAGATTAAAAATGGACCTGTCAAGCTGATGTCAGCTACTGTTTCTTTGAAATGGGTGTGTTTCTGTGCTTATTTTACTGCAAAATGGAAAATCAAAAAAACTAGGGGAGTCTATTTCTAGGATGATTTGGAACTAAATAATTCTCTTAATTGTGTTAGCAGAACTGTAGTTCCAAACCAATCTTTAAAAGCCTCATTAAAAGTAAACTAGTATGAACTGTTGTGGCATTTCTGAAATGAAATGCTTTATTTTGACTTTTTGAGATGAGTGAATTAAAAAGAAATCCTCTTTATGACTGCTAAACTTTTGACCAAAATCCAAACCAGTTCCGTAAGTAGCTTCAGCAACTGTGAAATTACAGTTTTTTCTTCACTTACTACTCAAAGAAAAGAAATGTTGCCCGGGTCCATCTATAAGCACTATGAGGGTGTCAGTTATCAGACCATCCCAGAATGCAGTATTCCACACTTGGAAAGTAATTTGCAAGCCCAAAGCATCTGCCATCAGCCAACCAGCAAAAAGAACCACTTGGTGGTTTTCCTAATAGTTTCTTCCTACTATTGTTTTCAAGTACTTTTGCTTTCTTCTCTTTAACTGTCAAATGATTCCTTAAAGATAAATGTTGGTTTTCAATTTACAGGTTCCCACTTGAATGAACGAAGGACCCACAGACAGTTATCTTTCAAGACAGAAAAATAATTATCAGATCAGTTGGAAATCTGAGGGTTTTCTTTTTTTAATACATGACGTGCATGCTCAAGTTTCAGTAGAAGAGGTTAACACTAGAAAAACAGATTTTCATCTTTTCCAGACTCCTTTCTGCATGGAGCTAGACATAACTCAACAGTTTTCCCCAGCCTACTTTACCTCTGTTTATTTTTATGTAAGTAGACTAAGTTTTGTAGTTGCAATTACCTCTCGCATTTGTTAAGATTTACAGGATGGACATCTGTTCTAATACAAATTCACTACAACTGAGATCTTACTAATTTACCAGCATGTTTCATATCAGACTTTTAATGATGATATTGGTTGTGTGTTTAATCTCCACGTAAACACTTAAGATTTATTTAAGAGAGTCAGTTTGGGTTTTGGTTTGGGTTTTTTTTTTAATGGGTACACTGCATATTTATGAAACCACATGTCATCATCAGCTCCCAATCCTTCATTCCCAATACAGACACTACTAACTTCAAAATAAAGTTCGTGTTTGGGGATTTTTAAGGAAAATTTGCCTTTCTGGACAGAAGACTAGTAACGTTGCAGGGGGATCATCCTTGCTAGATGGTGTTATCAGTAGCCAGTGGTGGCTGGAAGAGCTGAGTAGGTGCCCAAAGGAGCAGCGCAACAACAATAGAAATCTGCCATGAAAAACGGCAAGAGGAAGGGAGTAAGTTGCATTAGACCAAATGTGTTAGTGACATGACAGCAGAGATAATGTGTCTTTCACTTCCATACAGAATGACCTTGAAAGGCAAACTTCTAGACTACAATAAAGCAGAAATCTTCCTCTGGAACTGAATGTTTCGGTGTAATGTAAAAATACAGAGAAAAGCGAAGCATGTAAAATGAAGTCTGACTCAACTTCTGTGCTATTCTAAAAAGATTAAGCTTATATTCCTGTACTATGAATTTAAGTAGGTAGTCAATGTAAAAGGTAGTGTATTTCTTTCAGTTCCAGTAAACTTAAACACTTATCCTTTCATACTTGGCAAAGACTTACAGCACATCTTTAACCCAAAAAAACTTGCTAAAAGTAGTATATAATGATGTAATAAAGGACTGTATCATCATGCAGATGGACAGACTCCAAATAAAATTGCATGAGCTACCTTAATTCCATCTCTAAACGATTGGTGTCGTTTTCATGATACCACTTCCTTAATGCATTTTTTCGGCATTCAATACTATCCATTTCATAAGGGCCCTCAGAACTGAACCCAGCTAATGAATAGTACGAGTGCAGGATGTTGGGCACTGAGCAGACAGACTGTAAGCAGAGACACATTTTTCTATTCTAGATGGAAAAATACTCCTACAAATGCCAGTACATTTGTTAAGACTCATCACAAGGGTGAAAATTGCAAGTAGGCACAGGAATTGAGCCTAAATAGCTATGACACACAGGAGAGAGAGTAGGACGGGGTTTTTTTCTGTTTTTTGGGGTTTTTTCCCTATTTTACAGGAGAAAAGCATGCACAGAAACAGACTTAAACATTTACTCCCAAATCACACCGGAAGTCAAGATCTGAACGCAGAGCTCTTTCCAGTTCCTTACTCACAGGCTTGTTTTCTTGATGTGTAAATGAGGAGAAATACTAATTAGAACATGGGAGTAAGCCCATTACAGCACCTGACCAGGAGTATATTCAGCATTAGCAACCTAACTTGAAATAGGTTTGACCTTTGAAATGTCTCGAATCTCATTCAAATCGTTGTGAAAGAGCCAGTATCTTCCCCAGCATTCATTAAAAAAACCTGAATTTTTTTAAAAACATTGTAATGCAGCACAGAACATTTCAAAAATTAAAACAGCTATTCAACCATCATTTTAAATCTCCCTAAATATCAAATGAGTTTGTTTTAATTGGCTACCTACATCACAGCATACCACTTTAACACTGAAAACAAAATCAGACAGCCCTGACTTAGCCTGCAACTCAGCTGTCTGTGTTGTACATGATGAATCACTCCCTATTTTGAGTCACTTTCCACACACTGAAACTTGCATTCATAAATTCACATTAGGCAGTTAATGGGACAGAATCAGGGTTGCTATGGTGACAGTGTGATGTGCCCTATCACTTAAGTGGGAAAATGAACACTAGTAATTATCACCAAGCAAATGGTATTTTCGCCTTTTGTATACAGTATCTTTTGAATGTTTAGTTTAGATAATGAACAAATCTGTGGCTTTCTACAAAGGTGGAATAAAAACCAACTAAAATTACTATTACCTGATCTCATACTAAAAGTCAGTCAGAATACGTCACTGAGCAAAGCCGGTAAGACTTACGTATTTGCAAACAACATTGACAAGATTATAATGACGTTGGGAAACTACAGTCCTGAGTTCAACAGCATGATACATCAGATGCAATTCATAGGGTGAAAAAAACGTGTCTCGATTTTGCTTTCAATCTGAAATTAAGATTACCTTCACATCATGAAGCCCGAATAGTCATAAAGAACGTACATCTACCTTTCTCATTAGGGTTGTAACAGAAAATATTCTCTGTTACAGCAAAATACATGGTCAGTGTTAGTGCCAAAACCCTTTGTGCACTTGCTTTCCCTTCTTAGGAGGTCAGACAGCCCTAATAACATCTCTTGTGTCTAAAGGAACAGACACAAGGAGAATACAGCTGGACTGATATTCAAAAATAAATATTGAGAAAGTCATGATCTTATGATCTCTGTTATTTTTCATCTTAGTTGTTCCATGCATAATCACATGGAATAAATCTGCAATATTTGTTTCAAGTGTTAAGAAAAGAAACACCTGTTCATATTTAAACTCTCTACATTCCACCATTGATTTTACTCCCCTTTAACCTCCTGGAGACCTGGTCATTTACACACTTTCAACACGTCAGCAGATAATTTGAAACTGTCCCTATTTGCATGGATGCTGAGTACAGCAGCTCCCATTTTTTTCTAAAATAGCCTGAAATAACAGACTGCCATCCACTGAAACTGACAGTGCCCAGTGTGTGGTACATAAAAGCACTGAAAACCTGAACATATAGTATATCCTTAAAATTATGAATCCGCATGCTTATATCCCAAATTTCCTTATCAGGATCTTAGGTATGATAATAGAGGCACAAATTCGAACACAGAAATTTAAAGTTGAGACTTTGTGCTGTCCTGACCTAACTTTACAACCAATGCTATACCAACAAGCAGATCTGCCTCTCACAGGTTTGATAGACCATAAAGTCTGCATGGAATTGTTTTTCTCCCATTACAGACTCCCACTCTTAAAACACCCTCAAGAGACCAAACTGAGAATTCCTGTCCCTTGATAACATCTGCATTCTAGAAAATACAGGTAAAGTTCAGGAGAGTCTGAAGAAACAAGGTAAATGCTTGAGTGATAAGCAGTATTAAAAGGAATGAGAGAGCAAGGAGCTACCACAAAATGAGTAAGACTCCGCAGATGCAACCATCAGCTGCTATGTCCAGCAATATAAAACATTAAGAAAGTTGATGAACAGCAGACTGATTTTAGCACTATTCTACTCTTTAAATATTGTCATAAAATAATAATCTTCTAGGTAGTATAAGATGTGACTGTTGATAAGTGTGGGGTGTGGCAGAAGGAGAAATTAGTTTTATTGGCTATATTTTGAGAGACAGGGAGGTGGGGTGGAAACAAACTAGAAACATGATCAGGTAGTCAGAGATCAACAAATTTCCCAACTTTCCCCAATATCCATTTTACTAAGCATTCCTACTCAGTTTAGTTCTGGACATATATATTTGTACATCCAAAGATGATTTTCCTTCTAACCAGGACTTGTTGGGTTTATTAAGTAGAGCTTAACTGCAGCTGCTCTTTTTCCTCACCCAAAATTTTTATCTGCAGGCTTGCAGGAAATTCTTTTTTTCAGAATTTAAAGCAAAATAATGTAATTTGCAGTTCTAAAGCTGGCTGGGGAGTTAAGTAGATTTAAGGACTACATTTCAGATAAGTGATCTCTATTACGTGACCTTGCGATCAGTGGCACTTTCTAGCCCAGGCTGCAATTCCCATGATGTCAGTGAACACACAATTTTTGGCTCTAAACACTCTTCATTGCAGACTCCTTCCTCAGGCAAATTATAATAGTTGGTTGCTGTTCTTCTGTGTATTCAATGATTAAACCACAGCCACTCAGAAAGGCAGATGATACAAGTTGAATTCTAATGCAGAACATATGCAACATTCTGTAAACAAGCAAAAAATAAAGAGGTAGAGTCCTCTGTTTCTACCTCAATGTAATCATCTCTCAGCATAGAATTATATTCTACACTTCACTACCTTCATAAAATTGAATATACCTTTATCTGAGCACTTCTACGAAGAATGCCAAAATTGTTCTATTCTGATCCTTCAGAGAGGCAGCATTCAGATTTACTGCTCTGAAATCAGGGGTCTTAAATTAGCTACCAGCTTGTATAGTCTTCATGCTTTTTCTCACTCCAACATATGACCAGTGGAGAGCATGCTAGTTTTTTCATCTAATTGGGCAAATATGTTTTTCTTGTATAAATGATTTTACTAAATCACAGAGCAAGTCCAAATATTTACCAGAGTTTCACTAAAGACACAGTCACTCACACATGATTTATAAAATCCTTCTTCATAGAGATGTCCTAAAACTTAATCCCAAAACAAACATCCCAGCTGGGACAGACCTTCTATCACACTTTTGAGAAATTGTGATACAACTGCTATCTATCAAATCCAGACAGCCTGCATGAAATAAATTATCTGAACACTTAGTTTAAGAGAAAAATCACTGATAGCAATCTTCTCGCTAAACACAGAGAAGTATATTTATTTACACAAGAAAATGTTTTTCTATTACATTTTCTACTGCTCATAAATTGTCAGCAAACAAGTTAAGAATTTACTTTCTGCATAAATGTTCATTAAAGATCTTAGTTTTTAAAAAAATCTCAATTTAAAGAGACCTGTTAACTAGAAAATGATGGTGTAGTGATGAATAAAAATTATTAATCAATGCCACTTGAGAGTATTCTGACCAACTTTACTGTCAATATCTCAGCTAAGTTTTCATGAATAATTTTGTTTATTTGAACAGGAATTGCACTGCAAAAGAAAAAGGAATGATACACAGTGGGCAGGACTTCATTTACAGGAGGGGGAGAGGAAGAGGGTCCCCAAAACCCAGATTTGTGCCTGTGTAATCTCAAAATTCCCTTTTTGATATATCCACTTACAAAAAAATCAGTCTGGACTTTCAGCTTTGTACTAGCAGGTTTCGCATCAAATCAGGTACTGTCTCTCCTCCCATAACTAGCATAGATCAGATGCACTCCACGTCATTGTCTTCTCTTGCTCATTCGAAACAAAAGCAGTACACACCCATGACTAATGTAAGATGCCATCTTTAGATGATCTCAGAATACACTGATTTGGTACTGATAACTATGGACTCATAAAGGTTATTTTATTTAATTTCTTCAAAACCAGATCAAATATTTTAATCTGCTTAACTGTTTTGATGTTCTAAAGAAACAATATTTTTTTGCATTTTACCTCAACAGGGCTTGGCTCAGGCCTTACTTAAGCCATCTGGCTAAAAAAGCGGCATTAGTCATCGAGGCCAAAGAGCTTTCAGTACTCACTTTTTCAACAGTTCCTAAAACTAAGACACACTGACAAGCGTCCAGATCCCCCCAAATTTATTCTAGGATAATGGAAGTGTACACCTCCAAAGATGCTGTAAATGTCTAGTCAAAAGCCAAAAGCAGAGGGGACCATAGAGGAAGAACCACTGTTCAGTGACAGCTGGTTTTTGATCTTTGGGGTAGTGTACTAGGAAACACATCTGCATTAATAAGTTTTTGTCCGATTCAAACGGGCTTAAGAGTTAGCAGAAACATACACTGCTTTCTACAGAACTGTCAGAAACTGGCTAGTACCCGTGCAAGGAACAAGCACCTCTGTTTTTTCCCCAATACAAGTTTGTTGAATTTACCTCTCTTGGATTTTTTTCCTACTGTTTAAAACATTAAACAACATTGAGCAACAGGAATGTTTTTTAAATTCACAGCTAGTAGTTTGACATGAGCGAAGTTTGCAGCAATGCAAGCACTTCTGAAAATCCCGTGTTTAGATGATAGGATATATTAAATCTTGAGGAAAACAAAGGGAGACACTAAGTGAGCAGAACCAAATGCACTTTTCTCAAGATTTACTTAAACAATACGAACATTTTTGTGCCCAAATACACATACTGTCTTGCTACAATGTTGGATGTGCATAGTGGTCATGGTCAAGACCTTTACACACCCACACGTACTCTTATTTGCATAAGAAATAAAAACTCCGTAAGTTTAAGTAAGGGTATTTATCAGTGCTACCAGCAGACAAATGTGCATAAAGCAAGAAAATGCCTACAGTATACTTACCTTCCAGTAGGTGCATATCCTAAGAATTGCATCTCTAACTACTAAGAGAAAGTTAAATACTATTGGTGAAGAGACTGAAGAGTAAAAGAAGCAAAAAGCAATTTCCACCTCTGTGTTAGAGTCAATGAGCCTACAGAAAAGGAAAGGACTTGTTATCCTCTTTACAAGATAGCATTTTCATCACACGCAACATAAGACACAGCAAGATTTTAAATTACTGATGCTGACACATGCATACAACTTAAAAAAAATAAATCCACTAAATACCATATTTCATGGAGCACAAACAATGTAATGAGCATAAACAGAAGAGAAGTGATAGCTTTTCTAACGCAGGAGTGAGCATCTGCACTAATGCTCTGCATCCCAGAGGTTTCCTAAAAGTTTTGAGATTGTTCTACTATATCTACATTTCACTTTCATAATCAAGGATAAGAAGTACAGGGGGAGAGGAAAAAAAAGCCTCTCTGGGATCAAGAGGTCAGCTGCAAATCTATTTAAGCTCTTACAGTTTCTCAGTGCTATACTATACTTAGCAGAAGACAAATGCAGTAATGAGCAGAAGAGACAGTTGAATTTTCAGCCTTTCCTTGCTTGTATTCAGTGAAGGAGAGGGTTATTTGTTTGAGAGATGTGGTGTTGCTCTGTAGGAATCCATAAATCCCATGTGCTATGCATTTGGTTCTTGTCAAGGATATCGTTGTATGAAAACACGGGGTCATTTCAAAATGAGACTAACTGCATTTAACCAGAAAAGTAAACAGTAGCTGCAGATAGCACAGTAGCCCACTCTTCAGAAACAGTAAGATGCCATTTGCCTTAAGATGCTGCCTTTGAAACAACAGTGAGCCCACTGATATTGTCAAAACCTCTAAATACAGGAGAAAGAAAACTGCTGGCAAAGTGAGACAAAAGTTCCTACAAAAATAAAAGTTGTAGTCTTGAAGGAAAAGTGACTTCTGGGAGGGAGAGATGATTCACCAAGGATGTAAATACTCAGATTAAACCAGTATTTGGAGAGCTTTTGATATTCAAAAAAAAGAAATGCCCCCTATATTTTTCCCCCCTCAAAATGTTCTGAAAAAGTTGTCCCTGAATGTATGCAGAGCACAGGGCATAGCTCCCCGAAAGGACTGCGTGGTTTAGGGTAGGACCTTTCAGCTATGTTTCAGGGCACAAAATGTCAAGGGGACAGTAAAAGGGAGGACAGAGAGAAACATGACTGGGCACAAAGACTGGGATCCCTGGAGCTTTGACTCCAAATCTGTAGCACACCTTCCTCCCAAAACAACTGCTGTAACAGGGAAGGCAGAAAGAAAGCGTACCTTAGATTTCCAGCTTTCAACTAGGATAGGGAGGGTCTGTACCCAAGCTCTCTGACCTAGCACCTGAATGGCTGCCTTGTTGCTGCAGCAGACTAGGGGAGGAGCACCACCACCACTGCCTGCAACAGAATCTTTGCACTGGAAATCTTCCCTGTCCCTTACACAGGAGTCCCTAACTAATGATGTAGGACAAGCTGTGTTTATCTGCTGCCCATGTCTGATTCAGCGCAGGGGATCTCCCGGCCAGTCTATGAAGCCATGCCAAAGTGTCTTTGCAATTCACACAAATAATCCCATACAGGTGCCCCTCTACCTTCTTGTTGCTTCTGACATTTCAAAGGGCCAGACTATCTCAGAGCTGCAGTGGGAGTCTGGGAAAAAAACGAGACATAATTTAGCAGTACTGAGCTGCAATACACTTTTGGTGAAATCTGGAGTGCCCCAGAACTGACATGGGCAATTCTGCAGATCATACTCTTGACTGCAAATCCAGAACGAGCCATTACCCAAGAATGTTGTTACAGAGCTCTGTACCAATGCTTGCTTTTTTCCACAGTGGGCCATAAAATAAGGCCTTGGTTACTTGGGGTCATTAAAGAACAATGGTATTTCAGAAGAGGAAGGACATTTATTTTATTAATTTAAATACTTTCCTTTTTATCCACAATTGCATTATGGATAAGGGATGCGGCAAAGAAGGTGGGATGCAAAGCTTTTGATTCTCTTACACAGCTAAAACCTTATTATTGGAGGGGAAGAGGATTGGGCCATTTGCTTCTCTCCCACATTAGCCTCACTTTAGGTGCTCTTCTCCCACCCCAATCATCTACTAGAGACTGCCAATCTCACGGAGCAGGTTTCATTGCCTTTGGACACAGCCTGAAGTATCTGTAGCTCTATACTTCAGTTTGCCTGTCCCTGGTGCCTCATCCAAGAAGGCTAAATGTGTGGCAGAGATACTGATAGCGACTGAGCAGTTATCAAAAGAAGCATGTACACTTGAGACTATCTATCTCAAATGTGAGAGCTTTCAGCTATCAGCACCATCCCTCCTCTCCTACAGATAACCATCCTTCTACCTGGGGCAGCAGAGCACAGCCCATGGGCTGCCCAGTCGCCAGCCCAGAGGTCAGTGGCACACACTCTGCAGAGAGCTGACACGCTGACTGCAAATGGTGGCAGCTGATGCTGGGCTGTCATTTTTCTCTATGTGTTCTGCTCGTGCTGCCCATTTGCCAGCGCCGTCATAATTACTCCTTTGGCTGTTTGCACAGGATAGCCTTCCTGTGCATCATGCATGCCATATGGCTTCGTCTGGTTGCTTACAGGTACCATCACATTTCCTTAGCCTGTAGGAGATTGAGAGCCCCTCAACACTAGATGGGGGTGTCAACTGATAATTTGGATATATCAGAAGAAACAAGCTCTATAAGCATTTTCTCAATATAGCAGAACACATTTCAATGACATTGCTTACTGTAAAAGAATATCTTATTTCAGAGGTAAATCACCCAGAAAAATCTGAAATACCTAAAACCACAGTAGAATTGTATTTCATAATATTCAAACTATGCAAACATAAGTGAACAGCATTAAAACTCTCTGGAGTCCTACATGAAGTCTGTGCTTTCTTACCCTGTAGAAACAAGGATTCTGGAGAACAATAGTGTAATTTGAGAGAATTAGATCTAGCTGAAAAGGCAAAGGGGAGCACTCACGAAAACATCCCATAGTTAACACAACATAGATTGGTTAAAAAATTCGATCCTTATGCAGGAGTGATGAAAGATTTCCACACAACTTTAAAATGTACTTGTATCATTAAAACCAGTTACACCAGTAGTTATGAAACATCACCCTGCAATTCAGGCACTATACCCTTCTCCATATGGTTGCAGCAGATGACCAGTTGTCTCAGGAATATATGCAAATCGATACATTTTCAAAAAAAAACTGAAAAACCCCCACACCCTCATATAGTCAAGCATATGTTCATAGCCTTTATCCTCAGACTACTTAATGCTAATTACTATTATTATCAATAAATTTGTTCAGAAGACTGTTTGTGGAAGGCTACCATGAAAAAAATCAGTACATCCGAAACACATCTGTTAAAAACTTCATCAAAAAGCAGTTAACAGCTGGGACTCTTCACACAGTCCTAGTATAACCCTAATAATATTTTTCTAAAAAAAAGAATATCTAATAAAAACCTATTAATATTTTTAGGCACACATAATTAATCAATTTAAAACATAGAAATATCATGAACTTCT
>VZSC01007893.1:596455-671213 GCA_013398225.1 Steatornis caripensis
AAAAATATCATGAACTACTAGAAGAAATTCCAATATAGCATTCAATAAAAATCACAGTTAAACCCCTTCAAACTAAAGGCAATAGCTTTGCAACAACTAAACTGAAATCCTTTTAAGTTATTCGCATTTTTTAAAAATTAAAATCAAAAGCAGCCTTGGGAAATACAGCACAAAAAGTAGTACAAAAGATAAAATGATCCTTTCATGTTCTGATTAACAGTTTGATGATAATGATGTATTTGTAAGGCAAATACCACAGGAACGCAATAAATACAAAAAATATTCATTTTTTTTAAAAATGTGAAAGCAGTAAAAACAAACATTTTGTTTGTTTGTGGTTTTAAATAAAGCAGAGATTTTTGAGATTTACATAGAGCCAGAACCGTGGTATTATATATGAATACCTGAAAATTCTTTCCTCAAGTTACAAACTTCGAGACATAAATTNGCAATAAATACAAAAAATATTCATTTTTTTTTTAAAATGTGAAAGCAGTAAAAACAAACGTTTTGTTTGTTTGTGGTTTTAAATAAAGCAGAGATTTTTGAGATTTACATAGAGCCAGAACCGTGGTATTATATATGAATACCTGAAAATTCTTTCCTCAAGTTACAAACTTCGAGACATAAATTACAGAGGTCCCATTGGTCTCCTTGAGCCTTGGGATAGCAATCAGTCTGTCGATAGCAAATAGGAATGACTTGATATATACAAAATTTCTTTCAGTTGGAAGATTTTTTCACTGGAAAATACTGTAATGTTTCTATTTCATAGTAATCCATTTCAGAGGATTCTCTCCTGCTACAGAATACAAAACTAATTTGCTTAACCAAACTAACTAATTACTTGGGTATCAATTCCTAATATTTTGTTACAGAGGTTGGTCATATCAATGGTCTTTACTACTCAAAGAGGTCAATTCAGATACAATGCACCATTCACCAGCGCACGAGATGATACCTAAAATGGCCAGTAACGAGGAAAAGAAAGGGCATATGCCACAAACAGTGCATATGGGTCAGTATCAGGGGACCTGTATGAGATTTTGATGAATTTATGTAAGTGGCTAAGAAGCAGTTAGTATGATCTCATTCAGGAGACATGACCTTTTCACTTTGGTATCGACAGTACTTCTAGATAGAGGACTCAACCCTAAAAAAAAGAAAAATATTCATTGACTTTATCTTGGGAAGTGACCTTCATCTATGGCAGGATCTACTTTGCAGAATTGACAGCATAACGTTGGACCTAACCTGGGAAAAATTCCCAGTTGGACAACCTCATCTGACTGGAGCTGGTGCTATCAGAGAGCAGTTGCAATAGATGAATAGGGTCACCACATCTATCATTGGAATAAGGCAGCGAGAACAACAATACATGTTGAAAGGTTATTCTCCGAGAGACTGGAGAGCTAGAATTGGGTAGATACTACAGAAATATTTAGCAGATAGTACTCTACTTCTTTGTTGATCATTTTAATATTGTACTGTAAAAACATGGGCATTTTGGTTTTTGCACTGAGAGCTTTCCTGGCAGAAGTCAGACACTTCTTCAAGTCAAGAAAAAAAAAAAATTCACTGGTTAATTTCTTTTTTGGGTTTCTGAAGTGGTAGTCACTTTGTTTTGAACATGTTTGGCAATAGCAGCTCTCCTCAGTAATACGAAAAGGCCTGAATGTGTGATTTGTGTTCTATCTTCTGTCTGCTGCAGGAGATCAGTGGAAAACGTACATAGGAGGAAAATGTACGTGGCAACAGGAAGAACCTGAAAGTAGCATCACGAGAGATGATCCATCAATTTGTATTCTCAGTGCCAATAGCTGGAGAAGGCCACAAGGTACTCTACTGTCATTGCCATATGGAAAGAAACTATAAAAATTACTTATGATGAAATGAGGAAAATTCCAGGTGCAGATTCCATTGCAATCCAATGTGTTAGTACTTGCATTCATTAAATAGCTGATGAACGAAGCACCATTATGAGGAATTTAGTTCTATCCAGGCAAGAAGTGCTTGGGGTTTTTTTGGTTTCTAATTTGAGAATTCTGATCATACCCATTCCACATTACTAATGCATATGTCTCAACTGTCATCACTAGGACAAAGCTGCAACTCCTAAAATGAATGTTCCTCACTGCAGAAATCCTTGCACATGTTGCTCTCTAACTGGTACTCTGTCCCTGCAATGAAAGTTTGTTATTACCTTTATCACCCCAGCTCCACTATGCTTACCTAGCTTCTGACAGACAAATTGTTTTTCCCCATTCACTAATAAACGGAGCTCCCAAGTTTGCATTTACCAGTCCACAAGAAGAGATGATGGGACACTGACCTTCAACAGATGCAACTCTAAGCTGCACAAAGGAAGACCAGGGAGGGGAAATCTGGTTCAATAACACATGACTGCATGTGAGATCAGCATTCCCCATATGCTTCAAAAAGAGCTGAATCTTGGTTTCTGTGGCATCACTTGTCTTTTCTTATGGTCATCATTATTTAACATTCTTTTGCAATGAGATGAGACTGAACATGCATCCTTAGTGCCTGACTTCCCTAGCACTCTGTCTGTTTTCTTCACAGATGCAGGACTCTGCAGTAACTACATCCGGTTCCTTGTCCCCCCACTGCAGAGCCCCAATCAGGAAATACATAGATACGTACACATGCACACACACACACATTAATTTCCTTCTTCCTTAGGGCTGACATTAATACATTATCACAGTCCTGAAAAAGGCCCTGGGGGAACTCTTGTCAGATCAAATTGTGGTCATCAAAGTTATTAAAAAAAAAATAAAACAGGAGTCCAAACCAAAGGAAAAATATCTCCTCCACACAGAGTGAGGGATATGCCTCTGGAATAGTTAGTGGGGAGAGGGAGAAGCCTGTTAAGAGTTTCTTCAGATGCTGCAAACAGAGCTCTTCTATGTTTGTTTCTCACTGTGCGTGGCTGGCAACAGAATGGAGAAATACCCTCGAGGGGGAATGGACTCTTCATTCTGTTCTGGGGATGTGTAGGTCTATTCATGCCCCTGCCTTTCCACAGGGGATTTTTGTAGGGGTTTTTTTGTTGGATTTTTGCTTGTGGGTTTTTTGTTGTTTCTTTGGGGTTTTTTTTAATCGTGAGAACAGGACACAGCTGCTCCATTTGTTGCATAAAGTGTCCCCTCTGGATAATCACAAAATAATTCCATCTGGAAGAGACCTCAAAAGAGCTGTAGTCCAATCTCCTTCTCCAAGNCTTTGTTTTGAACATGTTTGGCAATAGCAGCTCTCCTCAGTAATACGAAAAGGCCTGAATGTGTGATTTGTGTTCTATCTTCTGTCTGCTGCAGGAGATCAGTGGAAAACGTACATAGGAGGAAAATGTACGTGGCAACAGGAAGAACCTGAAAGTAGCATCACGAGAGATGATCCATCAATTTGTATTCTCAGTGCCAATAGCTGGAGAAGGCCACAAGGTACTCTACTGTCATTGCCATATGGAAAGAAACTATAAAAATTACTTATGATGAAATGAGGAAAATTCCAGGTGCAGATTCCATTGCAATCCAATGTGTTAGTACTTGCATTCATTAAATAGCTGATGAACGAAGCACCATTATGAGGAATTTAGTTCTATCCAGGCAAGAAGTGCTTGGGGTTTTTTTGGTTTCTAATTTGAGAATTCTGATCATACCCATTCCACATTACTAATGCATATGTCTCAACTGTCATCACTAGGACAAAGCTGCAACTCCTAAAATGAATGTTCCTCACTGCAGAAATCCTTGCACATGTTGCTCTCTAACTGGTACTCTGTCCCTGCAATGAAAGTTTGTTATTACCTTTATCACCCCAGCTCCACTATGCTTACCTAGCTTCTGACAGACAAATTGTTTTTCCCCATTCACTAATAAACGGAGCTCCCAAGTTTGCATTTACCAGTCCACAAGAAGAGATGATGGGACACTGACCTTCAACAGATGCAACTCTAAGCTGCACAAAGGAAGACCAGGGAGGGGAAATCTGGTTCAATAACACATGACTGCATGTGAGATCAGCATTCCCCATATGCTTCAAAAAGAGCTGAATCTTGGTTTCTGTGGCATCACTTGTCTTTTCTTATGGTCATCATTATTTAACATTCTTTTGCAATGAGATGAGACTGAACATGCATCCTTAGTGCCTGACTTCCCTAGCACTCTGTCTGTTTTCTTCACAGATGCAGGACTCTGCAGTAACTACATCCGGTTCCTTGTCCCCCCACTGCAGAGCCCCAATCAGGAAATACATAGATACGTACACATGCACACACACACACATTAATTTCCTTCTTCCTTAGGGCTGACATTAATACATTATCACAGTCCTGAAAAAGGCCCTGGGGGAACTCTTGTCAGATCAAATTGTGGTCATCAAAGTTATTAAAAAAAAATAAAACAGGAGTCCAAACCAAAAGAAAAATATCTCCTCCACACAGAGTGAGGGATATGCCTCTGGAATAGTTAGTGGGGAGAGGGAGAAGCCTGTTAAGAGTTTCTTCAGATGCTGCAAACAGAGCTCTTCTATGTTTGTTTCTCACTGTGCGTGGCTGGCAACAGAATGGAGAAATACCCTCGAGGGGGAATGGACTCTTCATTCTGTTCTGGGGATGTGTAGGTCTATTCATGCCCCTGCCTTTCCACAGGGGATTTTTGTAGGGGGTTTTTTGTTGGATTTTTGCTTGTGGGTTTTTTGTTGTTTCTTTGGGGTTTTTTTTAATCGTGAGAACAGGACACAGCTGCTCCATTTGTTGCATAAAGTGTCCCCTCTGGATAATCACAAAATAATTCCATCTGGAAGAGACCTCAAAAGAGCTGTAGTCCAATCTCCTTCTCCAAGTAGGGTCTGCTCAGATCAGGTTCCTCAGGGCTGTTCCCAAACGACTCTGGAAAATCTTCAAGGCCTGCCTGCATAGCTTATGTGATCGCCATCTCTTCCAGTACTTGAAAAGCTTTTCACCATGAGGACTGTACCTTGCGTCAGTGCAACTTCTCTTTTCTCAATTTACTCCTGTTGAAGATGGTGGGAAAACGAGACACAAAGAGCCTGGTTCCATCTCCTTGATGATCTGCTGGTAGGTGCTGAGGGATTGCTGTTAAGTCCTCCCAAAGCCATCCCTTCTCCAGACTGAACAAGCCCCATCCTCTTGGCCCCTCATCACAGGGTAAGTGGTCCAGCATTGACCATTATGGTAGCACTCTGCTGAACTCACTACAGTTTACGGATGCCTTTCAGAAAGGCGCAAAACCAGAAGCAGTAATTTAGGTGGAATATAAGGAATACTGAGTAAAGGGGATAAACATTTCTCTTGATCTAAGGTTATGTGCCTGTTCACATGCTGAGGAGAGTGTTGGCTGCCTTCGTGCCAAGCAGATACTGCTGGCCCATGCTCGCCTTGTGTCCTAATTTGACCAAATAGAGTATTCCATCCCGTACACATCATGCTCAGTGTAGGACTGAGGAATTATGAGGGTCACTCTCTCTCCTTTTATGGCCAGGGGCCTGAGGGCACTAATGGGCTCAAGCATCTGAGGAGGACTCTGCCTGAATATTCTGCATCTGATCCTGATCTGAGCATTCCTGAATCCAGCTCCTGCCTGCTGCTGAGTACAGTCTGGGACTTCCCTGGGGTGTGCCCCGCAGCGTCCAGGTGACGTATTTGTCATCGGGGAGGGGGAGCTTGATATCGGTTTTGTATATATTTGCATATATTTCATTATTATTCTTCCTATTATTATAATACCTTATTACTGTAGTTAGATTAAAGCTGTTTTAACTTTTCCAGCCCATAACTCTCTTCCTCTTTTCCCTTTCCCCCCTTCTGAGGAGGGAGGGGGTTAACAAGAAGCATCTGTCATCCATGTAATAGCCAGCCCAGCTTTAAACCATGACACCTTGCTACCTACCACAGCCTCAGCGCTTTCTCCAGACCTGCTCCCCAGACAGGCAGTCGTCAACCTGTGTCTTTGCTGGGAGTTGTTCCTTCCCAGAAGCAAACCTTTGCATTTGTCCTTGTTGAATTTCATATAGCTCTTGTTAGCCCATCCCCCGAGCCTGTCTAGGTCCTCCTGGATTGCAGCTCTGTCCTCAGCTGTATTGACTCATCCCCTCATCAATATGGTGCAAAGCTTACGAACAAGCACTATTGTTCCCTCCTCTGAGTCATTGATGAAGATATTGAGCGCAACCAGAATAGACCCATGTAGTACTCGCTACTGCCCTCCAGGCAAAGTATGACACATTAATGTTGCTCTCTGGACCCGATGAACCAAACCACTTTTCATCCACCAGACTACAAACCAGACCACAAACACCCTCACACAAGAATGTTGTGCAAGGCAGCCTCAAAAGCCTTGTCAAAAAATCTACTCTCACTCTATCTTTTTCCCTAGGACCCAAAAGCGTTCAGCTACAGCATTCCTACTAAAACTACAAACAGCTATTTTATCCCAAACTAAGAGAGACTGGCAAAATTCACAAGTCGCACTCTGAAACAGTCATGAAATATAGTACTAGGACAACTGAGACAGCTGTTGACTCTGCATCCTGAATTTCTTCCAGCTGTCACTTGCAAAATGGCATTTTCTCTTGTGCGATTTCAGCTGGCATTGTGGTCCAGTTTCCATGCTGGAATTCCTCCTGGCAAGTTCCAGGACTGTGAATAACCTTGGCGGTCCACAAAACTGTTCCCTGTATTAAGAGAACTAAAAACCAGTTTCCCTGAGCATTTGATCTCAGTGAAGAAGGATCCCTGAAGAAAATAAATAAATAAATAGTTCCATTCTCATCAGTCAGAGCAATTTTACCTAGAAAGAAATCATATTTGTAGTGCTAGTGTCAGTAACGCACATGGAGTTGGCTGAATCAAAATGTGTTTGCACTGATTTTTGGATTGGTGTGACGTTGTCCAAATTTCCAAACTGTCTGAACTTCCCAGACAGTGGAGTAGTCAGCTTCAGCTGTATCCCTGGCCATCTAAATTTACTACTGGATGGGAGAAAGCCCCTTGGGTGAAGCCATGTTTCCTTACAAAGATTTTTTTTTTTTNTTCACAAGTCGCACTCTGAAACAGTCATGAAATATAGTACTAGGACAACTGAGACAGCTGTTGACTCTGCATCCTGAATTTCTTCCAGCTGTCACTTGCAAAATGGCATTTTCTCTTGTGCGATTTCAGCTGGCATTGTGGTCCAGTTTCCATGCTGGAATTCCTCCTGGCAAGTTCCAGGACTGTGAATAACCTTGGCTGTCCACAAAACTGTTCCCTGTATTATTAAGAGAACTAAAAACCAGTTTCCCTGAGCATTTGATCTCGGTGAAGAAGGATCCCTGAAGAAAATAAATAAATAAATAGTTCCATTCTCATCAGTCAGAGCAATTTTACCTAGAAAGAAATCATATTTGTAGTGCTAGTGTCAGTAACGCACATGGAGTTGGCTGAATCAAAATGTGTTTGCACTGATTTTTGGATTGGTGTGACGTTGTCCAAATTTCCAAACTGTCTGAACTTCCCAGACAGTGGAGTAGTCAGCTTCAGCTGTATCCCTGGCCATCTAAATTTACTACTGGATGGGAGAAAGCCCCTTGGGTGAAGCCATGTTTCCTTACAAAGATTTTTTTTTTTTGCTCACATAGGGTATACAGCTGGATACACAGCCCCTCACAGAGAGTAACTTCTGCTTCTCTCCACTGAGGCAACATCAGAGAGATCCCCCTCAACACAAGTTTTACAAAAGCTTCATTTGGAAATGACTAATGACTTTATGGACAGATTTGTTATATAAGCAGAAAAGATTATTTTTAAATAAAAGCAGAAAAGCTGTTTTAAAATTCTAAAGATTAATACTATTGTCAGCTCACTCTTCTGGCCTTGTGAGTGGACATTTCAGAAAAGAGATCTGCATGTGGGGAAGATGGTGGCTCAAATATCATAGAACAACAGCTGATAAATTTAGACATTGCCCAATAAAAATATTCTTTTTCTTAAAACATACCATCTTTCCAGTTTAAAACTAGGCCATTATTTAAGTAACACTCCCCAAATTCAGAGGTGTTAAGCTGTCCCGATTTAATTCTAGAGTCTGAAAATAGCAGCTCTGCAGTCTTTGCCCAAGATCATACGGATTACACAATATCCAGAACAATAATTTATATGGATTTCAAGCTTCTATTAAAAAAAACAATGTATATCTGTAAGTGCAATGTCTGTAAAACATAATGTCTTATGTCTCTAAGATCAAATGCCAGTGTTGTGGTTTGCTGGTAGCCAGTTATAGAAATTAATTGTTTTCCATAGAATTGCTTCTTTGGGATAGAATTAAAACATACTGCAAAAATCATTGTCAGAAAAAGCAGAGCCACCCTCATATCACCTAAGCTCTACATGCAACGTAACAGAGGCACATTAATAATTCCAGTGAAGTCAGACTGAAATCAAAGCCACAGCCTAGCATCAAGAGTAAAAATGAAGAACTGAAGCTTTGAAGCTTTTTTATTTCCATTGTTCTGATCCGTGAAGACCTTTAACATTAATCACAGATGATTGATGACTTCTGTGTTTTGTAGAAACTCAAACTATGGCACAGCTATTTGTGCCTGAGAGCTCCTAATATTTTACACACACACACAGATGCTGAAACCTGCCTGCATCTTCATCTTTTCTTTGCTGTGTATTTTGAACAAAGTTCTGGATTATAGAGGGAAGAGTACACAGGCTACTTCAGAGATTACAGAGCTGATAAGGAACGGCACAGTTATAACAGGAAGGGGATGGGGCTGAACCAGAACCTTACAGGAGAGGCAGATGCGCACAAGGCTCTGTTGCTACAATGAGAGGGGCAGTGATGCATTTCTGGGAGTACAGGACTGTGCATTTCTTTCACCCACAGAGTCACACCATGTTGGAAAGGTGACGGGGAAGAGCAAGGTCTTTACTTCTCCTCTGTCTTGCCCCACTGTTGATTTCAGTCTGTGATACAGCCAGACTGTTCAGGTGCTGTTTGTTGGAAAGCTACCTGCCCCACCCCAGGCTTAAGCACTCCTGAGCCCTGCCCAGGATGGTGAGGATCTGGAGAGGAAGCTACATGTTCTAGGCATGGTGGGTCTGGCTGTGCTCGGCCTGAGAGCATAGAACTGAAGAGCAAAAGAAGAGACCACCCACCTTCTCTTAATTTTTGCTTCTAAACTGAGATTCCATTTTTTTCTTTCCAAACCTTAGAACAGCAGTAAACTGCAGTAGTCCTCTATTCTTTGAAGTGGATTTGGAGTACAGATGCTGATTTTGCACCTTACTTAAAGACATAGCAAAGGCAATTAGTGACTGAATCTCTCCCTGCCTCCTTCCTCCAGACCTTTTCAGAAATACTTTATCTGTCTGAGATACAAGAGTTGCTGAGAGATGATTAAATTAGGCAGTTCCTTCACATTTCCCTACAGAGTTAGCTTGAAGTGACAGACACATATACACATGCATAGACATGTTCCCTAGCAAGCACAGATACGACTATTTCTAGCAAATGATGTTCAGTAAGCCAAGAAGCTACCACAACTTGACAGAATACCAGCTAACCATATCAAAGTTTGGAAAAGTCATTAATATGGTTAAATATTGAAGTTGATTAATACACATAAAAAACCAACCATCTCGGCAAGAAATATTTAAGCAGAGCAATTACAGTTTTAATCACACTTGGCACTCAGTCACCCACAACATTATCTCCTAAACAATCAATGATTCCTCCACCTCCTCCACAACCCTTCATGAGGACAGCACCTGCACTGCAAACCATGGCACAGCACCTCCCCTGCTAGCATAGTCAGAAGAATAGGAGTTGTGGATTACTCCTTTTCTGCAAATTCTGAAGCTTCACATGTAGCATAAAGCTCCTTCTAAAATACAACTTAAACTAACCCTAAAATATCCCTTAAAACTAATTAAAAAAAAATTCTGATGTTTACTCTGTATATTCTGAAGAGTATCTACAGAACAGCTTGAATTTTGTATTACAAACCAAGTATACCTTGGCTGAATGCAAACAATAACACAAGTTACTGTGACTATAATTGAAGCATCTGAAAAGCACAAATCTAATTAGATCACATCGAGAATGTAATGCAAAACATCCTAGTCTAAATCTTTAAGATAATTTACCCTTAAGTCTTCTGTTATTTGCAGTATTTAAAGAACAAGTGGACAATGAGTGATTTTAAAAAGGCACGAGTACATTAATAAAACCAACTTGCATGATCTGCCTAGTAATGCAGACTAAAGATGATCAGATTTCCTTACCAGTGTTCATATCAGCCTGTTTGTACTGTAAAGATAGCCTTAATAGGAAAACCAGAATTCTTTTAGTACTTTATAATAGAACTACAGAATTCAAAAATAGGGATATGGATCAAAGACAGCAGTTAAAACAATTGCTTTGGTTATGCATTGTAACTAAAGAAAAGCAGAAAGAACGTGGGCCTGGACTCCAATCTGTAGAACGTAACAAATACGGCACAGGTAAAGTACACCTTGGAACAAGATACAAATAACTTGTAGACTGAGTGCAAGTAGTAGTCAGCATATTTCAGTTAAACCAAAACAGATGTGGAATATAGTCAATTTTCAATTAGTCATGGAAAAACTATCCAGGTTTCAGACTAACCATAATACACACAGAAAAGACACTAAACTTTTTCCTTTTAATTTTTAACCTCACTCTGTACCTTCATTTCATGCTTAAATATAAATTGTTTAGAGAATGCTTTTGCAGATGTTTTACATATGTTTTAAATTTGTGGGTTTGCTTTATCTTCCTTACCCCACCTCATCTATTACCTGGAATAGCAGACTCAATTGTAAATAAATACATGCCAAGTGTACTTCTCATTTTATTTTCTTTTCTGTGGTCTTAGTTGCTGCTACAATGAATCTCAGCAGACCTGATTTCTCTCTCTTTTACTAGGAGATGCAAAAGGCTGTAAATTAATTATCAATCAGCCTCATTACCTACAGAGCACAGATATATACGAGGCATGATTAAGCAAGAAAAACGACTTATTCTTTATTAACAGAATTTCTGAATGACCTTTAGATGTTGCTAAACTCAGTCTAGAACATCATAATCCAATCTGGCTGTGATAAAGACAGAGATAAACACTGTAAGGGCTGATCTGAAGAAAAGGTCACTCTTACAGATAAGGCACAATTAAGCGCATCTTTAAATCTTCTACTTTAAAAAGCATGGGGAATATTCATCAAAGCTTATAAATTGTTCATCTTATTGAAAGTTTTTGGTAAAAATCTTTTAGAAGAACAAACCTAACTTCTGTCATGCGCAAATACTCTATTTGCCTGTCAAAAATACTTCTGTGCAATTTAGACTAAAGCTAAAACTATCTTCACCTCTGCCTTAATTTTACTTAGATAATAGAAAATCCACATTCAGTGAAGTCTGCTTTCGGCAAAAGGAACTTTGGACTCAAACAGACTCTCAGCTATACCCCAAATCTTTCCAAGAATTGTTTTACAGAAGTAATTATGGAATAGAAATATGCTTGACCTAATGTTGGCATTAGAAGAGGTGAAAATTTAAATCCTAAATTGGCATAAGAGTGCTTGTANCTATACACCAAATCTTTCCAAGAATTGTTTTACAGAAGTAATTATGGAATAGAAATATGCTTGACCTAATGTTGGCATTAGAAGAGGTGAAAATTTAAATCCTAAATTGGCATAAGAGTGCTTGTAAGCCATCAACTTTTAATTCTTTCAAATAGAAGATAGAAAGATTTAATCACTATTCTGCTATTCCTTGTTAAAACCCAAAATCACAATTAAAACCTGAATTTAAAATATACCTGTGATTATAAAGGCAATCGACAGATTTCATGAAGGAGAGAAATTAGATCTATTGGTCTTATTGAAGTATTCATAAACCGCAGCAATAATGAACTACAAGTTGGCAGCACTCCCATCTTGCTCCTGAAGAACAGCACGTGTACACATCTGCACGCACAGATGGGCCTTTATTGTTAACGTCCACAAGGCTAAAACATAACACTTATTCTGAATGTATATAGTCTCAGATTTTTGATACAGGATCTAAGTATCTTTCTGTAAATATCTATGTCTCTCCTTTAATAACCTACTCTGAATTCATAGGACACTCTTGACAAACCTGGCTGTATGTAACAGCAAAAGTACAGACTAAAACTCCACGCCAGAATGGATCAGAAAAAAAAAGGAAAAAAATCCCCAAACAAATCCCAAAATAGTTAAGCAGAATAAATTTCCTATATCTCTGTGAGAAAATCTATGTTATAGTTTTATGCAGGGAGCAGGGGTGTATGCCTAAATGCCAACTCGTAGCTAGTGTTTTGATACCATCAGTGAGCTAAATTATCAAGCAATCAAGAAAAAGAAATTGTTCTCTGCCCAATTTGGAACACAGTTAAGGAAACAGGCACTCTCATTTGAATCACCATTTGAAAATTTGCACCCACGTTTGCTTAGCAGCATAAAACCATCCAGATCCTTGATATTGTAAGTTAAAGTGCAACCCATCACACTCAATAGGACTCACAGTTCTGTCTGGCAAATGCTGTATATTAAGGTGGAAACGCATGCATTTGTATAACTCATGTACAGCAAGTCTGACAAACCCTGATATGTTGGACTCACTGCAACAGAAAAATCAGTCAATCCAATTGCCATGGCTATTTGTTTAAGGTTTCCAGATGTTTGGCAGCCCAGCAAAGACATATCCAAGAACAGTATTTCCATAAGGAAAAAAAAAAAANGGGTGTATGCCTAAATGCCAACTTGTAGCTAGTGTTTTGATACCATCGGTGAGCTAAATTATCAAGCAATCAAGAAAAAGAAATTGTTCTCTGCCCAATTTGGAACACAGTTAAGGAAACAGGCACTCTCATTTGAATCACCATTTGAAAATTTGCACCCACGTTTGCTTAGCAGCATAAAACCATCCAGATCCTTGATATTGTAAGTTAAAGTGCAACCCATCACACTCAATAGGACTCACAGTTCTGTCTGGCAAATGCTGTATATTAAGGTGGAAACGCATGCATTTGTATAACTCATGTACAGCAAGTCTGACAAACCCTGATATGTTGGACTCACTGCAACAGAAAAATCAGTCAATCCAATTGCCATGGCTATTTGTTTAAGGTTTCCAGATGTTTGGCAGCCCAGCAAAGACATATCCAAGTACAGTATTTCCATAAGGAAAAAAAAAAAAAAACATGTCTGGAAAACCCAGACGTATAACATCTCTATTATTGAACAGTTCATAACAGTTCAGCATCTTATCCTAAAGAACAAAATTGAAAACTCCCCCCAAATATTTGCATCTCATTAAAGAGAAAGAAAAAACATTATATCTCATCATGCATTACATGTTATGTTTTAGGAGCACACAAGAGCAAGGCAGCACAAATGAAATCATGACATCCAACACACAAAAAGCAGAATAATGGCAGACCGAAAAGAATATGGCTTTTAAAATAAAATATAAGCATGTAGCCATGTAAAATGTGTATATCCAGTGATTTATACTTTTCCAATGCCCACAGATTTTCTTTGTGAGCAGTAACACAAGGATTACACATGATTAGCTGCTGCAGTCATTGTGAGAAAAGAGGCAGCAGCCCTCCAGCACAGGCTGTCTGTGAGCAGAATAGGAAAGCGTTTCCTTTCCCTCTGAAGCAGACAGAGCTCAAACTAAAGCTATATTCAGTTCAAAGACTTCAAAAAGCACGTGCTGTGGCTCAGGTTTTAGATGAATCTTAATGTAGAAGCTTCAGTAAAGACTGGAGGTTTTAGGTTTTCAGGTAGGCAGTACTTTAAAAAAAATTAGCAATTAAATGCGTGAATCCATGTAACTGCAACATTAAATTATACATATCATCACAGAATTGAGAAAATCTCAAGCTAAAGGTTACATCAGCTGGCTAAGCAGCTCACCATGCCCTTATTCGTAATGCTTACATTCATGCTAGACCATGTATTTGGTGTCTGCATACAAGGGACACAAAACGAGGCGAAGCTAGTTTAGTATGAAACATTTTCCATTTCATTGTCTGGACACTCTGATATAATTTGGCCCCTTAGCATTGCCAGATGGCATTTAGAAGCCTAGTCATACCTGCAGGATATAATCACACAGGCACAGTGCCATGCTAATCCAGAGCTGTATCTTGCCAGATCAAAGCGTAAAACAAAACAAAACCCCAAAACAAAACGTAGCTATGCCTTCAGAAAGCTGGCTGCAAAAACAAAAGGAAGCTGTGCCACTGACAGCACAACTGTGTGCATGGCTGTAGGCATCAACGAGCTGCCAGAATCAATAGGTGACACTGTCCTTAAAAGCTGAAGATCTCGAAATTTGAACGCAAAGAGTTCTTGTTCTCGCTCAGGTGCAGAGCACTGACAGCAAACTGTAACACCTTGCTACAGCCNTATACTTTTCCAATGCCCACAGATTTTCTTTGTGAGCAGTAACACAAGGATTACACATGATTAGCTGCTGCAGTCATTGTGAGAAAAGAGGCAGCAGCCCTCCAGCACAGGCTGTCTGTGAGCAGAATAGGAAAGCGTTTCCTTTCCCTCTGAAGCAGACAGAGCTCAAACTAAAGCTATATTCAGTTCAAAGACTTCAAAAAGCACGTGCTGTGGCTCAGGTTTTAGATGAATCTTAATGTAGAAGCTTCAGTAAAGACTGGAGGTTTTAGGTTTTCAGGTAGGCAGTACTTTAAAAAAAATTAGCAATTAAATGCGTGAATCCATGTAACTGCAACATTAAATTATACATATCATCACAGAATTGAGAAAATCTCAAGCTAAAGGTTACATCAGCTGGCTAAGCAGCTCACCATGCCCTTATTCGTAATGCTTACATTCATGCTAGACCATGTATTTGGTGTCTGCATACAAGGGACACAAAACGAGGCGAAGCTAGTTTAGTATGAAACATTTTCCATTTCATTGTCTGGACACTCTGATATAATTTGGCCCCTTAGCATTGCCAGATGGCATTTAGAAGCCTAGTCATACCTGCAGGATATAATCACACAGGCACAGTGCCATGCTAATCCAGAGCTGTATCTTGCCAGATCAAAGCGTAAAACAAAACAAAACCCCAAAACAAAACGTAGCTATGCCTTCAGAAAGCTGGCTGCAAAAACAAAAGGAAGCTGTGCCACTGACAGCACAACTGTGTGCATGGCTGTAGGCATCAACGAGCTGCCAGAATCAATAGGTGACACTGTCCTTAAAAGCTGAAGATCTCGAAATTTGAACGCAAAGAGTTCTTGTTCTCGCTCAGGTGCAGAGCACTGACAGCAAACTGTAACACCTTGCTACAGCCACAACAACAGTGAAGGGTGTGGCCCAACGTTATTTGCTCAGGTCCAAGTGATGAACTTCTTGCAGCACAAGCACTGAAATACAGTGGTGTAGATGCAGGAAGAAAGGGAAAGGGAATGAAGAATGTGAGAACTTCTACCTAAGAGGAACAAATACGAGACAAGATGAACCAAAAGAATAATGCAATCAAATGTAACATTTTAGAAACATTATAAAGTTCAGAAGTAATTGAAATTGCCAAATCCTGATGTGTAAATCCTGCTCGTTGAAGCTGAAATTAACGTATATAAAATCATATGCTTTTTCCATGTGAGGGATACATTTTACACCACCTCATATACTTGCTTCCTCAGACACCTGAGCGCACAGTTAAAGAGAGTTCCGATTTCTACGTCTTGTTCCTTATTTGCAACCGTTTTTTCAGAGAAAAGTGACCATGATCCAGAATGCACAATACACTAACACAATCCATTTCCCACAGTGCTTACAAGTATTTGAAAAACAAGGCTGGAACAAAATAACACAATTTACTTGAGGATTCTTATCTGGAGTCTAAAAACATAGGCATTAGCTACAAATTTTCCCTTGGCTTAGGGCTCCTCAGTACCTTTTTAATTCTCTTCCCAACCTATACTGGCAAAATTGAACACCTCTCGGTTAAAAACAAAGGCAAGTCCCTGTAGAATTTTTACTTTGTGAACCAAACAGCTTTATAATCTACCTCTTTACTGGATCCAGTGGCTCAAATTTGATTTGTAGCCTTTCAGGATAGGTTGCAAGATGAATTTGTTTTTAGTGGAGACCTTGTGAAGAGAGGGCACAACTGATGCCTCACATTTGTGTTGTAGAAGGTACGCATTTATACATTAACTCAGTCTTCTGTTGTACTTTTGGATTCTTTACATAGGCAAGTCACTGAACGTTCTCAGAAACATAGTAACCAACGCTATCCTTTTTGCACACTGCCAAAGGTGACAAAACTTGCAGGATGTCCTCCTCCTAGCCTGTTACAGCTACTCATACAAGAGCATGGCCATAAGTATTTTGGAGACAGACCTCTGTTGAGTGGAAGAAATTGCCCAGTTACTTCTAGTACAGAGTAAGATAAATTACAGGTGGTGTAGTACGTGGGATCCCCCATCCTCTTTCCACCACAGAGACAGTTGGAGGAGGAGCATCACAGACAACATTGTGATTCATGCCAGCACGGCCTTTCTCCACACTCAGGCAGAAGGAGATGGTCTGACAACCCCATAACAGCCAAGGACGCTCCCACTGTTCACAGGTGTTAAACAGTAACGATCCTGGACATATCTAACTGTATTTGCAAGTCTATTAAAAGACAGTATACTATCTGAATGGCATAATTCTGGACTTTTATCATATTTATGAATTTTATGAGTACATTGTGAATTGGCCTAATGTGATGCCCCTATGAATTTCCCACTGTATCAGCTACTTGCTTGAAAGTCATTAAAAAAACCCAAGAACAGAATAGCAGTAATGAATAAGCAAATTGAGTCATTCTCCTTCAGTGCCTTCCAAATGTCTCTTTTCCTGTCAATTCTTACTCTTTATATGCATTTATTTATTCTTCAGGTCTTGCGATAGAATTGTTTCCAAAGAGTACATTTAGATAAAAAAAACTTGTGCTGAATTAAGAATACCCACCACCACCAGCAGAAGCACAATTACACTGAAAGACTTTCACTGACTTCTATATCTTACTGTTGTATTAAAGAAAAAAGTATTACACAGATTTACATATACATAGACAAATCTGTATATATAGATATATATGTATATATATACATAAATATATATGTATCCTGATAACAGAATAAGACAACAAATGGTTACCACAAACCAGCTAATGTTCAATTGGTAGCCTTATAATTTTAATGAGTTATTTGGCCAGTACTATAGTAATTAGCATTTTTAAAGCTATAAATGAATTTTACAGAAAGATTACATTAATATTTATATGGCTGAAATTTCAATGTGTATTTCCATGTTTATCTCATTTTTAAGCTAATAGTAAAGTTTAAAATATTAGATCAAAAAGCCTATCAGCAAAAACCAAAAATAGAACAAGACAATCTCTTTTTTCATTGGGACTCCAGCCACACATAAGTAGATTAGGGGTATGGCAAGGAGATTGTTAACATCATAGCTCTGTTTGAAAGAGACATTCCAGATTAATGCTCATTGAAAATACAGATGAGTTTCAAATATAGTGTAAAGCATGGAAAATTTAGAATTGATAGTTAAGTTCATTTAATAAATGACAATTTGGACTGCAGCTATCAAGCTCCAGTGAAAAAATAAACCGAGAACATAAAACTCTTCTAAATCAAAAGACTGAATTTTGCGAAGAAGGCTGAAAACAACATCTCTAGCTTAAAAATACCAAGTAAACTTTTACTTTGAATGCATGGAGCCTACTTTCACTGTTGTTTCATAAATTCAATTGAATCAGAAGCAAATCCTATTAAAATAGTTGAGTGTGCATACATATCAATACCCTGTTTCTTTTGCTCAAACATCAAAAAAAGGCTGTTCTAAGTGTTAGGGGCCTAGATGGGCATTTAAAGCTCTCATTTCCATCTTATTCTCTCCTTTCTTGGGATGGGAGTCAGGGGTACTATAAAAGTACACGTATTTTAATTCAGTAGCCATTTAGATAAATGATAATAAGCTATCTTTATACATACATGTGTGTCTACCTTCCTGACTGAGGAGAAGCAGGAAGGGGAAGACAACATGAAAACCATAGAACCACACAAAAGATCCTTTAAAAATGCTCTCCCTTTGAACTTTTATATGGTACATGGACAGGCTCTGTAATCAACAATGTTGATGTATTCACTTATGGTAGCCCCACAAAGTGGCTGACCACATACACTGGAAGGGCTAGAAATATTAAATACTGCATGTTTCCATTGTTGTATTCAATGACAGTGCTTACTGACATTTTTAAAAGCAAAATGTAAAACATTTTTGACTTCTCCCATGATATCCACATCAAATATACTTGGAGCAGGTGGAAGATTTTTTACACTCCACCTTGAAACTGAAAATCAAGCATTTTTTTTTTCAGCTTGTGTAACACCAACTGCAGAAAACAACTTCTGCAGATCAAATTTGACTCTCAGTGGCATATGTGTGACTTAAAGGTCTTTACTTTTGGCTTCAGCTGTTCTCAGACAACAGGCTCTTATCTTTCAGTGCAATCGCAGATTTAGCTAAAGGCAAAGTTTTCTCAAAGCAGTAACAACAATTCTACAGAGTACATTGATTTAGGAGCCACTGTGTATTAATGCTTAAGCCAAAACATTAAAAATGGTTTCATTTGTATTTGTATAACCATAAATAATCACAAAAACTGTACAGTAGCAAACATACAGATACTTGCAAACAAGGGTAATAATGGTGTCTCTGTCATCTGTTCTAAGAGCAGATTCTCTCACAAGCACTTGACCATTCAAACTATACTGTGATCTAACCTACAGAAGCTCTTTTCATTCTCATCAGTGATGACCTCTTCCAAATTCAACTTCATATGATTTATTATTCAACATTATGACTTTATCTCTCAGCCTTCAGAACACTGAGAAGAAAACATGGTAAGAATGATGTAAGAAACTTTTATGGACAGAATTTGCCATGTGAGCCCCGAGCCAACAAGATGTTTCCTTAAAGGAAAGGAAATTGAATTAAGGCTTTTAAGACTATATTCTCCATAAACAAATCACAAGATGAATAAGAAACCTTCACTAGAAACACCTACAAGTTAATGATATAACTGATGTCAAGATTATTCTCTCTTGTTCTATAGAGACTCTTACACTGACTGAGAACACGTAACAACATACCACATTTTCCTATTAATTATAAAAACCTCTGTTTCACCTCAGTTTCTTGAGAAACTTCTGTATGTGCTTTTAATTCAGGGGTCATCTCCCATCAAACATGGGAGCTGCCTATTCATACAGGGAGAAGTTCATCAAACCTGTTGATATTCTAGCAGACGTCACTTTAATTGTGGCAAAATGCCATGAGAATACAGTATAGCCAAACCATATCCTGTACTCTAGTGGAGTAGACTTAAATATCCCATCTCTTCACAATACCTGAAAGTTTTCCTTCCCTCCTCCCCTCCCTGTTAGCTCAAGCGTCTTCTGGTTACTGGTTTCAAAGTCAGTAATGCCTAAAGTCTTTTGCATTTTCATTGCTCAGACAGACGCCAATGACAACCATCCCTTTGCATCATGACTGAGACAATACATTTATTAAAAAAAAAGTCAAAGATACTGAGGAATCATAGACATTAATTATAACTTCCCAATGTGCTCACATCGATTTTGGCCTGGTACACTGATTTCAGTGTAGAAATCATTTCTCCATTTAATTTTGTATGGTGACAAGCATGATGTGGTCCAGCTTTAGGTTGGGGCTGTTAGGTATTACCATAACCCAAACAATTCTGGAGTAACGCAAAACCCCAAAAAGGTAGTTAAATCTTTCTGCATATTACCATTTTCTCCATCAAAAAGTATATTCCTGCCTAATCATCACCACCACCTATCCTGACTTAAATCGGGGAAAAAAGGAAGAGAAAAAACATTTTTATGGCATCTTAGCATTAATTAGCACAACTACAGTTAAACATGAAAGGCATCATGTCTCATTTAAATAAACATCCTCTAAGTATATTTATTTCTTTGAAAACAACAACAAATCTGCTCTGTGATTGAAAGGGTTAATGTTGAACCCTCCCATGAAATGCTATCAAATATTGATGCAACATAAAACAAAAAGGAAAAGTAAAGGCTAAGGAGTTTTTCAAAAAAAAAAAAAAAAGAGAAAGAAAGATAAAGAACATTAACTGACATTTTCATTAAGCTACTGGTTTTATTTTAGAAAACAAAAGTAGAGGAAATGCTAAAAACATTGAGGCAAGTCTTTGAAATAGTCGTATCAGTGAAAATTAATCTGGTAAATCTTGAACACGCACCTTATCTTCCCCAGAGAAAGCTGACATTTCTATTAACGTTACTTTGACCATGTCTCTAAATAAAAGTACAGCTACACATGCGCTAATGAACACCATCAAATTATCATTCTGTAGCATTTTAAATTACTGACATAATTTTAATTGTCAAATTGTTCTACACTAAAGCATGCTAGAACATAGCCAGTTTATGGTTAGAATTTGTAGCCTTCAAATATTTTATTTTGTTCAGGACATTTACAAGCATATGTATCTATGTATAGTTGGGTTATGTGTAATTTTGAGTAAAAAGAAGGCGTCTGGTATTGGAAAGCTCTTCAAGTAGACTAGATGCTCAAAATATCCTGCTTACCTTTGTTTAGACTGCCAATTTTTCAATCCAACCTATGATATGTATGTATACAAGCAGCATCTACTACCATGGAACTTCCTGGCCCTGACTAAAACTCCAAAGGGCTGAATATAAATTACTATGAAATAACAATAATGCTCGTAATTACTTATTCTTCCCCAGGGCAGCTTCTGTCAAGGCCAAGTCAAAGACAGGTATTCGCATGTGGCATGCAAACATCCAGCGAGTGCCTACCTGCAAAATGACAGCACTAAAATAGATGGATCTCCACCTTGTGTTATAGTGAGTGAGCCCGATCCATCTGTATTCTCTTGGCAGCATTAAAAAAAAAAAAAAAAATCATGTTCTCTAAACTTTAAGATAACTAACCTAGAAATGAAACATTGAGTTGAAGGCTTAGTCTAACCAAGCACTGCACAGACATGCCATATAAAGCAAGTCACTCTCCCAAAGAGTTTGCACCTCCAGTTTGTGATAAAATACCATGGTAGGGACGGCTAAGAGGAAAAAGAAGAAAGAAAAAACAGAGAAAGAAAAGAGAATGCAGTAACAAAAAGAGACTAACATTCCTGAGATGAGAAACAGTCAGCTGAACATTTGACAAGGTCACAACTGTTATAATCACAGCAATTTCAAGGAGTTTGTACTATGGCGAGAGCATACAGGCATTGCTGGTTTTCCTCATTTTGTCAGTGCCCTCATTCACACAAGATACTGCACTGAACAAACTCAGAATTGCTACTTTTATCCCTAGTATTCTAATTTTTCATTCATCCATTCCTTGATTCTATAAGTAGACAACATTTTTCTCTTCCTATTATATATCTATTCCCATCATCTGTGAAGCGCAAACCTTTTATTTGTCAGATCATCAGTCAAAATACTGAACTATGAAGATAATGGATACCACATAAACAATGTAAGACAATTATCAGCAATACTGATTAAAATTAGTACTACAATACCATTTATAGGCATCTAGTATTCAAAAAAATAGTGAAGTGCAAGGAAAGGCAATTGCCTCTTAATACACCAGATTTTCTTTTCACAACAAACTTCTAAAAAATTTACTCAAACCAGATAATCAGACGCTTCTATATTTGTGCCAAGAATATAAAAAAGGGAAAAGCTCATTTGAAAATTCAAGGTTGTAGATAAAGACATGAAATTAATGTTAAATGACAATTTTTCTAGATTTTAGGGAAAATAATCTGTTCTTTTTCCCTAATAATGTACTGCTTGATTTTCTTTTCAGCGGCCTTTAGAGTCACACTGTCTGAAGAGTCTGATTTAATCCTCAGAGTCAGACTCATAAAAGTGTAGAACAAAAATTCTCATCATCTGCATTTATTTCCATATGAATGGAAAACCAGACACATACAACTCACCAAAAAAACCCCAAACTGAAATCTGTGAAAGTAGAAAAAATTATTAATATTAATATGCCCATGTATTTTCATGCAGAAGGTAGTCTATAGTACCAAAGCTCTGAGGTTTGCTGCAGCTTGGTCTGCAAAACTAGCATGTAATGCACGTGCATGTGAGAAATCAGGCAGCCGTTGATACTGTGTTTGTGGCATTAACTGTTTCAAGGTAATTTCAATACTAATCAGAAGCTAAATTTCTAGACTGCTAAAAGCTGATACTTCTATTAAAAGCTAATAAACATGACATAAAACAAGCACAATAATTTAAGCATCACAGAGTGGGAACTAAATAAAAATAATGTGTGCAAATAAAGTTCAATGTGAAATTGAGAAAACTAGGAATGATCATAGATTGTCTCTAAGGACACAAATCTCATCATGCTACCTTGAACTTCATACAAGCACTTTTCCAACAGTCTTTCTGCACAAATTTGGAAAAAAAAAAAGTCACCTGCATAAATTTCTCATCCACCTTCCTCAACCTGCACTTAATAGTTGAGCTATCTTTGACTATGAAAAAAAAAGATGGTGTTTATAAAAGGAGGAATGACTGAGAAAGCTGCTCCTTCCATATCTTGCTATCATCTACACTCTCCTTAAGATGACTTTCATCTTTTCTCACCAAGAGGTAGAACCAGATCGGTGGGCTGTAGGGTAACCACAGACTGGGGCACTCCAGAGTATACAGAGCACAGGTACCTCGCAAGCTGTCTTGTCCCCCAGCTTACACCCGTATCTATGTCAGCTCCTTCAGTTTAACTGATATGTATTTCTTTTGTATCAAGGCAGGCTAGGTGCATTGCATGTGAAAGCAGAGCAGTGTACCTTTAAAGCATATCTGGGAAGCTCTGGAAACATAATAGACATTGGATCTGGACAAATCCATCCAATTTCCAGAAACAATGTGACTATACGAGAAATAATGCTTAAGTAAAAACCAAATATCATTCTGTGTCTTAGGTAACAGCTCAGCTTATGTTTTCCGCCCCTTCTGTTAAACAAATCTAAAACCAAGCTACATTCAATGAAGAATTTTAAGGGACATTTCTGATGTTTTTCTCCAAAAGAGTAATTAAGTCTTTGATCCAAATGGTATTAGAGGTAATTCAACCAATTCAATCCTCATCTGAGAAGTCAGTCTTGTTTAGGGGCCTCATTCAAACAAAATGTGATTTGGAAGAGTTTCAGTCTTTAAAACCAATCTGCACTGTTGCCTTAAAAACACAGTCATGAAGGAACCCCCTGTATAGCATTTGGATGTTTTGGTGGGGGGAAGGGGAGTGTTTATTCATAATTCGGACTTTTTTTCACTCAAGTTAACTAATGCTCCCTGAGAGCTGACACAAATTAATGGGGACACCAATGGGCCTGCAGTGGCTTTGGCAAATTGACATGGCAAACTGATTTTAGTTTGTTCTCAACAAGATCAACAGCTACAGACACATTTAATTTTAACTTCTCAGATGTGATCTTCGAGACTAAGTTTTGTCACAATCTGCATGCACACACACACAAAAATGTAGATCTATTCGCAGCTAATAGTGATTGTAATTCTCACCTGTTGCAAGGAGCCACATTTGAGTCTTTTTATTAAAACAAAAAAAAAAAAAAAGGAGAGAGACCAGTAGTAATAGTTTTTTCTTTAAAATTTTGGTAGACATTTTGCAAAAAGTTGTTACATCAAAAATTGAAAGGCTCTACAGAAAGCCTGCCAAAAAATCACTGGAAAGATTCCCACTGTTATCTAAGAGGTCTGGGTAATTACACTTTAGAGCATAACTGTGAAGTATTTTAGTGTAAATCTAAACACAACCTTAACCATGAGATTGCCATCAATACTACACCTCTTTAAAAAATCATGCACAGCTACTGATTTGATTTTGAGATAGCATCATTTACTAGAAAAAACATGATGGTACAATCACTCACAGCACGTGCCTGGAGCACTTACCAGATGCATTTGCAGATACAGCACCAAGACAGTCACAGAGTATCTTTCACATATAATAAATGCTTCCTTGTCCCTTCAATCACCATGCATGGTATTAAAGGCTAAACATTTCGAACATCATTAAAAACTCGTGAAGAAATAAACATTCGCATCTAAAAATGTTTTTTGCCATAGAGAACTCACAACCTTTTATCCTCTTTCTTTATTTGTACCCTCCTGATTCAAGTGATGTACTTCTAGAAATATTGTGTCCATAGCATTCCTAAACATATGCTGCATTAAAGGAGGAAGGAAGAAATGGAGTTCAGCAGACTCAAAATACATTGTTTTAACCAGCATCTCATGACAGGGAGAAACAAGTACTGTTTGAAAATATTAAATAGAAGTAATAGATTCAATTTTCCCCCCTTAATGAAGTTTTGGTTGTTGTCTGATCAAGAAAAATCCTACTAAGAAAGAGAACAAAAAAAGATACAAAATAAACAACTATATAGTGTAGATGTTCTGACTCCGACAGAGGAGAATCTCTGGTTTCCCTGGGCAGCTGTCAGGGCAATCAGCCTCAGTCACAGAAACCTCCTTTACAGGGGAGGAAAATAAAAATTAAGACCAGCAGCCCCCCAAACATATGTTCCATGGTTTCCCTTTTATCCCCTCTGAAATTCTGTTGTTCCTCGGGCAAGCGGCACAGCCTGAGCTGCAAATTTAACAGTTTAAAATCTGCAACTGAACTTACCTTGGTAAAAAATTAATTCCTGGAGAACACAACTTCCAGTCTGTTATGCCAGCTGTTCTGCTAACAAATGACAACTCGGCCTCTCTTTCTAGCTGTGCCGTGAACTGACATATCAAGATAACACAACAAGACTTTTGACAGATCGAATTTGCATTGGCCACAATTATTAGACATACGTTGTGGAGGAATGACTTTGTTTGCTTTAATAATTTTGAGCAACATATACAGATAAGTAAAGGGCAAGAAAAAGGCTAACTACTGTTAAAGGTATTTCGTGTCTCTTTTTATGCTTAATAGTTTGTTTTCAGCAATACCAACCAAAAGTGAACAAAAATACTACAGGAGAGGAGGGGGAGCAAAGCAGAAAATATGCAGTATTTCTGCTTAGGATGGGCTAAAATCAACTCTGAGATCTTCATAATCACTCTTTGGCACTTTTAAATTACAGAACCACTTAGGAATTTTGCTCTTGGGATCATCTTTGTTTATAATGTTTACACATCATTTTAGCTCATTACAGTTGAGCATGGGATAACATGGAATATTGAAGTCTTTCCGCAATAGATGTAAATTAAATCTTGATGAAATGTTAACTCCTAACAGAGAGCTTTGACTCATGAGTGTTGTTTTTATGAATAATTTTATTATTGTTTGTACATATGGCAATTCTGCAAATCAGCTTGCATTACTAGAACATTTTTTAGGAAGGGATCTCCTTTGGATTTTGCGCCCAAAAGCTCATTTTACACCAGGACTGATGCTACTCCAGAACACATTGTAATGAGCTCCATCTGCTTTCAGAAAAGAACAAAATCCCAGTTATCTAAACTGGCATAGGAAAACCTTCAGAAAATTCTATACTTTTCTTCTGTTATCTCTTTCTCCCATCTCCCTGACAGATCCATTTGCTCCTTTTGCAATGATTTCTTTAAATGAACATTCGGAAGTATAGAGAAAGAGTAAGCAGTATTGTAAGTTGTAGTCATGTGGCAGTTGACAACGACAAGAAAGCACCATCTACTTTAGCTACCACTTAAATGGAACAAATTAAAAACGTATGCCCCTATCTAGTGCACAGCCAAACACGCTGCTGCAGTCCTGAGAACATGTTTTGCTTACTATGATGGAGGAAAATCAGGAAATTAGGAAAAAATATAATGCAGTAACAGCTAAGGTATTGTAAGTTTTTGGTGAGCATGACAGAAAGAAAAAGCCTGTGTATTCTTTTCTTTCAGTACACAAACTTCTCCCTCCTCCCTCACACACAGTACAATTTAGTTCCCAAGGTATGGGTGGTTTTATATAGGAGATCACATTCTATCAAGAAAAAGGCATATTCTACATTTAGGGACTAAATACAAGAGTAGAAGCCAGACAAAGTCTTTTTTACTGTGTTTACTGTGTGTGTGGCAGCATAACTGTCTCCCGAGTCATGACTGAGACTCCCATCGTCTGCCACAATGCAAATAAATAGCCATGAGTGCACTGTATTTATTTTAAACACTAGGCAAATACATTTGACCCTTCAATCTGAGGATCTTAATGCTCTGAGAGAAATAAATGACCAGTGATCCAGAAGATCTTTTAATTTTACAGATGGATAAAACTGAGTTTAAGCAACTTCCTTGAGGGTACAAAGAAAATTGACAAAGGTAGAAGAGACAGACGTTTAGCCTTTCTGCCTCCACCTTTACTTACATCATCCTTCCTAAAATTGATACAGTAGCAACTGTAATATAGCAATAGGCATATTTATATTACTAACAAGCTATTGCATAACACATATACAGGTGGTGTTTCACAAAGCAGTAACTGTTCCACTCTGAATACAGAGCAGGTTCAGGTAAACTAAATAACCACCTTCCAGAATTTTTGTTTTAAAATTGATCTGCTACCCCAACAGCATTAAAAACGACAGGTGTCTAAGGTAATTTCTGTTTAAGAAGTCAATACATTTTAAAATAAAATAAAATTAAAAAGAGCTCACCATCAAGAAGTCAGTATGTACCTCAGTCACCACACATCAAGCAAGTAGGAAATATCTACAAGGTATTGGAGCATATTTTGTCATAACATAAGTAAAAGCTGGTTTTAAATGATGCCCACGTTTGGGGGCCATATTTATCACTGCTTTACGGATGCTTGCTGGAGTTCTAGAGGTTGAGATGTTGAAGCACTGTGTGTTTGTGCACTGCAGTCTCCTTTGGTTCTTATTTATGATGCCAACAATAAATCCAAAGTCACCTAACCTCTGCAATTGAGCCAAAAAGAACACCTGTTGGAAATTATCCCTTCCAAATGACAAATTACGAACACAGTGTTTACAGCAGGCAATTAAAACAAAACAAAACAAAAAAAAGAAAAATACTATTAGCAGCTCCCCCCAGTCCCTTTTTGTTGGTACAATGCCTCCACCATACTTAGGAATAACTACACTCTCTTGTCATTGGCATCAGTTTCGGGATTCAGATAAAGAGGGACATTTTTGTCTCCCTGCTCCATGTCAGTCTGATGACATGGTGACCGATAGTATTTCAACGCTGCCTCTTCTACAGAGAACTAAGAGCTACTGCCACGTTTCTGAGCTGGAGAACACTGACAGACTCTACAAGTGGAAACAAGTGAACACAGAAATGTCTCACCGACAAAATTTAAGAAATATTGATTTAAAAAAAATTACCTAATTTAAACAAAATAAAACATATAATTACTACTACCATTGTTCTAAAAGGCTGCAGAGCCCTAATTAAAGCAAGGTGACTCCTAAGCTCTGCACACGTGTGCACACAGGCGCACGGGGTGATAAGGACTCCAAGCTAAGGATACTGTTTTCCAGAAAGATCAAGAAACAAATAGATCATGGAGAAAGCAAAACATTTTAACACATGATTACACTAGAGATTGTCCTATCCATCATTGCCCATATTACATGTTTATATGCAAGCACCCAAAGTACTAGGACACATAAATACAGTATCACATATGTGTATTCACACACACAATGACCTGCATATATATGTGTGCACATATACAAATTGATAATCCAGGCTGACTTGAGCAAGGGAGAATGAAAATGAAAACAGATAGAGAACAACAAACATGTGCCAAGGATAGAGGGGACATGACAGGTAAGGAGACAACACCTGACAGAGAAAGGAGAAAAAAACCAACAGCAACAACAACAAAAAGAAAGGAGGAGCTGACAGAAAAAAAAAAAAAGTAAGAATCAAGACAGCCTGCTGACTTGCATTACAACCATAGGTTTATTTTTCCTTCAGTAATAAAAACTGTTTAACTGTAACAGCAGCTGCTTTGCTACATACCTTCAGAGAAAGCTCTGGATGCCAGGGACTGTCCCTTTCCCTAGCCAAACCTATGTTCAGTCACTCAGGTAGAAGTGTCATTAAGGGAAATAGCTGTGCCTGATACCGACAATTACAGAAGACGTTCAGGAATTCCATATTTTAAAAAAAGCATGGGTTTCACATGCAGCAGTGCTTACTGAGATACAATTTTATCACATCTAAACACACTGAAAAAAAACAAAAAAACCCACCTCAAAAAAACCACAAAACTCCACAAATAAATTCTAACGTCCACTTTACTCTCACTGGAGTATCCTGAAGTTTGTTTCTTTGTTTTGTTTTTTAAAACAACCCAAAAAACAGAGTTGTGAAGTAGAGGAAATATATTGGTATTAAACTCAGTTCTACCAACTTTTTCCTCTCTTCTAGCAAAGAAGATTGGCTCATTTACCTGCAGAAAACATACAGCGTAACTACGTTAATTTGTATGTATACACATACGTATATGCAAGTCAAAATGGATATGAATGCGCTTGCTGGTAACCAACTGTGAAAGAAAGAAAGTTTGCACTCAAAAGAAAATTATAACAATTTCCAGACTTCTTCCCTGCCTTTACATTTTTTGTACCTCAGCACTGGAGAAAAGCTAATTCTAAAACCTAGGCATAAAAAAAAAAATTAAAGCATCTCCCAGCAGTATTCTTTTGTTGGAATGCAGCATGAATGCACTCTGACACTTCAGTTTAAGGTGTAACAAAGCATAGTCTTCCATTCTGATACAATATCCAGACTCAAGAGATTCACATTTGAGGGCTGCCTGCATTATGAAACTAATGTGACAAACTAAAGCGACCTCAGAAATATAACTTCACCCTAATTCTACAGGTTTTGGGGTTTTTTTTTTCCCCACATGCATTTCCTTTAGCAAGCATGCAAAAATCCTAGAAAACCCATTTGTAAACTCAAGGTCTCTATTCAGAGTGCATATTTACTTACTGTATCTAGGAAAACTGTATCTGGTTTAATTTGGGACTATTAATTGTTGTTGCTAATCAGTCAGTGATTCTACCAGATGTTTCTATTCAGAAGCTAAAATCCACAATACCAGACAGGGTTGTCCTCTTATTTGTTGCTTAAGGCTAGACCTATCTAGAAAGAGTTTAAAACGTTATTAAGTCCGCTTTATAAGCAGGCACGCAACACAGTCACACAAGAGACTTCTTGTTTTAGCATATACAAAATGCAGTCTTAAAAAAGTCTTTATATCTCTCCCACAAATGCACACTGCAGTACAGTCCCTCACTGCTTTATTTCTTCTGATACAGCGGCAGATGCTTCTCCGTCCAATTTCATCCATTAAGAGTACCAGGGGGATTAGAGAAGCAAATAGGCACAACTTCCATCCACAACACATGAATTCAACAGCACTTGTAATGCTTTACTTGTACTGCAAGAATGCAGAGATAACCAAGAAGGTGCAGAGTCCTTGACCTGAGTTTAGAATCCAGTTAAAATCTCAAGGTAACAATACAGAATGAATTAGAAAAACTAGCCCAACACAAAATTGGTAAATGCAAACCCAAAAAGTCTTCCCAACTACTTCGTAAGCACAGCAGTGCCTTTCATGTAACATAAAAGTAGAATTATCATCAAAGCAGAAAAAAAGTGTCTTTAGTTACATTCATATGAAAACTGCTGTAGTTCAGTTTTTCAGATAATTAACTTTAGGCTTTTGGATAATTAACTTTAGTCCAGAACAGGAGGTTCAGATTATTTTTACTTACCCTTCCCAACATTTTGAGAGGAATCATGGCTATACATTTTTTAGTCTTTGTTGTACACAACCCGTTCAGAGTAGAAAAAAAATCTTATGGAAATTTCAAAATTCAAGGGAAGGGAGACAAGAAAATTAGTGTTTACACTGAATAAAGGTTTTTATATAGCATCATCCATAGGATTTAAAGAAATATTTAAGAAAAGTCAGCTAGCAGCATGGTTGACCCTTAATGCACTCATTATGGGACCATCCCTATTTCAAAGATCAGATTTCAAATTGCAGAAACCTTGAAAGGCCTTTTCAAAGGTATTGATCTTCATGAAGTTGGACGCTAAAAATCCCAAAACAAAGATCACCTAGAAGCCTCCATTCAGATTCTCCCCTGTACAGTGCTCTGTGCAACTACTTCTCAAGCTTGTGCTCCTCCTAAGAAGGGAGAAGACAGGCCACTGTCGCCCAGCATTTCAGGAGCCCAATCCTTTTCTAATCTCCATTTCATCCTCAAAGTACAACAGATTTTCCTGGATGGCGATTTCAAGACAAAAGCAGATCAACAAATACTATTCTGTAACACTTTTCAAAATAACAGTAAGAGCAGGAAAATACTCGATAACAACAATTCCCTTATTTTGCAATGCCACTGTAGAGAACAAAGAACAAAGCCGTAAGGTTTTATTTACTAGTTTAGCTATTTATTATCACTTAAACTCTCCTTTGTCCTGAGGCTAACGAGAGCTTTCTTTGAAAAAGCTAAGGGCAACAGCAATCAAAAACCAGGATTTATGGTAGAAAGCCTCCAGCCTTTTGTCTTTTATACTTGACAAATGAAAACCTTACAGATAGTTTGTAACAATCAAGGTGTCCTAGAGCAAACTGTATAAACATGACATATCACCTCCACGAATTTCACTGTATTCTGCTTCTTAGCTATTGTATCTTACTTCAAAGTAGATAAGAACATTTGAGACAAGATGCTTAAATCTACCTTTGCATATGTACTAATAGCAAGGTAATTTGTAGAAATGGGAAATCGTACCTTTAGCAGTAATTGAAGACCAAGGCTAGTAATAGTATTACTTTTTTTGCATGGGGTGGGGGAAGAGTAACCAACCCAAACAAAAAGCCGTCTTCTTCCTCTCACTCTACTCTGTAGTGCACATCCAAAATTGTGTTGTATGTGTACATACAAAATAGTATTCATTTCAGCTATCTGATTACGCAAAAATCTGCCAGCACAAACAACTGCAAAGCAGCTGAGCTCTTCCAATCAGGCAGCAACGACATCCTGTACAACATTTACCTGGTATTCTTAAACAAGTTTTATCAGTTATATCAGGCATGCATTAACAGCAACAGCTTAAAGATAACATTGAGCAGGAAGAAAAGCAAGCAGTTAAGAAACCAAGGCATACTACTGAAATATAAGATATAGATAGCAGTATCTTTTTAAGAAAAGAATTAATTAATCAGCATTTAATTTCTTAGCCGTTTTGGTGCAGCACTGGGTCATGATCTGTAATTTAAATTTTGTTGCAAATAGTGGCCTTGGGAAGATAATGAAAAAGAAAAAGCATAAAAAAGAAACGTGTAGTATCTTATTTACATCACAATTCTCTAATACAAGGAAAAAACCATGTAAACATGCAACAGAGGACATGAATTTACTTTATGAATTATTAAATGTGTTTCGTATTTCACAAAATGATATTTAACACCAGTTATTGAGCCTGTAAAGATTGGGGTTTTTAAATTGGAACAACTGTGCTAGCAGTGCGCACATAACAATTTCAGTGAGTGAGAGGAGTCAGGTGGTGGGGCCCCAGGGAGGTTTCACAGAGAGGGAAGTAATTCAAGTCTTTCTAGCATAAATTTTGAAAGAGAAAACTCAGAGTATAGAGGGAGACAACTTAAAGGAAAAATTGAGGTAATATATGACAGGCTGATATAGCAGAGAATTTGGAAAGCAAGTGTAGTTTTATTCCCACAGACATTTCTTCTTATCAATTGGGTGGCCTCTTCCTATCTCTGCATAATTCAAAGGTATTGAAGGGAAAAACAGCAGCAAAACAAAAAGAGAGCAAATCTCTTCCCTCAGTTCTGATGACCCCTCACTATTCCCTGGCCTCACTATTTTTGGTTAAAACACTGAATATACCCTTGAAAAAACCCAACCCTGCCAGCTGTTGTGAGATAAGGGATAATAGTGAACATTGAACTTCTTAAGGAGTCTCTGACTCTTCACCAGATCTTCAGACCTCCAGTTGTTTGCAAAGCATCCCCTGACAGAGACATAGATGGGCAGATGGACAAAACCACACAGAACATACACACATATATACATATGTATATATGTGTAGGAGGGACTGGCACAGGGAGAAGGGGAGGGAGACAAAGCTCGGAGCTGCTCCAGAGGGAGAAGTAAAAACAAGATAGGAGAAATAAACTTTTTTGTTGAGATAATAAGCAATATCATTGAGATTCTAGATCCCCAAATGAAAACAAGCTATTAAATAAGAATAGCAACAACCCTGGGCTACTCGTATTTAATGCCATTGTTTTTAAAAATAGTTGTTGAGTGACTACAGCATTAGTCAAAAATGAGAACTGAGACGTGAAAATGGGGAGCACAGACACAGCAATATGAGCATGTTTGTGAGGACAAATTGTGCTCCTGGTCCAACTGCTTCATGATGTTGACATCCCGAAATGTTGTACTGTGCGCTGAATATTGACTAAAATGAAGCAGGCAGGGATGAAGGAAAAGTGTGATGTGCATGCTGATTACCCCATTTCATCTGTCCCTTCTAAACCTTTTCTCTTGACTTGGTTTTTAAGGATGTGTCAAGACTGCATGATGCTTTTGACAGTAAACTACTATTTTACCCTATCAGGTAAAAACTGGCTCATTATTGGACATTTAGTTATTCTCCAAATGGCTACTAGGGAGACCAGCAAAATGTACACCAGCAGACCAGGCTTCTTTGGTATTCCTGTCTATTAATTACATTTAATTATTGCCCAGGAATAGAGTCTTGATGTCTATTAAAAAAATCCCTCTGAGTTCAGTGTCTCATCTGGCTACAAAAAAAAAAAAGACTGAAGAAAATTTGTTCTGAAAGCAACTGAAATCCTTGCACTTTCTTGTATTTACAGCATATATTTGAGTTGGTAGTATTGAAGTACTAAAAAACATTCCTTCATTTTCATTTGGTTTGGATCAGCCTGTAAACAGAAGGACCGAGGCCTTTGGTCGAGAGACTTTAAAAGACAATGTGATGAAAAGCTAGCCCTGTGGCCATAGCAAGCATTCTGGGTGTGCAGAACTCCAAGCCATGTGTCAGTAGAGGAACAAAGGTTCCTCTTTGGAAAGTAGCAATTTTGCAAGAATATCATTACTACTGTATTCTGCACGGTGAATTTCAAATCCAGGCACACATCTTTTGGTTTGAGTCGGGATAGGGACTCGGGCTTGTCTAAAACACCCTAGACATTGTGGACAGACAACACTAAAATAGTTAGCAGACAAAGTAGACATGCCAAACCTTTAAGGTACGGAGTACTATTGTTACTGGGAAGCATTTTGTACATTACTACAGTTCTGAAACAATGTTGTAGGTTTACACAAGGTCAAGTACATAAATGGTACTTGAAGATATTGTAACCTTTGTCACTTGCCTGCATGTTGCCTCACACGCATCTGTACACACATGGTGAATCACACTCTCAGGATACCACCCTTAGTTTCCAGACTTCAACAAGGCCACGGCTGCAGCATCATTCAAAGGTTTGGCTTTGCCTGCCTGCAGCAAACAGGTATTTATCCAAGATATCAAGTAACCTGGATAGTCTGCCAAAGAAAGTCCTGCAATGGGACTTTCTTGTAGGGGAAAACATTAAAATTAAACGACTGAAGTAGTTGGGAAATTTCGGATATTTGTTTTCTGGATTTGACTAGCATAAACCACGCATGTAGCAGCCGATTACAAATTTTTATGTTGATTTTGAAAACAGAAGAACCCTGCTGAATTATGAAATATAAATAGATAAAGAAGTCTTTTCTGGTTTTTAAAGTGGTTATTTGCAGCATGTTGCATATAGAAACTTGTTATTCAAACTGCTAGTTCATAGGCTCTCTCTACTATTTATTATGTGCTAAAATCCTGAACCTGCACACCATACTGTAAACAGTGCTACATGCATTTGCTACTTACTGGCAATTATATCCTAAAGCCTTGAATATAATCATAATTTTTAAATAAGGAATTATAGCACTCTGTTGGAAATGGCAAATAAATCCTGAAAACCTGAAATCTCTGCATAGACAGAGCAGTATGTCTCGCACAACTAGCTTGGAGGAAGGAAGGAAGGATATGTTTTGGACAGAGATACCATAGGCACATGGCCCACAGGCAGATAAAGCTGATGGACATCCCAGAACTGCCTATTCCACCTCATTACCAATTTCCTTAGACTTCATACCCAGCTAGAAGAATTTGTAGAGGAAAGCCCTATGCCTGTTTTCAGGAGGAGATCAAATTAATTGATAACAATGATCTTTCTAAAAGTCTCTTTTCACTCTGCACTGCCTTCTGTTAGCCTTCCTCCCTCCTTTCCCCAAGATTTCAGCCACAGAAATTGGACTACTGCTTCCACACAGCTACCAAAATTTCTCACTTCGTGCCTGAGCCTCATCTTGTACTCAAGCGGGTCAAACACCCAAGTATCAGTTCAGACACCTGCGAGTCCCACAAGCATAAACAGACCATTGCCAGAAATGAATAAAACTGTCATTGCATCTTGCAGCTACAGAAAAGCTAGGGAGGTTGACAGTTCTGCAGCCATAAAAGGAGTATGCACCTATTTAAAATGCAGGTGATAGCATTTGATGGGTTTTGAGATAAGGACAGCACATCTGAGCATCCTACGGACATGATAGTTCATATATTAACAACATGAAAATTATATAAACATAGTTGTCCAGACCCAAAACCAGATCATAGGAAAGTAACTATATACAGCATGTATGTAGTATAGATATGAAATTATTAGAAAAGCTAAATGCCAAAGCACAGTCTGCATTTTTAAAACTACCCAAGAAGTTTTATATCCTGAATTAACATGGAGCTTTTTTTCTCCATTTGATTTTTTTCCCTAAATTTGCCAGCAGAAAGCGGTCCAGTGACAATACATTCTGCAGCAACACAACAATTGAATCTTCTCAGAACACAATATTTTTATTTTATTTATAGAACATGAGCTATCCAAGATACTGAGCTTGAGTTCTTCTTGGTTTGATCCCGAGAGAGCACCACTAAGGCATCCATGTCAGCCAGTAAGTCAGCCAACATGTCCTGAAGTCCATTTTCACTTCACTCATGTCTATCTAACATATTTCAAAATTTGTTTTACAACCAATGCAGCATAAAGAGATAGCCAAATTACTACTACTACTTGTGTTTCCCCATCAATTCTAAAGCCTTATTAAAGTATTAGCCTTCTATAATGAACTCGACACTAGCATATCAACGATACTATATTACTATTAAGGATCACTGAATGTAAGGAAAACTAACCCAGCTTCTGTTTATTATCATCACATTTGCTACTTCAGCAGCAACCATGCCACAGAAGCAGAGTCTTTCAGCAGCTGCAGAGCCTTTGGTGGTCGTTGCATAGTTCTACAGCTGGATAAAATATCCACAGACTAGCTCAAAGAAAATGTTTGACCTTGAGGTACAATAGATCCTCTTTGAAACAAACTTTCTCCTCCTAAGCAATCTGAAGAGTCAGTGTCTAGAAGTGTATCTGCAGGCAGGTATTACACATGAAGGGAAAAAAAATCCTTTTGAAATAAGAGAGGAGTTGGGGGAAGAGCGGACTCGAGCATACTTGATTCCAGATCACATAATCATAGTTCAGAAAACAGTTCATCAGATGGTGAGATTAATGCTAACATTTCTCTGCTTTTCTTTTGTGCCACAGAAGGGTGGGAATTATGAGTTGGAGAAAGTCCCATGCTCTAAACCAGTTATCTCCTATCACATACCTCTGTGTCTTTTCCATTACAAAAAACCCACTCAACAGCTGAATATATTTTTGCAATAATTTCATCGTGTGTGTTATCATGGTATATTTCCTGCAATTCTCTGCACTTTAAAGGGCTATTCACTGTGACTGAACAACTTAGGTTAACACGTATAAATCTCAGAGGCACTAGAAACAAGTATTTGATTTTCTAGGTCTTAAAATTGTTTCATTTATGTCACCCACTCCAATTTGTTTTTTTCCCAAACAAGATCAAAGTTATTTAAAACATTAGCCAGCAGTTTTCATAGGAAAATTCGAAAAAAGACCCAACATAGCAGCATTTATTATAATAAGCCTGTATAATAATAAAGCACATAACCTATACTCTAACATATGATTTGGACATTAACAGCTCCACTGAACCTATACAGTAATTCAAAGAGGCCCACAAATCTTTATTTAAGGCCTAGTGTGAGGCACACCACAGCCACAGAACGCTGCACCAGAATGCATTCTCTCTGATGGCCCCCATTCAGTGCAGACCTCCATGTTAGAGTCCAAACACAAAAAGTATTACAGAGTTTTGAACTTCTAATAAACTGGAGATTAAAAAAAAAAAGAAAATCCTTCTTTCAGAAAAAAAAAATCTATGAATGCAACATCAAAAGACCAATAAAGCACGGGAAAATAGAAGAAGGACCCAAATGTATTAAAAAGCACCAAATTAAGGTTTATGAAATAAGTATTAGAAAAATTTCCAGACCATAGTATGAGTAAGTAAGAAGATGAACTGGGAAGATGAGCCGTTTGCAACAGTCTGTTGCAGAAGTGGGATTTCTGAAAAGACTCCCCATATGTTGAAGTGTGAATTTACATGCTTAAACTGTCATGGGTACTGATGTGTAAAACTTGAACAATAAAAACAAATTAACAGAAAACCAAATTATACAGAACTACTGGTAGGATACAATGGGAAGTGTCTATCCACACATCCTCTGTAAAGGACAAAGATCTCAAACAGTCTCAGGCTAATGTCAGATAATTACTTCAGATCAGCATGTCTCTGCCATGAGCTCAGCATTGACAGTGGGTAAATGTTTTGCCAAACAATTTGCTAGGCAAATTCAGGGAGCATTCGACAAAAAATTACCAGGCAATCAAGCAATATTAGAAAGTAAGTTACTAGACTGTGAAGAAATTGAGTCCCATAACAGCAGTTCACTGTACTGCAACACCAAGTGAGCACAGCAGACTACTTTAACCTCAAAAGCACGTTAATTTCCAATTTACTAAAAATCATCAAAGAGTTTGCAAGTGGTTCAAATATAATTGAGTGTAATTAAAAATAATCGTACCTTCTTTTGATCTTCTAGTTTATGACTTACTGGATTCCTTCCATGTTTGTTCATCTCTGAAGATAAATCCATCACATTCACTCGTTGCCCTTCAAAACGAAATCGGTTCAGCAATACAGCAAACTAATCCAAAAACCAGGAGCTACAGAGACATGGTGTTTTTTCCATCACACACCATCTCTGAACATCAATGACTTGGAGAAATTACTAAGAAACCCATGGACTGAGCTGAGGAAAACTTTGCAGTTCACTCCTGGGACTTCCCAAATCACCATAGCGTTTTAAAAAGCGGATGCTTAACAAGAGAAATATTCTTCTGCTACTTTTAACTCCAACTGCTATCTGTATCTTTCTTCACAGGTTTCCATTTTGCAGAAGGGTACATCCTGAGTGTGAACCTATTGAGAAAAAGAAAAATTATCAAGATCTGTTTGCAATTTACTGTCACTCTTCGCAACTGATCAGCTGTCTTCCTTAGGTGTGTGCGCAGAGTTTTGTTTGTTTGTTTGTCTTAGTGGTTTAGTTTTTTGTGTTTTTAAAGTAACTAATACAGTTTTTTATTTAATACTTAACAAGATGAACCTATGCATGATCCCACTCATCCCTCTCTACATCACAGTGGGCACAGAGAGTACTCACTGAGAACAGCTAGTGAATTCCAGCTACAGATCAAGGAAAAGTTAAAGGAAATAAAGAGCAAGGACTATTTGAGTAAAGGCAGCACAGATAAAAATTGTTCATCATCATATACTTTCTAGTCAGTGCCTTCAAAATGTAGTAGCCAGTCTAACACTGACAGGGTCAGACACAGAAAACCTATAGTCAGAATACTAAGTCCTAGCCAATATGACAACTTAAAAAAAAAAGAAGGAAGAGTATCTCCCTCCAAAAGTTCTCTTGAAGGTTGCAAATAGTAGGGGGAACAAAACAAAACAAAAAACTACAAACAAGATTTGTTTGTCAGAAAGTTAAAATTATGCTAACGGCATGTGCTATGTCTCTGTGGCCAGCTTTGGTAGCAGGGAAGGGCCTACGGGGGTGGCTCCTGTCAGAAGCTGCTCAATGCTCCCCCAGCTCCAAGGTGGCCTCGTCTCGGGCTGAAGCTGAGCCCATCAGCACCTCTGCAATAACGTATTTAAGAAGGGGGCAAAGAAACTGCTAAAAGGACCTGCAGCAGAGGGAGGAGGGGGATGTGAGGGAAACACCTGTGCAGATAGCAGGAGTCAGCGAGGAAGGAGAGGGAGGAGGCGGCCGGAGCAGAGATTCCCAGGCAGCCCACAGGGAGAGGGCAGGCTGAGCCCCTGCAGCCCACAGAGGATTGCGGTGGAGCAGCCCATGAAGAACCACAGCAAGGCAGAGAGGGACCTACAGCCCATGGAGGACCCCACACCAGGGGAGGTGTCTGCTCCTGAAGAAGGCCATGACTCTGTGGGCAGCCCACACTGGGTCGGTGAGCTCCTGAGGGGCTGAACCATGCAGGAAGGACTCAGGTTGGAGGGGTGCGTGAGCGACTGTGTGCCGAGGGACCCTGTGCTGGAGCAGCGGAAAAGTGTGAGGAGCCCTCCCGCCGTGGGGAGGAAGGAGCAAGAGGCAGTGTGATGCTTTGCTGCCAGCTGGGCTTAAACCATGATACAGCAAGAGAAAAAGTCAGTTTATCTTCCGTCATTTTTGACACTAAAATCATAGAATATTCTTGCCTTCAGCACAATTGAAAGCCAATTGTGTTTAAACTGAATTAACCAAGTAGATGAAGCCCACACAAAAAAATAATTTGAATGCCATTTCAATTCCTTTTAATTGCATAATGTTCACAACATGCCTTCACTAATGTATATGGAATAAGAAATATGCCTACATAGTACATTGAATGGTCCTTGTTATGCCATGCAGTCTGCCTCTACTAAAATGACATTGAAAAGTTTATTTTCTCTTAAGAAAATAAATAAATTAAAAATTCAGTGGAGTCATTACTAATATATTGATAATGGGGTGGAGTCAATGCCAATATACCAATAACCATATACCAACATATTACCAATTACCAATACCGCTTAAACCATCTTTTAATTAGACCTAAGGTGCAAATGTTACTCTACTGTAACTGATTCTTAATTAGGCCAAAAATTGTAAACCTGACAGCTGAAGTTTTTTTCCAAAGACAGAAATCCATATTTAGGCATCTATGGTGGGGGTTTCTTCTCCCTAGGTGCCTAAACCTGAGGTTCAGAAACAAAGACTGTGAACTGACAGTCAAGTCTGGCAGCTGTTTCTAGGAGGATCTGAACTAACCTTCTGTATTTGCAATGGAAGCCACTTGTGTTTTTTAACAGAAAATGTCGCTAAGCTCATGCCATGCCAAAAAACTCATACTGCTTAGTTTTTGGCTTAGTTGTTGATGGTATCTTGGATTTCTCTGAGTATTCTCACATTCGCATTTTTCACCCAGGACTCAAAAGGCAAAACGTGCTGTGGCCCACAGAGGGTTCTCCTTTTTTGATGGCGTTGACTTAAAACCAAACAGAAGTACCCCAAGGATGCTTAGTCCCAACACTACAGGGTCAAGCTTTCTTTTTGTGATCCAGTTATAAACAGGAGAAAGACTTAAGCTGTTAGCACATGTTGGATGATTCCACACGAGTAGGATAAACCCAACAGTGACACAAAATCAAGGGCTCAAGATCGATACAAAGAAGCACTGACAGCAAATTATTCTATGAGATACAATTTCTCCGGCAGACCAAAGAGCGTTCCAACAGGAATGAAATTGTAGTTATTTTCAACACTACAATGTGAGGCATCTGTTTCTTATCCGTATTTATCTTCACATACATTTGAACACAATATCAACTACTCATGCAATAAGGGCAAGTCTGTTCAAAAGGCAACGAGAAGCAAACAAAAGATGCATCTGCCTTGTGAAATCATAGGAATGTAAGTAATTGTAAACAAAGCTACTACATGAGAGAACGCATACCCAGATAGAAGCTTGTTTCCCAACACAGTTTTAGCCTGATATGTCTCACCTAAGCATATAACCAATTCTGTTTGTTGTTCTACCTTTTGAGAATCACCTCCTCCTGCAAATGACACAGGTAAGCATTATATTGCAAATACACTCAACCAAAGTAGGCTTAAATGCTTGGAAAGCATCTTTCTATTCNGTTTGTTGTTCTAACTTTTGAGAATCACCTCCTCCTGCAAATGACACAGGTAAGCATTATATTGCAAATACACTCAACCAAAGTAGGCTTAAATGCTTGGAAAGCATCTTTCTATTCATTTGTTACAGCATCCTGGGGAAGTCGATGAAATAAATAACAAGACCGTAATGCATGTTAACTGTCCAGAAAATAGTAGTCATTAAAACTGCACTGCTAAAAACTTCCGTAACTTAGAATTTTTATTGGCTTAAGAAGGGGATCAAGCTTTAGTAGTATGCTATAACCTTCCCAAGCACACCCAGCTTTTCTCACCCTGTTTCCACAGAAGCTGAAGTGCAGCAGGACAGAGCCAGACACAGCTCTCAGGAGCAGAGCATTTCTGCCGAGGGCTTCACAGGCATAACCTGCAATTCCCCCACATTTGATGGTTTCAGGGATCTACAAGATCCACTGGTCCATAATGCCAGGATGCAAGAAGATGAAACACGAGGTACTGCTGCAGCCATCAACGTCTGGATTTACACTTCTAACAATTCTAAAGCTCAGATAAATCAAAACAAAGCTGTTAAAATCCGGCAGTTCCCCTGGTTCGTTTCATGGTCAGACATGTAAATTATATTACTCCCCATGCCTGGCAATTATGCTATACTAAGCAATTAAGCTATTCTGCGGAACTGTGTGGTGTTTTCAAGCCAAAGTTGGACAGAATGCAAATAATTTTGTTTGGACTGCCCTCATTACTTTTAACATGCAAAGCACAGGGTGGCAATTCTTGCTCGTTCTATTCAGCACATTGTTCCATGGTCTTCAGCCTTTTCAACATAAACAGCTGTAATTAAAATGCTCTTGGCTGGCAGGGTTTTTTTAATTATTTTTTTTTACAGTGCACACAACTTACTATTCTCCATTTTACACTGATATTTAACATGCACACTATCATGGAATAACATATCCAAAGAGTCCTAGAAATCCTAATGATCACACACTAAATAGCATATATTTTACTAGGTCATCAATAAATATAAAAGGGAAGATGAATTAGAGCTTTTTTACTATTTTATTCCTTTAACAGACACATAACAGTCATTCAATAACAATCTCTAATTATTTACAGATACTTATAATAAAATAGTCTGCCAGATTAAGCATTTAGCACTGCAAATACAGGCTCAAAGACAGCGAGCAAGCTATCCAAGCTAGGAGTGTCCCTAGATTTTCTTGTTACACAACAAAAAGAGGAAAATATTTTGCAGAAGTATTTCTGATGGGGAGTTGCTGAATTGCTCCTCTATAGATGTGCTATGGAAGGCATTCAAAGTGAATAAGCTTCTGGTTTAGGCAACTCTATTACTTGCCAAAATTCAGGTGGACTTAATTCAGGTGAAGTGTGCCAGAAATAAATTCTTGTTTTAATTCACTGTGAGCTACAGGCTACTCATAGGTTAGTGGGGAAGAACCCCAGATTATATTCTGAGAATTAACCAGAGCTTTCTCCCTTCAATACTACCCTTACTATCAGCACAGGTAGTTCTCGAAAAGTTTGCACTGATAGGATTTGCAGGAAGCAGTCAGTATCCTCAAGCTCTCTGGAGGCCTCTTCCATATTTATTTTTATTACTATTATTTTCCTTGAAGTGGCACACTCACTAAATATTTGGTGAAATTTAACACAGATATCTTTGGAGACCCTGGATGTTGCAAGTCAATTTGGTTGGGGAATAGGGGAAGACACGGGGAGTTGTAAACAATTACTGTGTCTTGGTCAGTTCTCATGGTTCTACAACGAAAAAGTCACTCTACAACCTTAGGAAAAGTATAGATAATGAGGTTTTTTCCTGGGTTTCATCCCATTGTCAGTGGCCTTCTGATGTATTAAAACTCCATGAATTCATACGGTGCATTCTGATGGCTACCTAGAAGGTTGCACCCCAAGACACTGCTCTGTTGTAGTTATCATCAGCAAGAACAAGGGGTATGTTAGAGCCCCCACAGATTATTGTCTTTTTCCAGAATCTTATTGTGCCACCCACATGAACAATCTCCACTTTTGTCACACTATTAAAGCGACTTTGCAGTGAACTTGAGGCAGATGCAGGTACATAGCTGTGGCTGTAATTTGTGTTTTTCAGTTTTTCTTGTTTGTTTATAGGCTAACCCTGCTAAGCTGCATCCTTGGTATTACCAACTGCCCTGATAGGGATTTATGGTTAAGAGCATTTGAGATTTATGTTTTTATTAAAGCATTTCTGGAAATATTGATACAGGAATTATTTTCTGAGCATACTGACAGGAAGGCCATACAAATGTTAGAGGGAAAACATATACATTTTCAGTGTTAATACCCCACTATCAAAATGGAACTTCTACTTTACATACAGTTATAATGGTGATCCAGGGTCTGGGAAGGAGCAGAAATTGAACACGATACCTGTTCACCTCTTTCAAACACCATAGTGTCTATGCTAGGACCAAAAGCAAGTGTCAGCTGTAAATCTCAGCATACAGCTAAAGCAAATGCAAGATAGGAACTAGTCTCAGTTCCTGCCACCAGTGTTGCCATGAACGGCAGCACGGCTGAGAGAAGAGGTGGGAGAGTGTCATGGACCGATGACTCCCTTGAGACAAGCAGTGAGGTACATTCTTGTGCAAGGCATCCTCTGCCCCACTGTCCTTGGGGCTGATTCTTCAGGCTATTGCAATAAAAATGAGGCTCACCACAAATATTTTTTGCAGTTTTGCAAAGTTATTCAACTCCACATTGAAGACAGGCAGTTCAGGGATACTAGAGGATGTAACTTCCATCCTTGATGTGCTCCTATGAAACTTCTACACAATGTGGCACCCCAGTATGGTTCTAATAACTCATCCATAGCAATAGCTTTACAATGGCCTCAAAAAAAGCTTACCTCTAATCATGAAAGCTTCCTAGCTTTCTTTGTAGTCTTTTCCCACAGGGAGAAAGCATTCAGGGTCTCCGTATGGGTCTAACTGCAAACATAATGATCACGCACACAAAGAATTATCAGGAGAAGAAGATTATGTTGATTCTTGCAGGATTTGAGAGCAATGCCAAAGAACATTGCTTTTAGCCAGAATTGAGAATGAGAAGCCAACATTTGTTCTCTGCAAACATGTACGATGGAAGTGCCATAGAAAGGCTTGCCTGCACCAGAAAGAAGCAGCCTGGGAAGGCAGCTGGTAAGCCAACAAAATATCTCTAAGCAGTGAGGCTTGCCTACAGAGTTATTTCTTCTGATACAAAATTACTTCTGGTCCAAACATTGGTAAAACTGGTCCAAATACGCTCCTGACTCACAGCAATACAAAAAGTTGCAGTGTAAAGGGCTCTTTCTAATCAATGCAATGGTGTTTACTCAGATTAAAAGCGACCACATAGGACAAGTCCAGAGACGATACTTCCTTTGTTAAGTGCATGTGTGGCTGAAATATTTTGTATTATTTCTGTAAGTGGTGTCATCCTATCCTCTGCATTTCTTCACAGGACAAATCTCCTCTTCAGCACAGAATGCTGTGCTGGAGTCATCACATTATCACTGAGGACAGAATTACATTTGTTTTCTTTGTTCCTGGCTCTAGCCAACGCAAATTAAAACATTTATTTTCAGGTCTGTACACATTAAAGAAAAAAAATAAAGGAGAATCTAATACTAACATTCTTGCAATGCTGTTCTGGACAGCAGGATGCTGACTAGTCTCTACATGAGCAGACTGAATGCACAAGTTAACCCTGGTTCACATAGTGATATAGCAAGCAAAGTTTAAAATTATATATATATATAAATATATATAAATATATATATATATAAGCAGACTGTTCTAGGTGTCGATATTCTCAGAAACCATTGCTATAACTGGTACAGCAACTCAAATGGTTTTGGCTTTCTTAAATGCTTTTTCATCTTTCATAGCAATCTCCATGAAACAGGCTGAATGTCACACACACACACAGAATTTAGAGCTGCTGTTACATGTCAATTTTAGTTCAAACTTGGAACTAGTACCAGACAGGAATGTCTTCTCTCTTCCATCATCCAATTCTTTGGCCATCGAGCATCAGAGATGAAGCAAGCATAAGAAAGGAAATATAAAGTAAATTTTTGAGAGGTAATCCAGTCCAACCTTCCACTATGGTCTCTCCTAAAGATCTGATGTGAGGGATGACAGTTTTGTTGCATGCACAGCACTCTGTGTCAGGATACATAACAGAGCATCAGACCTAAATGAAATTTAGTTATCTTACCCAACAGTGTCTTGCTACATATGTGATCTTTTGAGCAATAAATAAAATGTCTACATTTCAATGTGCCTTACAGTACTTCTGCAGAGGTGCTGCACTGGACAAATTCCATCTTGAATAGTTAATTCCATCTCTAATTTCAGTGGGATATTTCTCCATTGTTGTCCAAAGTTGTTTTGAATGTTCCTCTGTACTGTTGAAATAGATATGATGTCTCCTCAAGAAAACATTATAGTGTAATTTTTTACATTCATAATGTTTGGGAATCAATAGAAAGAACAAATATTGCTTATTTCATAGAATGGTTTGGGTTGGAAGGGATCTTAAAGAACATCTAGTTCCAAGCCCCCTGCCATGAGCAGGGACACCTTCCACTAGACCAGGTTGCTCAAAGCCCCATCCAACCTGGCCTTGAACATTTCCAGGGAGGGGGCAGCCACAACTTCTCTGGGCAACCTGTTCCACTATCTCACCACCCTCGTCATGAAGAATTTCTTCCTAATATCTACTCTCTTTCAGTTTAAAACCATTACTCCACATCCTATCACTCCATGCCCTTGTAAAAAGTCCCTCTCCAGCTCCCTTTTAGGCCGCTTCAGGTACTGGAAGGCTGCTATAAGGTCTCCCCAGCACCTTCTCTTCTCTAGGCTGAACACCTTAAATAGTTTACCATATTTGTATTATTATTTATAACACTACATGCACAACAAAAGAGCTACCTTTAAAAAGAAGAATGACACTCTGCAGAACCTACCAACAATCCAGATGGCTTATAAGAAAAAAAAAAAAAAAAAAAAGGAGTGCACTGAGCTGGAAATGAAGGGGAAGATAGAAAGTATATTCTCATGTTGTAGGCATACTATGGAAAGAATGGGCAAGAAAATATAATTTAATCCAAAATGCAAGGATGCCTATATGGATCTTAAATAGTTTTCTTACATAAGGAAACTGTTTCAGTTAATGGGACAGAGAAATTTATGAGGCTCATGAGAAAGAGAAAGGCTAATCAAAAATAGTAGAGAGCTTGCATACCTTTGAAATTTTGTTTCCTAGGGAGCTATTAAGCCTTCCTTTCTGTTGCTTTTAAGTTTTGATTTGCAGGCCGGAAAAAGATGCAGCTGATCTGTGCCTGAGCAGTGGTTGTTCTTCTGGGACTTCTAGTCATCTACAGCTATTGCTCTAACCAGATTGCCAGACACCGGAAATCCCAAACAAATTACTAAATACTACTTTTTGTCCACTTTACAAAATTTCCAGGAACAAAAACGCAATGTGCTTTGGGAAATATTTAGATACATAGTAGCTCTATGGAGACTAATATATCTGGTATTTCTCAATACCCCACATATGTTAAAGCTTTGCTACCACCCCACGAATAGCAATGCTGTCCAAGCGGATGTGTGTTCTCTCTGGTTCATAGGCCACAAGTAAGAGAAACAGGATCACAGACTAAAGTTTCACATATGTTGCCGTTTCAAGCAATTTATGTTTATTCAGACATAGAAACAGCATTACAGTAAACAATTAAATCCACTTCCCCTACCTTACTTGAAATAAGGACATATATTCCCCACTTGGATAAATCCCCATCCTTACATCTTAAATATACCATTAAATCACACAGCCTCTCCTGGCCTACCATGACTTGCTAAATAACTCCACTGGATCAAAGAGCTAGCTGCTTTTTCAGAACGTTTTTAACTCTACGTCTGTTACAAGTGATAGAGCAAAAAATCATACCTATCTTCACAGAACATGCCTCTGACAGTTTCACAGGTGCTTCAAAATTTGCCAGTTAATTCTTTCAATATTTGTTTAGTGGCAGCTTTTTCAGGTGAACCCCAGGCTTATCCCAAGAAATTACATATGGGTGCTGATTAAACATTGCAAGCAATACTCCACTATGCCTGGTGCCTCAGTATTCTATCCATGTCCAGACTAGTCTGTTGCAATTAATTCAATTGATTCAAATATGTGGCTGAAACAACAAACAGCTCCTAGAGACAGCAGAGCAGAGAGATAGCTGAGCAAATTAGACAGCTGTTGGGGGTGGGGGGAGGAGGATGCAAAAGGATTACAAGTATTTCTTATAGCAACAGAATCAGGTGACAAAAAAAGTATTCAAATATTTGAAAAAAAAAAAAGTGCTGCAGTAGCTGGTGCATCTTAAAGATGAACTAATAAATTTCCACCATTAAAGGTCATCTTTTTAGTTCTCACAATCACAGGATCACAAACTTGTTTAAATTTGAGCTGGGAAAGACTTTCTAGGTAAGTTAGCTTCCTGATAGGCCAGCGCAGAATGAATTATTACAGTGATTTTCTAGTACTTCATTCTAGCATTACTTTAAATTCCCAAGTGTCACAGCTCACAGTATCTCTCCCAGGAGAACGTTAAACAACCCCATAGATCTGAATGCTCTAGAAAGTTTCTTAAAGGCTAGGTATATCATGTCAAATTTTAAGCTTAATTTTACAGTGTTCAAGCAGTCTATATTAATCTTGGTCAACACAGGCGATTGGTCACTCCAATTTTTTACATATTGATCATACCTTCACAATTTTGAACACATTCAAAAGTATCTTCTTTAAGCGTATCTAAGAAAACTTAGTTACACTCAAGTTTGGCTTATCCGGTTCTTGATCTATTCAAGTAAAACTCAGACAGATCTTGAGAATAACAAATATACAACTGCATTTCAAGATGTCAAAGCACAATTGTTCCCAAGAACCTCAAAGCTGAAAGTCCATTCAAAGGTTACCTTAAAAGAGCTTTAAATAAAAAAAAAAAACAACACACACACATGGGACTGGAAACACAGGAATATCTAGACAGTCCTAAGCTTTACTGAATATGTAGAACTACAAAAGATTTGAGATAATACGTAGGTAATAATCCTAAAAAATTTATGTAGCTGTCTGGCACGATTACCACCAACTACATATTGGCTCCTTGTTGCTATATAAAGTGTATGACTTTGTGTCTACTTAGAACAAGGCACATGTCCGCTCTTGAATGTCCTGAAATAGGTCTCAAGACAGTAAGATACTCAAAGTCACACTCCACTTGTAAACAGATTTGCATCTCCAGGAAGAACAAAGTATCCAGTGTTTGTGAGACTGTCTTGGCTGGGACAGTCTCCATATCACTGATGTTAACTGTTCATCCCAACAAATACAGATGCACAAGTCTGAGCTAATGGCTCAGTGGCCTCTGTATTTTGAGGAAATAAATAGGCATTTTTAGAATGAGACTCTTCTCATCCAAAATAGCTCAGACAAATCATGATCTAAAAATCCCTACCTCTTTCCACTGACTGCAGAAGCACAACATGGTGACTACGTAAGGCACAGACCTTTGATGACTGATGTACGACATCAGGTGAGAGGAACCTCTTCCTTCAGACCATACTTGTTAAGGGATCAAATACATGAGGTCGATACATTCAAACAAGGCTCAATTTTAGGAAGCCATAAAAGAAGCCTAAACACACTAATACATCTGATCAAGTCCTACTGAAATAATTCCATACAAATAATCTACTAGCCACTAGCATCTCTTCATTCAAAGCAGAGAGTAGTATCTTACTGTAGGAACTTCTGATCTTTTCTGGTTTGTCACAGCTGAAAATTTTGGTTGCTCCAATAAGAGAGCTGCTCTAGAAGAGCTATGGCTCTACTCCTTTCACATAAAAGTTGCCTGCAACAATCCCTTCACTGAGAGCTATTCTTCTTCCTTAAAAGTTGAATTTTGACTTGGCAAACAGTTTTTCAAGAGTCTCACAAAAACTTACTCATTTCCTTTTCAGTATGAAAGGCACAAATACTCCTCTTGAGTACTTCAAATCCTATTTTGTTTTTCATTTATTTATATTAAAGAAAAGGTATTGTATAGCCACTCAAATCAATGGCAAACCTTGTGAAGGCAAAAAATAGGCCTTTCACTGCTTTCTTTTAAACATTGGAAACAGTTTTGAGAGCTTTTTTGCCCCTTAACATGCAGAACACGTTTTTTGACACAGTCTTTTCTTGGTAGTCTTTGCTTGTCCTATCTCTGTAACATAACACTACGAAGATCTTCTCTTTTTTGCATCATACAAGCTACCAGCCTTGAAAAGTAGCAATAAGAACTGTGACAATCCTATGACTTCTAGCTCTATACCTTGCATCTCAGTAAAATGGATCCCTGACCCAGGTACAAGCTCTCTCCTCACTTATATCCTGTGTTTGTATTAGAGGTTCTGGGATTCTTTGTCACACAGTGAGATTAAAGAAATTTAAATCAAAGACTCTGTTTACAACATGTTTTATAATACCATTTGTAATAACTTTTACTATTTACTGCATAAATTACATTAACATAGTCTGTAGTACTTCTTATTTCGTTCCTCATTTCTAAGCGCATTTTAGCATCACGCAAACATATAGAAACACAGTTTTTACTCAGATCCTGAAAGTGAAGCTTTAACAGTGAATTGCCGCTTGTTGTTAATCCACCTTCATCCAAGTCAATTATAAGATCTATTATTTAGAAAGTATTACTTTCCCTACTTTTTCTTCCTGAAAAGAATATGGCCAAACTTGAAACATGAATTTTTTTAGACTATCCTTAAAAGCTTAAAAGGGATTATTTTAAGGTGAAATTCACTCTGTGAAAGAGTAGCGGAAGATCTCCATATCACTGATGCTAACTTTAGCTTACCCATAAAGCCTAGACAACACAAGTCTGGTTAAGACCCGGACGTCACTTTGGATTTCAAGAAATATACTTACACGGTCTATAGTCTGGCTATTTCAGACTGCTCGTCTTTGCTACATTCAGCATTCTTGAAATAATGTTTTAGTCCCTCCCTTAAAAGTATCATAACCAGCCTGTCCTTGCATTGCCATTATAGATGTTTCAAATTAAAAAATTACCACAGTTTAGCCCTAAGCCCATAAAAATATTTAGAAATATAAGCACTGACATGTACAGAGCAACAAATATTACCTTGAACAGCCTTTCCTCAAGGAGTCCAATAATTCAGAGAACAATGCTGCTAAATCTGCTCTCCCTCTTGGTACCGTACGGCTACAAGTATAACCCTGATCTACAACTCACATGGTTTGAAAGCTTACCAGAGGGTATGTTCTTCTTTTTAAACAAACACATGTTCCAGCCCTTTGAAAAATGCCAAAAAATTAACTAAGTATGTTTGAAACGTGCAATAATTAAAGAAAAAAGAAATGTTAATTAACAATGCAAACAATTCTTATTTTCTCTGTTGAGACAGCTGTCATGTAATTTGCCCTCCCAATTATTAAAACGTGACTGATGTCACAGACATACTGCTGAATTAGACCACAAACGTGCACTGCTTCCACTGCTATATTTACATCTAAATGTTGTCAGTCCCCCAGGCATGATTGGTAATCACCACACAGAACATGTATCATTCAAAAGATAAACAAATGTGAAGGTCAGAGATCATCTGCATTGAAAAAATAAGCACAATTACTTCATGTGATCAAACACACGTGGACTGAGTCTACTAAGGACTGTGAACAGTGTTTAGCTGGATAATATCTGCTTCTCATCTGTGTAACAGCCTGATTTTACCATTAGCATTACTATTAATCACAAAGCACACGTGAAGTAAGTCCGATGATAGAGAGATGTAGCAGCTGGGCTGAGTATGTATTTTAAGAAAATCTGGTTTCTGAAATTATAAACTCAAATTTAATCAATTTGTTCACCAGATGCTCTGACTGGCAAAAAGAAGATTGAAACAGTTCTGTAAAATGTACTATATACTCTATCACAAAAATAACTACCTGAAGAACATCCTGCAATTAATTGCATTACATAATTTTCTATAAATATTCAAAAGTTTCACCCTAACAAGATGTCCCAGTCCTGTTCATTTTGTACAGCCAGTAACATTTCAGAGTAAAAGGGTAATTCTGAATGTATTACTGCATCTAAAAACATAACAAATACACACAGAATATGATTGTTATGCACAAAAATATTTCACACTTTTTTTTACAAACTCACAAAGTCAATGACGGCTATTACATAGCATGCATACAGATCTCAGAGATACATCATCTTAATGTCTATATTTACTTCAATTGCTTTTCCATCACTAAAATCGACTTTTTCTTTTAATTGTTTAGATGAAGCAGCCTAAACAACCTTAACCAAAATAAAGATTGTTACAGTTATTACTGTATAATACTAACAACCACCATGAAATACTAGAACAATATTGATATGTTTTTAAAAATAAGAGCACTGCATCCAAAATCCAGCAAATTTATACAAAGCAACATGATATGAATGATGTCTCATTTTATAAAGGCTTATACATACCGGATAACGCAGTAAGAACGCGTAATTTTTCATCTTGTCGCTGTGAGATTCTGCATGAAAATACTGCATTATTACTACGTACATGCTTCTACATTCTTTTTGTTTGTAGATTAAAAACACTAATAATAATTTCTTAAAAAAATCACAGACGTGAAGGTTATAAGAAAAGAATCAGTAAACAATGTCTCTACCCAAGGAGCGGATCACAGTGCACTGACAGAAATTTAATGGTTCTTCAGGAAGCATAATGAACAACCTTATCTCAGGAGACCTCTGTTCCCTACACACATCAAGAGTGATGACAGCTCATCCTTCCCAGAAACCAATACCAGGAGGAAAGCGCACTGCCTGAGAGCGTTAAACCTATGGCACATTACATGCCTGCTGTCGTTAGAAAAAAGTATTACCACGCAGCCTACCAAGCTAGCTCAGATGATACTGCAATTCACACAGAGACCTTTGCCGTATTTCTCATCAATAGGGATTGAGAACGTCTCTGTTTAATTTGGGCATGTTTACCTTTACTAGCCTGGCAGCTCACTACCTAACTCCCCATACCACTGTCTCACAGAGCCAAGTCTGGTCTTTCCTTGGCAGGTGGTGGAGAGTTGCACAGCAGCAAAGGCAGTCCCTTGGAGCGGAGGGGAATACACGGCTTTATCCTGCCAGATTAGGGGTGGCATTGATTGGCTGCAAGACTATTGTGCGCAGACATCCTCTGATAAAAAGTGGATCTCTAATATAGAACTCTAGAGTACAGAAATAAAAGGGAAAGCTGTAAAATATTTGGTGTTACAGGAGCATTGAAATAAGCTTTCTCCAAAACAAGAACACAAAACAAAACAGCCTACTCAGCAACTATGCATTTGCACACAAAACATTCCTAGATAATAGGAAGCAGAATACAGTATTTTGCACAAGAATCATCACAAAAATTCATTACCTGGTCAGTCAACATAACTGAAGCAAGCAAAAGGCTGTGTTCCATAAGAGCTTGAGAAAGGGACAGGTAAGCAAGTTTTGTAAGCAATAAAACATACTCCACTAGACTGTAAAAAAAATTCAGAAAATCCCCAGCCTTAACAGCCTCAGCTAGATATTTCTATGAGTAATTTCTCAATAAGTTCAAATTGTAGTCTAGTATTTGCAGTATGGAGGAATTGATTCTTATTGCTGTAAGATATGCATGAATTCGCTTAAGGTTTAGCTATATTGCATAAGATGCTGTTAGCACTCCGGTGCAGTGCTGGACACCCAANATTCACAAAAACCCCAGCCTTAACAGCCTCAGTTAGATATTTCTACGAGTAATTTCTCAATAAGTTCAAATTGTAGTCTAGTATTTGCAGTATGGAGGAATTGATTCTTATTGCTGTAAGATATGCATGAATTCGCTTAAGGTTTAGCTATATTGCATAAGATGCTGTTAGCACTCTGGTGCAGTGCTGGACACCCAAGCTAAACATCAATACCTTCACTGGAACACTTACCTTATGCTTTTACTTTATCTGAACTAATACACTAAGCTAACATTACTGAAAGCAATATCAGGCTCTCTTCATGAGCCATAAAAGCAACTGTTACTCACAAAAAAAAGAAAGTCATGTTTAAAGCAATTTTTTAAAAATCTGGTTAAACTACTAGAGTCTCTGCATTATGAATCCACTTGTTTACTCTGAACATGCTTATTCATTTGTAAGAGAGAAGAGAAGTGTCACAAATCCTCTCCCCCATCCTTTTTTCTTACCTCAATGAAATAAGTTGAAACAAATAAACACAGGCCATTTTCATGGCCACCTCATAAAAATAGCAGTATGAACAAAGATAGTGTATCTGTGCAGTTTACCACAGATGTTAGTATCTTCACAAAGCCAAAATGCAGACTCATATTATAATTTGTGATCTGAAATTGTTTTCAGTAAGTACCTGCAGTGACATTTCTCTACATAATAATTTCAAGAACAAAATATAATCAAAACAATGCCAATGTTTGAGAAGCAAACCACTTTCTGTTCCAGCTTCTGTAATCAGGCTAAGAAGCATCTTTGCAGTCATTTTGCACTTATGAGAACACAACTTTGTATCTCCATGTGAAATCGTGAAAGAATTAACGGCGGCGACCATGGATTCAGATTTCATCACCTTGATTTGTGAGCTCTTACTTTCCTTTACGTAAAAGTCAATGTTGAGCCGAATAAACCATTAACACTGTGTTCTTCATTAGTACAAAATGAAAAATGAAATGGAGAAAGATAGTCTCCATCATGTTCGCAGCAGTCAATCATCCACGGAAAAAAAAAAAAGCTACCATCACAAAAGCAGGTATTAACTGGCAGTTTCAGCAGAGCCAAGTGGCAAGCTGGAAGCTGGAGGTAAGCCATCTAGGACAGGGCAGACACACCGGCAGGATAACTTGCAGTACTGCTGCCCACAGCGCGTATGTTCTGTGGGTAACAGATCAGGCAGCGCTGTCAGTCTGGCCCTTCGGAGGAGCCCTAAGTTCTCTTGCATAAGTATTTAAAAATAGCTTACTGTTTTCATGATAAACAAATTTTCTTATATATTCCATTTATTTCACGTCTTTCACCAGGCAAGTTTCAAGTAGTTAATATTAATTAGCTTTCAAAAGGCTCCTATGAAGCATATCAAGAATAGAGACAATCATTTCACCCACACTTCTATCCTCTGTGGCACAACGTGACAGCTTCCTGAAGAGCAAAGTATAGTAATGGAGAATGTAAAGCTGCTGTGGGTTCTTAAAGCTTGGATTTTCAAAGACCCATTCAAGGCCCCAGCTGGGCTCCTGTGGGCTACTTTGAAGATTCTAGCTTTCCTAATGAACCCAATCCTCTTTTTTCTAAAGAGAAAATAAAAATCTCAGTTTTATTAAACTCTAATAAGCACATACCTTTGTGTCATCCTTGTGTTTTGGTTGTTTGGGAAGGGTTTTTTTGAGAGTTGTGTACAGTGGTTATGTTTTCTTTGTTTCCCATGAATATTTGGCACTCTCCTACTTTCTACAAGGGTAACTTATTATTACACCTCAGACTTAGTAGGATTTTTTTTTTTTTGCTTTCCTTTGTGTAAAATCCAAAATAAGACATTAAGATCTCACACAAAACAGGATGGATTAATAATAAGAAAGGAAAAAATTGTTAGAGTTCAAATGGCTGAAAAACGCATAGCCAAACAACACCTAGCAGGTAAACTGTAAGTAATATTGCACAGCTGGTTTGTATTTAAAAGGCTTAATATACCAACAGTGGTAATTAATGTATATTTATTTGCTATTAAGACATTTTTTCTTGTTCATCTGTGATACTGTGATATAAGCAGCCTACTTTTTTAAAAGGCAAACACTACAGACATTAGCACATGCACCAGAAAGTGCATTGGAGGAGCAACGTAAAAGGACTTTAGGCTCTTCAGAACAGCAAAATACTACTTGAAAAAAAAATCTAATATGGGTATGGAGATTGCATAGATGAATTATAAGTAATGAAAGGAGTAGCCTATGCTAAAAAACAAGTTAAATGGGTAAAATAACCAATTAAAATGTCATCTTTAATTAAAACACCAATTAGAGCAAAAGGTTATTAAGATACATGTCAGCTGCTAAAAATGATGGATCCTAATTCTTTCACATGATGTCCTTTCTTCCAGCATCCCCCAACAGTAAGAGTTTTTACCCGAAATAAAACCAGGTTCTCATTGCCTTATTTTAAAACACTTGGCATTCAAATTATTCCAAAAGGCAAAACTTAACAGTGCTACAACACAAAGAGAAATTAACCGGATTTTCACAGAGAGACATCGAACACATGCAAAAAATGAAAGAGCAAATATGCTAGCCTGAGGGTAGCTTGGTATGGCAGCTGATACGAAATGCAGATCCTCCTTCCCAGCCCCACCCCCCAGCCACTGGAAAGAAGTCTTCCTCATATTTCAAAGCTTGTGTAATGAGGAGCCAATAAAACATTATAATCTGCTAATGCTTATTACCACTGATTCGCAGGACTTCCTCTCCCTTCAATTAACCCACATCACATAGATCACCATAGTTTACTAGGCAATGCATAAGGATGGGGATTACACAAAATCGACATAAGATAATAATACATGTGGTAGAAACAGAGTAGTAATTCTTCCAACAAACCTTGTAATTGGAGCAGGGATACTGTAATGACAAATCTATTAGCACTATGTCAGTGGAAAAATATCTGGGTTTCAAGCTTACAAGGGGCAGTTTTTTGACCTGACCAAAAGCTCATAATTCTGTGATTTCCTCCCCCACCCCCACCCCATCCCCCACCCTGTTGATCTCAGTTGATTTTGGATGAAGACAGTATTGTTATTTTGGTATGTCAGTATTGCTACACTCAATCACATCAAGCAATAATAAATCCGCGCATGTAAAGTAGTCCACCAATCTGATACTATGCTGCCTTCCTCCTCGTTCCTCAAACCCAAAATTTAGCTAAATGAAACGTAACCCAAAGAAACTTCATTAACCAGTCTGAAAACAGGTTTCCAAATCTTGAAAGCAGCAGCTAAATGAACAAATATGCACATATACATAATTACTTTGTTTCACCAAGTCCACCTCTCTGGTTTCATCTCAACCTAGCCTTTTCCTTCTTTGCCAAACTCCTTTACGCTCCTTTATTTAGTGATTTCATTGGATAAATGCAATTTATCTCCTGAATACGCAAGTCAACTAATCTGTTCATGGTCTAATCAGCCTTACCTGCTATGGTTTTACCTTCTAGGGTGAACGTTCTACTGGCAAGATCAAGACTACTAAAAAATGAGGTAAAATTACTAAAATGAAGGCTTAGATGACTCAAACTGTCTCTATAGCTTTTTCATGAACCATGAAAAACAAAACAAATGAATTAACACACTCAGTGCCTATTCATCACCTTTGTTTACAACTTCTTTCTCTTCCATAAATTAATTTCATAACTATGCTATATTTCTAAAACATAATATTAGAAAATTCACACATCTCACACTTCTAAGGTGAGTTGTTTTTTTTTTCAACTAAACAAGTTTTGGAATGCCTATATTTTGTTGCACTTCTGCTTCAGGAGAACACTTCTACTGAAGGAACTGTATTCCAGACTGTTGTGAACTACCAAGAGAGACACTAGCACTCTCTGCATCAAAATTTGCAGATCAATCATCGACAATGCTGTAACTAATTTATTATGGCTCCTCCCATATTGTCTGTCAGCATTCAATCTGCCCTTTGATGACGAAAGATGCAAACTGAAGTGGCAGACCTACGAGATTTACATTCCACTTAGTTCTGCCTGCTGAAACACAGTCATGGGGACAGAATCTGTGTGATGTACTCCTGCACTCGAGCCAGGCCATCAAATGTCATATATCTTTGAAATCATAATATTTGCAGAAAAATAAATAAGTAAAGGGAGATTAGAAAGCTATCTGGAAGTTATTACTAAAGCCTTGGAAAATTGTTTTCTAAAAGGCTCATAAATTGGCCACTAATGGACAGATCACTCTGATAGCTCTTTAATAGTTGAGTCAACAACTAATAACAGAACTTAATCGTTTTATCTTTACTGTTGACTTTCTTAACAGATGTTTTCTGAACACCATGACAGCTGGCTTAATTTGTCTTTGTATTCAGTCAGTAGCACCATTGTACTTAACAATCTGTGTTTCATGGAGTTGCACTGGAAGGTCAGAAATTGACTCGAAATACCCCAACCATGTTGGCCAGTTTGCAATTACCGAAAATGGTCCTTTCGGAACTATGGTCACGTCAGAACAGTGCTCAAAATTCTGGCATCCCTAAATTAGGGACTAAATCTTCCAACTTAGTCAGTACAAGCAGAAGAAAAAGGGTAAAAGTCACATTTACATTCAGCACATTGGCCACAACAGATCCTTACTGAAAATTAAAGCAGTCCAGAGACTGTTTTAATTTACACTCAACTCCAAGCAATTCAAAGAAGCCTGCTTGTCAGCCTAGGAACTGGAAAGCATAAGCACAGTCTAGCCAGAAGTCCCATTCTGTGAAAATTTCTCTCCAAATTGTGATCTGGCTGGAGATGAGATAGAGCTAGCTACAAAAAAAATCCTCAGGGAACTTCTATCACTCGGAAGCAGAGAAGAATTGGGCTTGCAACTAACTGTATGCTATGATACATAATGGTCTACACCCGAAACATATATTACAAGGTAGAAGTCTCTTGGTACTATGTTTCTTTAGGTGATAAATTGTTACGACTAACTTAAATGACTAAAATGAATAGCGGTGACTAGAGAATATGAGTCTTTTTTAATTACTGCAATATAAAGACTGAAATGTAAAAAATGCTAACCTCTAACATTTAGGTAGATAAGGTAGCATTACTGTAAACACACTTGCACTGGACTGTTTTTGGAGTAGTCTGTAGTGAAAAGAGAGAGGACAAGGGCTGTTTAAGATCAGAAAGGTTTCAGTATCTAATAGAATGTTGAAGGAAGTGCATCAAAGCATGTTGAAATGGCTAAATAAAATTTCAGTACATCAGAAACTTCTCAAGAGAAAGCGACAAACAAGCTGTACCAGCAGACATAAAAGATCAAGATCAGAGCTATCTAGTAATACAACAGCATACAAAAAAAAAAAAAAAACCCAACCCAAAAAACCCCACAAAGGGGAAAAATTAGTTACAGTAAAACAAGTCAAACCAAAAGCTCCAGCTCTTTAGTACTAGGCATCCCTTCTTTTACTGCTTTTAGAAGTATCTTTTCAACCAACCTGACCTCGGTTTCCACTAAATCAACTGATCCATCATTTGCTAAGTTATTATAAAGGTATTACTAGCAGAAGACCACTAAGTCTGAGCTAGAAAGGAAGTAAGAGTTACCAGAATTAGGTTTAAAATACTTTAGTACATCTATGACCAGAAGGCTTGTGTTGTTGTTTTAAGTATAGATTCTATAGGTTATCCTGAAGAAGATGTTAATTATGTTAATTAATAACATTCTGCCTCTCTGGATTACTAAATTTTCATTTCTAAAGAGAGCAAAGGAAGCAGAATTGGCAAGAGTTAACATCTAAAGAAGGCCAAAAGAAACACAAATCACTGAAGGGAAAATAAGATAATATAGCTCCTGGCAGTGAAGTAATGAGTGCACCAAAACACATGAAATGAAGAGAATTAGAGAAACTGTGATTTTTTTGACTAATGTCTTCTATTACAAATTTAGGATCCCATGCTACATATAAAATCATATGTATGCACATATTAAATATACTTTGTTTCATTCTCAGTCTCAGATGTTGCTTCTTCAGAAAGGGTGAGAAAATACACTATTACAATGGATTTGACAGTCAGGTTTATTGCTGCATGGAAAACTAATCAACCCAGACTTCTTCATGAGTTGCAGTCTGCCCCCGGGAAACAAGCTTTCCCCATTCTTTGCTCTGCTCCATATTTTGCACCTTGCACCAGAGCCCTATTCACCTGGACAGAACAGATTACTTTTCCAGCTTTTCTTTTTGACTCAGTAAGTCTCTGTGCCATCCATCTCTCCTGGAAGCCATTTTGTTTGCATCATGCAGGTATGCTTGCTGAATATCCATAAACATGTATTTTTAAAGGCCTAAACATATGTAAAGACTCATCACTCTATTTGCCTGTGTCAACGCACACGCCTGAGGATAGGGCACCGTTCAAGAATTTTTCAAAAGAAAAATGCTGAAATCTTCATCCATCGGTTTTTAGTTTCATTTACTGCTTGAACTGTTTTATACCAGTCTCTTATCAGGTCATACTGTGTACTATGTTAGCAAAAAAGACTGTTCATTTCCAAGCACACAAATTTCTTTTCACATCACCACACTGCTACTGCTGCTACTGGATGACGTGCATTTGATTTGCACACCCAAGCACACGGTGCTACTTACACAGTACATCTGGAGCTAATCAGTAATGTCCTGCCTGGTAATCAGACTCCCTACACTTCAGAAAAACAGAAAAATACCATACATCTGGTAGAGCTTCTCATGGTCCTCATTTATGTACTGAAAACAGAGGACTAGAGGCCATCTCAGCAGAAAGAAGATTCCAATAAAACAAGTACCCATACAAAAAGGTTAGTGTTTCTTCCAGTATCCCATATATTTTCCTGTTGCAGTCATGTTTTTTTCCTTGATACAGCTAACAGCCTTCTTTAGGAAAGTATGTAAAATTACTGTTTTAAGTTGATGATGAGCCTTATCAGAAACTCCTTCAAAGCTCAGCCTAAGTTCTGCTACACAAGAGCATACACATCCACCCTGTAACTCAAAGGCTCTATGTGAAGTGAGTTGTTCACCCTGTCCTGTATTTCCATACCCTTCCCACAGCTTCTGTCCTTCAAAAGCCCAATGCTGCCAACCTGGACTATGGCATATTGATACTTTTCCTCCTTTGAGAATTCTAATGTTATGAATCAAAGTGTTTAATATTAGACATTACAACAAATGGGTTTTTCCCAAACAGCCTGCTGAAGATAAACATCCTGGAGACTCCAACATCTGGATGAATTTGACAAAACCATCCTGGAAAACTTAATTTGATTAAGAACAATCAAGTCACAGGAGAAAGGAAGAAACAGCCATTTTAGCTGTAAGTGACTGAAGTATTTATATAGCTGAAAAATTAAAGCAGCACAATGTACAACATAGAGCCTGAAGGACTGGTGTTGTTTAGTCTTGACTAAATCACACACGATTCTTATTGTCTCTCTGAGCGTGGTTACGTGCAAAGCTGTATCAAGTTGTTTTAACGTGTTTTGTCCTGCAAGGATAAAAAAACCTAAACAAACAGAAAAACAGAAATTCAAACCCTGCACCATGACCATAGGCAGAAAAGGTAGCAGCACAACAGTCTACCTGACACAACTCTGCACCTCCGAGCCTGTCTCCACTTTTCCCTCCCCATGAGGGCATCCAAGGACTGCTCTCTGCTTCCTGCACCAGTCCCATGTCTACACTGATGGATCATGAGTCCTCTTCTTAAGACGTACAAAATCTCCACTGCTTGGCCACTAGTATGGAGTGACTCTGCTCTTTTGACAGAGTAGCCAGCCCCACACTGGAACGAGGAGGCTTTCTCACTTTAGAATTTCAGTTCTAGGAAACTCAAATTCGGCTACCAAAAAGTAGCTCATCCCTAACAAAAGACGAGCATTTTGTTTGCAGATTGTAAGTTCAGCACTACAGTCCACTGAGTCACAACTAGAGCCATTAGTAGCATTTCTCTCCCATTATATTTTTGCAGTATAATTCATGTGGGAAATTGATTAAAAAGCCTACTCTTTTCCACACTGACTTGCCGAATTTCAATCTGGATTGTTCCCTCCCTCCTCCTCCCCCATCTCCACTGGGGAAGTATGATAAAATTAAAAAACATTATTTTCAAGAAAAGTCGGATGTGATGCAGCACCTCAGATGTTAATACTTTTTGAGAATATCATCATAGAGCATTTATTCTTCACTAGTTACAGCGATATAAAGTATAAGGGACACACTACTACTATCAGCAGGTCTCAAATAAAAATAACAAAGAAAATGAAGAAGATGACAGCTCTATATTGCTGCAAAAGTTCAGAAAATTACTGCTAACAATAAAGTCATGTGTTGTCAGGATAAAGTTGTGTCTTCTCATAATGTATATTCACGTAATAGGCACAGAGCAATTTTTCAGAGGCAGCCTGTGACAGCTTACTCGGGAATCAAGAAACATGTACTACATGACAAAGTTGTTAATAATGGCATCATCCTACAGGCTCACAAAGAGGTTATTCATTTACTGTCCATTACACGTTGGCTGGATGATGCTTGATAGCTCCAAAGGAGAAGAATATCTGTTTATATTCTTATCAGTAAGACATTAATAGTTTAAAAATTCGTCTTAATTGTGCAGTGAACTATCTGAGCATAATGCTGAGTTGTTCTTTTAATTTCAGATAAGCATAAAAGCTGCATTTAGGTACTCAGAGCGGTTTTCATATGGGGGTAAACCAGCGCATTTTCACATGATCTCTACTAGACAAGAATCCAAGAACAAAAATGAAAACAAATTCACAACAGAAATGGATTTGTTTGCAAGAATGTCTTTACAGATCTTCAGATTTATTAATAACACATTCCTTGTAGCTATTCCTGTATTTCCCTAACTATTTTCTTACACGTCAACTACAAACTACAACTTGAAAAAACCCCATATTTTTCAATGTTTTTCTTCTATATACTTACGCATATAAACTGAGGACTTATTTCTTACGCTTTTGTAGATAACCATATGCCGCAACTAATGTCAGAAGTGATAGATCTGTCATTTGGGGGAAAAAAAAAATCACTACATGTTCGCACATGTATTTGTAGGAAAGAGAAATGGCAGTTGGTGCTTTGGGAGGACTCCTTTTACAGTCCACGTGGGATATGCTGCATGAAAAGTAACAGGTCCAGCAATCAGCTGAAAATAAGGACCTAAACAAACTTCCACATTCTTCTGCATTGCCATCTGCATTTCATATATCTATAATGCCCCACTGCATGACAGTTGCTTTAAAACAGTCAAAACTTGCATATGTTATAACACTTGGAGGGTTAACACTATTAAAAAATAAAAATTTAATGAAAAATAGCATAGCTCTGGGGAAAACACTGCCATTTTTTAATCTATTAATTTTGTTTAAGCACAAAAACATTATCTTTTTTGAAGTATTACAGAATTGCTTTTGTTTAAGAGTTTTGGAAGCATTAGAAAGAGACAGCTCCAGGACCAAGTAGTTCCAACAAGAGACAGACCCATAACAAAATACATGTGTTCTGAAGTGAGAATAGAACCCATACAGGTTGAACATGTAAATTAGCACTTGCAAATATAAAGGAATATATAAATACATAACAGTCAAGTGGAAAGAGAGTATATTTCTCAGCAGACAAAGTAGGAGCTTATCCTCCTAACTGAAATTTCTTTACATTAACTATTAAATACAATGCCATATGACAGAGAAGATAATGAATTTTGTATGAAGTTCCCGAAAACAGTTTGTGCATTTTTTGACAAATTATGGAAATCTACCTTGTCTGTGCTTAAAAAAATACAGATAAACAACTCCCACACATACCTTGGGTCTCTAAATATGAAGACAAACTTCCATAGCTGTACATTGCATTCAAAGTAATCACAAGTAAAGAAACAAAATTCAAGAAATTGCATTAGATTTGCAAAAATACCAAAATACGTGCAACTGGCCACTAACACTAAAAAGTCCCCCCCCCAAACAAACAAAAAACCCAAGACACCACACAAAAACCTCAACCAACCAATCAATACAGATTAATTCAAAGTTGTCAGATTGACTGCTGGTAAATGTAGTGACATTTTCAGTGAGTGAAAAAGAAGAGGTTACTACCTGGCAGGCTGGATAATAATATATGGAAGTCAGTGGCACAAAAAATTTCATTATTAATACTCAATAGAAGTTAAAATAATTGAGAACTATAAGTGGTCCATAATAGAAGGCTACAAATCTTGTATAAGGCTACAAATCTTATATTAACAACTTTATGTTAAACAAAGAACTCTTACAGGCTTAAGTAAAGCATACTTGAATACCTAAATGACACTGCTGAGGATGAAAAATAGGAAGAAACTGTAGCATCCAAAATAACACCATTAGAAGAGAAAAGAAACACTGCAATTGCAGTGGCCTCATCCACGTAATTAAGCTAGGATGTAAATACAAGCTTAAGTGACAAAGGAAGCATCCACTCAAGGAGAACAATATTAAGCAACAGAAATATAAAAATGTAAGCATATATGTTACACAGAAGATTGTTTTATTTCTTCCACTTCTAATATTTAGATGTCTTTAAGAATTCATTTTACATTGAAAAACTTAAATGAAACTCAGTCTTAATCCGACATTGGTATGAAATACTGGAAGACTGTAAACATTTGCACAGATTAGAGGGCAGCTAAGCAGGAAACCAACTGCATTTCTGCACCATGAAACAAACTTGCATGAGCCCAGACACTGCTCTCAGTAGTGGAGCTCGGAGGCTCCTGCGAAGCCAAGGCACTGCTTCTTACTTTGGAAACAGAAAATACCCACAAAAAGAATAGTTGTAAATCTACAAGTGCCTTGGACATATAAACTCAAATCTTACAATGCAAGAGGATTCATTTGTAGAAAGGAAGATTACCAGAAAGTGCTGTAGAAATTGTTCACGTCTCTTCATAACAGAGTATTGGTTTGGGGAAAAGGACACGAGTCTAAGGTAGTTAACACCACATACTCAGAAATACTTAAACGAACAGGGAAAGCATGGTGGTGAACAGGGTGATAATGAAGTGGCACTGTCAGGATGGCATCACTCAACAGCTGCAGTTTCTCCTTATCAAGAAGGTGTTACTGAAACCTCCGCAGCTGGCCAGAGGACACTGACCAAGCAACAAAGGCAAATGGATAAGGAAAGTGGGCAGAAGATATTTTTCTCTGCCTGCAAACTAGTTATCTGGAGAAGTGTTCAATAGACCACACTGCTCAGTTACCTCTGCTCTTCAGATCTGCCAGACAGAACGGTGATTCACTGTTGTCAAATGAACATGAGAAAGGAGCTCCAACAGACTCACTGCTGAAGATTCAAGGGAAAGATACACCTCCCAAGATCTTCTGTAAAGCCTAGAGAAGCAGTGCAAACCCTCCCATCCAACCTAACAGATTTACTTTTTAGCACATCAGATTTGCCGGCTTTTGATTTGCAGGTGCAGGACAAAATACTGCAGTGGATTCACTGAGCACAGCATTGCAACAGGCTATGGACACTGAAGCTCAAGAGGAAGACAGTGCTTGCAAGGGGCTCCTGCTGCCACCAGCTCAATCTGTCCAGTCCGAAGACCATTCCCAAAATGTCCTGAAAAAGAGACCTGCGGATTGCACAAACAGTCCTAAACTAGGATGCAGACCAACAGTCCCCATGCTAGAGCCAGGACCTTTTCTGGTCTAAAGTTCGCAACAGTTTGAAGAGACAATCTGGGAGTGAGACTAAAGCCAGAAATACAGCTCCTCTCCACACAGATTACACATCCTGCTTGGTTTCTATAACTTCATGCTGCTACAGTGTTAGATCAAGTATTAATCATTTTTCTGACTTATTTTTCCCTTAGGTTTTTTTAATTTATATATTTACATTAAAAAAAAAAAAGCTGCCAATGAGACAGACAGAAAAAAAGAAAGATCATTTCCGCACAGAAACTTTTAGTCTGCATGAAATGGAAGAATACTTCTTAGGATCCCTTAAGGCAAAAAAAAAGATCAGGAAAGTGGGCTAAAGAGAAGGCATACATGCATATCTCAGCATGTATTTCTGCTGATTAAAGAATACTCTTTATACTAGGAAATGAGTTAAAAGTCCCAGCATACATATCTCTACTTACACTAATACAGCTTTCCCTGAAGCTATATTAGTGTGCTCATTTGTGAGCACACTCAAAGAAAATCATTTAGGAAACATGAGAATTAGTTACATGGGTCAACAGTTCTTGACTGAGGGTTGATTCATTACTCTGCACCTTTACTTCACCGGCAGAAGATTTGAAACAGGACAGCTCTAAGAAGTGGTCACAATGGTGAACTACTTAAATGAACACGAATTTGGAAAAAAAAAAGCCATTAAAGTAAGTTGAATTTTAGAAAATAGTGACAATCCGTTAAAACTGAACTGTTACTTTAAGAAGTTTGGATCTAAGGAATTTGCTGAGTATTCAAACAAAGATCTGATAATTGTTTTGATATGCTTTTGTTTCAAGTTTTACAAGGTTGTTTCTTTGTTGACTCGATGCTTTCTTGGCCACCTAGATTTTTTATTATACTTGATCGTATAAGTAATTTTTATGATAGCATTTATTTGGAATCAATTGTATATTTGCTAGAAACAGCAAGGATTTGTGTAGAACCAAACAAAAACAGCTGCACCATTCACAAGTCATATTACAGTATTAAGAAAACAGCATATGGTCTTGCTTTTATTATGAAAATAAAAGTAAACCAAGACCCATTTGGCAAATGGCACTGTGAAGATTAAGAAGTTGAAACACTTCACATCTTATTTCGTGTAGATGTAAAACAGACCATTTGCTTTTTTCTTCTAATTAAAAGCTATAAAATATTATATTTCACTACAAAATATGTATTTGCTCTCACACTTATTGTTATATTACCCACAGCTTCTATACGACACGCAAAAGAATTGTAGATATGTCTGAAGAGGGTCTAGAAATTAATGAAATTCTGTAGAAGTTAGAAATCAGACACACTGGAAGAACAAGAACATAATTTGATCAGATATTTTAACCAAGATAATAATTTTCTATTATAATAGAATTCCATTTTGTGACCTTGAAAGCATTTAACTACATTAAGAAAATACCAGCAATTTGAGAGGAAAGCCTTCACGAGAAGAAATGAGTAAATTCTACACAGCATAAAACTGGGAAAGCCGTATCAGTAATCGATAGGAAAATCCTGCACTGTTGTGAAGTCAGCTTCATTGTGTTTGTGTTGCATCTAAACTTTCACAGGACTAAAAAAATAAAAATAAATTACAAAGCACACTTCTCAATGAATGTGACAGGAAAATAACCAGCTTCTAAGTACACGGCAGCTACACAAGTAACTCTAGAGATCAGCTCACAATCCAAAACATAATTATGTATTTTTGAACTCTGACTTGAAATGCTCAATATTTACGGAATTTTAAGTATCTTTATAGGCTTCCTGGTTTTGAAGGACTTCCCCTCTACCCCCTTAGAATAATGCTACTATGGCTGAATTTCTTCTTCCTCCCTCATTTAGGGATGGAAGCTACTTGCAGGAGACCAAACTTTCACTCAACTGTGATGCACAAGTTCAGTTTCTGCAAAACCCTTAGAGCAGAGCAATAAAAGAATCTATGGACATAATATTGCCAACAACAGTGCTCCCTAGCAATTATTCCTTGTAAAAATGCATGCCACGATCGCAGCATATACGGCATTCGTAAGCAATTACATATTTTGTTCAGCTACAAGACTTTTCCTCCAAACAAACTGAGGAGCACCAGAAGAGATAACAGTTTCCTTGCGTGCCTTGACACAACTAAAGAGTTCAAAGCCTGTTTCTCCTCTATTATATCAGCAGATTTCTTTTTCTGAAGGTCACAGTAGCCCCCTGTCAAACATTACCAAAGAGATGAATCGCCACTGAAATATGAAAAGCTCATTTGAAAGAAAATGCCCACACTAAAAGACAGACACAATACACATAGGGTGGCTTCAGAGCTCAGAGTGGTATACCACTTGACACCAAACAAAGCTACCTAACCCCAATAAGTATAGGTATATGGAAAAGCAGAATTTGTCTCTGTACTTCTGTAGTCAGAGACTGTGTGGGATCACAAAGTTGCCAGTGCTGATTCAATCGGAGCAGAATCTCCCAGGATAAACACACAGCAGATGGCTGGAACTGCAACATACATGCTGCATTCATTCACCCCTTTATTATTCATCCTGAAGTCCCTCTTGACTAAACTGTAATTTTCAGGAAATTACAAAGATAATTGTAGGTAAATGAACAAAAATTAAACTGAATGCAAATTAACTTCATCCATAAAATATGATTAATGTTGGAGCCCTGTATTTTTTAAAAAACCGAAAATGCAACTGATCTGTTTCTACATGCAGATATGAGCAGACACACAAATATACAAGCACTACAGTTGCACAAACATAAAAGCTCATGACAGTGCTCTGCACACAATAGGGTCCATCTCTTGCATCCCACTCTTCTCAAAAATAACCCGTTTGGCTGATAGAACTATAATTAGGAGCTGCAGGTTTGTTACTCTGCCACTTGAATTGATCTGCAATGAGGTTTACAAAAAGGAACGTGACTTGTAGAGTGAAAAGGCCTTAAGCAACCAGTTTTCAGTGGACTTTATAGCCAGTAAAACACTGTTTCACAGGACTGAAGCATCGTGACATCTCCAAACAGAAACTTGTTTAAAATGAAACGTGTTAAAGCGAACTGGAAGTATCGTTATACGCAAGAAAACAGTTTCTGTCTAGTTTGAAAGTTTCCTCTTATGGAGCAGGGAAGACAAATAGCTTTTGTACAGGGATGTTATTCAAGTCACTCAATTTTAATGGCATGTAAATTATAACGGTGAAAATTAAAAAGCAGAATTATTGTTCAAAAGATAACAGTATTTTAAGAAATAGAAATACAGCCTAGTACCTGGAAAATAAAAAATTGCAAAAATACATAATTTTTTTGAATGCAGACAGATCTAAAAGGGTTCCTTCTCTTGTAAATCATTTTTCTTGGGCCAGCATATTATAGTGTCTTATTTTGACAGTAAAGCTATGTATATATAGGGCAAATCAGAGCCTTATAAAACTAGAAATAGAAAGAGGCTAATAAATCATGAAGTCCATGACTCTGCCTGTGTGCAGAGTGCTTGTTCTCTCTGGCACATTTTGAAGTGTCCTATTTATTCAAGGAAAAGATTATGCAAGAGCCTGACATGTATCAAATACTGTGATAGACAGATGCACACATTACTAAGGCTTGTTGCAAAGCCTCAATTTGTGGCAGAACCCAATGTTTATTTAACCTGTGTCATTTTATCAGGCACAGAAATTGATCACTATTATTGCAGATAACTTCAGGTTTGCTCATTCACCCTTCCCACCAAAAAGTCCAATCCTTTCTGTGCTATGGAACTGCTTCTCTAAACGGTTGCTTAAATTAACACAGCAAGACTGAGGAGAATACAGCTCTTCTTTCAAATCAGATTCTAAATTGAAACAGGATCACAAAGCAGCAGTCAGAAAACAAACTGCACTTAACTTACTACAGAGCTATCTTCCAAATGAAATGGTCAATTGAAAAGAATAGGGCAAAATCTCTCCAAAACATTGCTGATTCTCTTTGAATGTGTTTTATAGATTAGCCATAGACAGAATATCACATGGAGCACTAAACCAATCTTACTTTTTCAATAAATCACAGAATTACTTTCTGCTTCTACCGAGCGTTACTCTTACTCTAGCTTTGGTTACCTGTACGTAAGAGAAGCAAAAGTCTAGAAACAATCTAACTAGAAGCAGGCAGGTGCCAACAAGAGCTGTATCACTACAATACCAGCAAAAACAAACCTAGAACCCTCTTTCAAATTATCATTATCTACATAGGCTGGATAGTTAATAATGGAAAAGATACAAATGAGACATAATCATAACTACAGAAAACTTACCTGGACACGACCAATAAAACCATAAAATGACACCATAAAAACATGCACCTCCAGTTGCGACCTCACGCCATCGGATACTCAGATAACATTTTCATGAATGCTTGAAATATAAACCTACGTAGTGTACTTTTTCATGGCACAAGCTTCCAGGGATTCCCTTCACAATAAGTTGTATGGTAATTGAGAACCACAATCATATTCTAGATTTTAGGATCTGAATCACACACCGTATTATTCCCTAAGAACAACACTGGCTGAGAAAACCAAACCCAGTCCTCCAACAGATTAAGCTAGTGCCCAAATCTGTGAACGACTTCTAATGTGATGGATGTTCCACAACAATGAGTATTAGTTCCCTAATTATTTGGGCCCTTTCAAAACTTCTTCCTATAGGTCAGAGGTTCAAGACTGATGAACACTCTGGAAGCTTTAGCAGCTATTCATTTTATTGGCCGCAACAATAACCAATAAATAAGTTTTCTGTCCAACAGTTTTACAGGTGCTTGGGTGCAAGCAGTTTCCATTACTGCAAATTATAACTGTATTTATGCAGCTCGATTCAAAGTTGCTGTAAGTCTGCGATTCTCAATGGCATTGGCAAGAAATTACTCCTACTGGAATGATCAGAATTTCTCCACTTCCTTCTGGGATATCACTTTCTTCAGTGGTCTAGAAAGCATTTAGTACAATGCTGCTTTGGTTGAGAGTTATTACTCTATTTATTCTGTGGTACTGCCATGAAACTGTAGCCAAGACCATGATTTCCTGTGCTAAGTGCTACATAACAAAGAACAAAGTCCCTTTCCCAAGAATTTTCACAGTATTCAGTAAGTCACGGACAAATCCATTCAATGTATGGGAATCTTATCCATGCTGCTATTCATTGCCACAAGCTAATTAAGACATTCATTTACAAGTATACCCGTATTTGCAGAGACCTAGAAGTATCTAATCACACCAAACACTTTGTCCAAGCTTCTGTGCAGATACTGACCTGTTACTGCTCAAGTCTCCAGGGTATTCAGTTTTGTCAAAATTTGCAAGTTCTTCCACATACTGGTAATTTCTACCCCTCTCAGAACCCCAAAGACTAGCACATCTCTTCAAGGTAGCCTCAGTTCCGAAGAAAGTGCTCAGAAGACAGCGAAGTCCCCACACTTCTCAGACTCTGAAGCAGGTTATATTCATCTGACACCTACGTCCAAAGGCGGCCAGGGAAAAAAGGGGAAGCATATATCTATGTCCTGCCGAGCCCAAGTTTCAACTTGGATCTAGCAGGCAAAGGTACAATTCCCCATTCTGTCTGACTTGGAACATATGCACTGGAAATGCTACAGAGTTTATGATTCTGCATAGAAATGAGGGTTGCGCTTGTTGCATCTCCCACAGAGCAGGAAGCAATCTAAAAATAGAACAACCGAGTAAATCATACAGATTGATTTTGGCAAGTACAGACTTAACCCCACCAAGGCTTTTTAAGAGAACTACAAGACAGGTGAAAACAGCTATCAAATTAACGAAAGCAGATAGAGAGACCCAGGAAGAAAGGTCAGGCAAGGGGAGAAAGTTAAACTGCCAATAAAATTTAAGTCCAAAAAAAAGGCTTGTACATAAGCAAGCAAAGAGCATCTTAAAACAATTCCCTAGAATTCTTTTCTGGGTTTTTTTTCCCTGTTTTTTTTCCTAAGTAGCCAACGCTGGAGTACTTAAGTATAGTTCTGTGTCTCAGATATCAGCGATTCATCTACACTGCAACCCGACAAGTCCTCAATACAAGTCAGTATACCTCTCAGAACAGAATGCAGGATATTTAGAAGATGTCCTGAAATCCTTTCACCAGTCGTTACTTGCATGACTGACACTAGTGCTAGACTACTAGGTAACTCTTTCACATTCATAATTTGCTATTTTCAGACTGGATTCAACAAATAAATGAAATATTACTACTGCTAACAGAGAGAGAGAATAAAGAATATGTGAGAACAGACAATTTAACCACTTTTGATAAGATTCCTTTTTTATGGAAAGCAAGAACTAAAATATACTTTTCAAGCTCTCAATACCAAAAATCCATGAATCTTAGAAATGCCAGTACCTGTACCGCCAGTTGACATCTCCTTACCAAGCAGTGCTCCAAGACAGCGAAATGGAAGACACACTGATCTTCACAGTTGCTGTGGGTGCTGCTTCTGTGCCAAAATCCACTCCCAACGCTGCCTACATGAAAGCTGCTTCATCCTAAGCTTTTTCCATCAATGGCCTATTTCATGAAAGTCTTATGACCTCATATCTTCTTTTTTAAAATATGGTCATAGTCCCCAAAATAAACTCGACACGAACAGATAAGTTACTCTGAAATACTGCATTTCCAAGATGATCCCAAATTTAAAATACGAGTCCGTAAGCTCTCACAGAATGCTTCGAAAAATACTTCCTAGAGCTAGAGGCTAACAATACAGCTCTCGTATTTTGTAATATGCATCAAAAAAGGGGGAGCAAAATGTTCCATTTTCACATATCTTTTTCTATAGTAACGTAATTTTAACAAAGCAAGCCACTAAATATGTTCTCTTTTAACCACAGTGCGTTACCAGGAAGAGCTACTTTTCCTCTTTCCATACCTCTGAACAGCAATTCATTTCCTTTCCTTATAGCATTGCTGCCCACATGCAAGAAGAATAAATACTGCATTTTACTTGATTCCCTCTGTTTCCGATGAAGATCCATTTTTAATTAAGTGAGAAAAAATAGTTTCCCTAATTATAACACCGTGTGATACAGATGCCACAGCTCAGAAATGACACTGTGAAAATCTCCAATACTAAAAATATATTTAATTGAGCAGAACAACTACCTCAAATTTCCCCGCATTTACTGCCAAGAGAGAGCAGGTATGCGAGCACTCAGCTGTGACAAACAGCGCCTACGGTAACAGGAACAACTTATTTACATGTGAGCACCAAAAATGACCCTCAGTTATTAAATACTCAGAAATAAATCAAAAAATAAAACCTGGTTCAGATAAATAAGGTAAATAAAGTTCACAAGCTAACTAATTAACAGTCCATAATGTGGATTCACGACCCATGTATAAAAAGGTTGCAACTAACCTTTTTCTATTTCAAATTGCAGTGGAGAGTTACAAGATGAGACAAAAAGAGTTTCAAGATCAAGACGAAAGCCATGCCTGCCTCCATGACGCACAGCAGGGCCATCCGCACTGCCAGCAGTCTGACGGGCACGCGCTCCTGAAGAAACTACGGAGACGACTGGTGGGACCAATATGGCTCTCCTGAAAGCTGTCCACATAACTTCTCCATAATTTGCTGAGGGGAAGAACTGTGCATTATGGTAGAGATACACACCATAGACACTATCATTAATGAAGACGTTATAAATTTGTAAATTGTAAATTCATATCAATACCCTGCAAGATGTAGGCCAAAAGCGGTCCGGGACAGCAGGGTTGAGCCGGGAGTGACGCCCTGGGCATCCTGGGCTCGCCATACCTGAGCAGGGCTGTGGCGGCAGTGATGGCCCCACCGATCCCCAGGGATCATCAGGGGTGAGGAGGGAACGCAGCATGGCCAGAGACTGCCTGGGCAGCCACTGCTCAAGGTGACCCTGTCCAGGCCCCAGGTCCTGGCCTGCCCCGAGCTCCCAGGCCTGCCAAGCAGCCTGCTTCACCTTGCGCCTCGTGTCCACTACGTCAACTTGCCAAGCCCTGGTCTTTGACTACTTGCTTTAGGAGACATAGTTTCTGAGGAACAACTGGGTGCTGAAGGTGCACTGAAGGTGGGGTGGAGAAGAGGCCTGCCTGCTGCCTGCCACTAACCCACACCAAAATCACTTCTTCCCCTCCGTGCCACCACCAGCCACCTGAAGACTTCTGCAGCAAAATAAAAAAGGTCAATACCGAAGCAGGCCTGACAACAAGAGAAGACAATGAGAGGTGACGTTTTCCCCTGAAAGTCTTTCTACAAGACATGGAGGCAACAGCAGTGGGGGGGATCATCTCTTCAGCTCTCTGTATCTGTTTCCTTCAGGAGCCCACAGAAAGCCTCCTGGCCACCACATTAAATTCTATTTAATCTCTCCTTTCTGCATGCCATTTATTTACCTCCCGCTTGTTTGTTGGTTTGTTTGCCTGACACAATGCTAAAACACAGATTTAGGTTTCCAGCTTTGACTGCAATTTTCCTCCCGTTGTGAGCATCCTGCAAAGGGCTCTCCTGCTGAAACTGGATTTTCCTCCTCTCCCCAGCTGCGAGGAGGCAGGCACTCATTCTACTTCCCCGTAAGTCTCAAGGAGCAACAAGAGGAATTAATTTCGTTCACTCTGTTGAGTCCTGATTTCTATCCATTAATGAGATCACAGAAAACGTCACACCTTACTGAGAAGGCTGGGTGATTGTAACAGCAAAGAAAATCCCTGCTTTTGAAATGGTGCAGAACAACACTAAATTAATACCCAAAATTGAAGAACTTTTTTTTTTTTTTTTTTAAGGAACCTATCCTTGTGATAGTGAACATCTGAATCATTTAAATTGGAAACAAAAATAAGGGAATGAGAAATAAGGGAAAAATCACATTCAATCCTAATAAAAACATCTCCCCAGATGGAAGTGTTTCAGATCATTTACATTCATATACTGACTAGTTACATCCAAACTAGAACAAATCTTACCTTTAGGTGGTTTTTATTCATTGTTTTGTTCTTTAAGTTTTTTGTTGGTTTTATACTGTGTTCTGTTTGGTTTTTTTTTAAGTCATAAAAAATCCCTGCTTTTAATTTTGCTTACTTACATTTCTAGTGGTTAGGCATTCAACCCAATGTAGGCTACAAAGCTAACCGAGGCATACCTGTGCCGGATGAGATTTATCATTTCCTTACTATGAGGAACTAAAGAACAATATAACATCTACAGTAACAGATATTCAGGGATATTTGGTGGGCCTGGGAAATGCCACAAAAATGTAGCTAACAATGATTGTTCACTTTGACCATATTGGAACATGTAATCGTACTGTGTTCAAAAGCAAAAATGCAGACAAAGGTCTTATTCACCTAGGTTTAGTTTACAACATGTGGACCAAATGTTTGATACATAAACATTTGTAATTCCATGTAAATCAAGTTAATCACATGCTGACAGGAATATCTGTTAATTTCTCATTTGGGTTTGTTACATTTTTTTTTCCGCCCAAGTATTTAAAATTGCTATCTTAAGAAGCCTGACATTTAGTTGCAGGAAATAAATGCAACGGAATTGGAAAAACAAATTATATGTTAAAAAAAAAATAGACCTTCAACACCAAAAAGGCTGAAAACAGTTATGCATTTCTAATTCTAATATCAATTACAGAGCACAAAAAAAGATTTTTATTTCTGCCAATATATTTCATCTTGGTAGCTGCAACTGTTATTAAAACAAAAATGCGCAAGAACAGGTGTTCTTACAGATACACATTTTACCTGCCGACATTTGTGTGTCCCAGCGCTTAAAACAAATGCATTGGACGGGCAAAAGCACGCTTTGTGACCTGCCCCAACTCACATGCTCTTACTTCTGCAAAGGCACTGAAGAGCCACAGCAGATCATCTGCCAATCAACTCCAGACTCTCAAAAGATTTTTCTACAAGAAAGAAAGTGGTTCATGAAAGCCAAATCTGTTACCCAGTATGGAAAAGTAAGGTATGTCATACTTTTTCTTCAGTGAGTTATGCAGTTAGTAACAGCAACATTCAAGCAATGAGGTAAATAAAGCATGGACCATTAGAGCTATCCACTAAATACCTGCTGAAATCCACCAAAAGCAAATATGACTGTAGAATTGTCAGCTATCATTGTTAAGTGTGAATTTAGGCCCAAAGGACAGCCACAAGTTCTTTAAAATGCAAACATTTACAAAAATAAACGATTCAGAAAGAACCTGCCTTGAACAGAGTGAGCTTTATCTTACACTAAAAATAAATGAACACTCGTAGGTATTTCCAGATCACATTGATATGCTTGGAAATTTAACTTCAATAATCTTTTGAATGAATAATCTTTTACTGTCCCTTAACTCTCTTGTCACAGGTTAAAATAAGTCATGAAGATAACGCACTTAGCACTTTTTAAAGACAGTGCTGTGTTGTGAACACGGTGATTGTACTAATGTATCACCATGTACTTTGTGGGGAAAAAAGAAGGGTCTCAGATTAAGTCTTCAGTGTTTTTCACTCCTTCACCAGTAGAAATGTGACTAGAACTCAGATTTATACAGTAAGAGGATTTTGATGAACCTGCAGTCCTAGGCTGAAATGGTGGGGGGGGTGTGAGATCGGA